>JBBMOL010000103.1:2252500-2858960 GCA_037954665.1 Laguncularia racemosa | reverse complement strand
ATTAACAAACTAATTAAGCTAAATATCATTAAATTTGAACTTAACTTAACTATTAACAAGTTGAACTCGAATAAATATTAAATCAAGTTCGGATATATTATAAGTAGATTTGACTTATGTAAATTTTTATTGAGGCATCTTAATCTTATGCTATTCTTTCCTATATCATTTAACAAGTCTGTCAAGAGCTATTGATCATTTTACGCCTTAGTCCATCCTTAAGCCATTCACCAGCAAGTAAAGGATGGCATTGATACTTGTAATATTTTATTTAACGATAATCAATAAACATTCAATTCACTAAGTAATTACTAAGTGATTTGATATTTATTTTATATTAATCCTATAAAATGCTAACACTTTTTTTTTCCAAAATTCAATTGTGACCTACAATCACTTGAGATAATAATATTTTGCATATCCAAGAGTATGAAAAAGGGAGATGTACATTGAATGCGCAAATATGGAAATCCTTAAATAATTATTTAAAAGTAAAAATCAAATACATAAATCACTTTAAAGATGCATTCTGTAACTGCCTTCTTTTATTTAGAAGGAACTATTTGCCGATAAATGTCCAGAAGTCATCTATAATGCAATGCTGCCGAGGAAATCATGTTGTTTAATTTTGCTTCCTAGTTGCTTTCAATGGACCAGATGAATGCATGTCTACTGTATGTAGCACCAACATTTTGACAGACTCCATTAAACGCGTTACAGCAGAACTGTCGGGAGGTTGATGGTGAATGGTGAACTGCGGAATGGACAATCCCATGTCGGTCTTCGTCAATCCATTCAAGGGAGCCGTCGAAAAATTGGGCAGCAATCTAAAAGGTTTGCGGGTTTAAAGTTGTACGTATGTGTGTCGTTATGATGTTAAACGTTTGAAGTCAGATGGTTGTGCTCTTCTGACATTAGACGGTTCAGTCAACATGTCCGTTCCCTTCTAACTGATCTACTGATCCCTTCTAACTGATCCTGAGAAAACCAAGCATTTGTTTGCATGAATGTTTGGCCCATAGTAACCTTTTACAATGCTAAGGTCCTGTCCTCCCGGGGTGCGACTATTAGTTCTGTCTGTCTGTACTTATAAGGATGAAGTGAGGTTGTACTGTCACCCACATTAGATATGATTTAGGCACTTCACTCATTCCCTTCACCTAGTCTAAAGAAAAACGGCGAGCTGCATTTTCGTACACATTTTAGAAGGTTGTTAATCGCATTCGGTATTGAAATTTAGGCATAAGTAGATATGTCAAGTCCAATAAGATCTTTCATATTTTAAACGAGTGGTTTGATTTCCCAATATTCCCTTTATTTTCGTTTTTTTTTTTTATGATTTTAAAATATGTTGACATGACATCCACTACCTATATTGTGTGTGCATAAGGAAGATAAAATAATTATGGGCTCATTTGAACAATATTACACATTATAGTATACCCAAAAAAAAAAATCATGCTTGATTTGTATAATTTTTTTTTTTTGGGTAAGGTTGATTTATATTATTGGACAACAAAGATTATTATGTGTAGCAATTAGCATTGATTTCACAACTAATTGCACCCCAAAATAAGAAATTTGATATAATTATCTTCATTTGATTTGGAAGGATTCCTATTCTAGGACACCACCACAGCTTCACAATCATTGGCACCACCACACATGGTTTTAGGTTAGGGTTTGATTTTGTTAGTGAATGGGTAAGTGTATAAAGGATACTTTTTATGATAGCATACATTTTATAAGGGTTTTTTTTTTTTTTGTAATTTGATATATTTATGATGTGGGAAGTATCTCTTACTATTCAATTTAAGGTAACAAAAAAGAAATAAATAAAATAAGAAAAATTGCTTAATCATTCAATTAAATTGCAAAACAAGACAAATTTGTTGATCAATTGTGAAACATGAAAACCCCCAAAATTTCCAATAAGATCAATGGAATTAAGAAGGAAGATTTAAAGTCAATTAAAAAAAGATTTATAAAATTTAGGATCAAATTTTTTCAAAATGGCCATTATACTCATAACTCAATTTATCAAAATTAGCTCCAAAAGAACTCAATGACTCTATATAAAATTCTATGACCTTAATTAATTAATTAAAATCATTAAGAAATTATTAGGAGTTAATTAGAAAGGAAAAATTGGAGGTTGGAGATCAATTTTGCAAAATAACCATTTTATCCCTAGACACAATTTATAGTCTTTGAAGTTAGCCAAAATTACTAAATTACTTAAATTAAGGTTATTTGAAGTCATTTTAAATTATTAAGAGTGATCTTTTGAAGTTTGGAAACAAATTATCCAAAATGACCATTTTTGCCTTTAAAAACAGTTTTATCGAAATTGGATCTGAAATTTACTTAGATCCTAAATATAGCTCTAAAACCTCAATTAGGTAAATAAAATTAATTAAAAAATATTTATAGACAATTAGAAAAAAAAATTTTCATTCGGAAGTCAATTGAATAAAATGACCAAAATACCCCTAAACTTATTTTCTTGAAGGGTGATTATTTAAATTAAGTTTTAAGAGTAGTTTTTTTTGGAAAAGAAAAGCAATATATGTTAGCTAGAGTAAGTGGGCAAAAATTATGGAAAAAATAATATAAAATAGGCTAAATTAATATAACACGTGTCACTATAAGTTACAATCTACTAAACCTTGTGAATCTATTTACCTTTATCTTTAAACCCCCACTAAACCCTACTATAAAAACCCATTTTAGGATTAAAAAGAATTGCAACCCCCATTTCATTTTTCTAGAAAACTCTCTAAGTAAATGCTCTTAAAAATCCATTAAACCCGTTATACTCTTTAAACATCTTAATACCTATTAAACCCTATACTAATCTAGTTGTTTTCTTGTAAGTTTTAAGTCAAGAATCAAGTGAGATTTCAAGCTAAGAGGGAGCATCTTACATGTGATTTAGGTGTAAAGATAAGTAAGAAAATGACTTGATTCAAGTGGATTTTTGTTTGTAGATTGTAAGTCTAAGTAGTAGTGTATAATGTTTATTGTGAAGGAAATCAATTGGGAGTTTGGGAAAAATATTATTTTAGAAGTGGGTAGGCATGGTTTGAAAAAAATGTGGGTATTTCTTGGATCTCCAATAAAGTAACTTCAAATTTTATTTAAGTTGATGATTTAGAATAGTTATAAATAATGAAACATAAGGATTTGGTGATTTCTTGAACATTGATGGTGTATTATATAACCCATTAGTGACCACCACCTATACTAAGTGTTCTTGAATGTTATTTGATGATTTAAGAGTTGATTTAGGATATAATGTGCTATATGTATTGTTGGGTGTTTAATTGAATGATAGAAATGAAAAATGATGCATGATAATTGTAGATATATAATGGTTATTAGATGTAGTTGCAACTGCAACTATGAAGACAGAATTGAGGCTTAAATTTTCTTATTAAATCTGATTTGAATATTGAGTGATGATAAGTTAATGATTGGAGTATGAACACGTGATGTATGGAGTGATTTTAATGATTGATATGGTGTGTGGAAGGTTGGAATTTGGTAGTATGATTGAATTAGTGAATGAATGAGTTGATCTAATTGTTAATTTATGATTTCTCAGTAGGTTGCTATATTCTTAGAGTGTTATATTTCATGAAAAATGAAGTTACTTGATAAATATTAAATTTGGTAAAGTTTAGGGATAAATTGGATTGATTTGGAAGATTGTAAGAATTTGAAATGTGAAATTTCTTGCATAATTTTGAAAAATATTTAATTTAAAAAAAAGATAAATTATGTTTATTTTGGATAAATTTGATAGAATTATAGTTTAATCATGAATCGGAGTTACATTGGATATGAAATGAGGCTCGGGAGTGATAATGTGTAGAAATTGGACTAATGGACATATAAAATTTTAATTTGGGCATCTATTCCATTTGCTCTATTTTAATGGTATTTTGAGCTTGAAAATGAAAAATAAATGATGTATTAGAAACTAAGAAGGAATGAGAACAAATGGGCTTTGATTTGAAGTGATTTGAACTTAAATTAATAAGTTATAAGCTCCTAAAATTGGAAATTCGTAATTAAAATTGGTTTAATAATTCAAGGGCCTTAAATTGAATAAAATCGTGTTCTTTTTTGATAAAATGGGTAGTGGAAGTGATAAGGAAACAAATGACTTTGACTTCACCTAATTTAGACTTAAATTGAGTAAGTTATATCTCTTTAAAGTTAATTTAATTTGACTTAAAATGTGATTTTAACTAATCAATTAGAGCTAGTGGGCCTAATTCTAAACATAGTTAAGCCTACTATACTTAAAGGGACTAAATGCCCTAATTGGGCCTTAAACCCAATTAGACTTAAATATCAAATAACTGATTCAAGACACAATTAGCTAAAAGCTAATCGGGCATAGATAACCCTAATTAGGCTCATAATTGGTATAAGCCTTAAGTAACCTAAACCAAACTTATAATAGAATTTAATCACTTAAAATAATCAATTGACTTATAATTTTGTTTTGATATATAAAATCAACTCAATTGGAACTCGGATTGTGATTTGGGAAAAGTTAACCTTTTAGGTATACAGTAACTTGCATGTTATGTTGTCGAGTCTAATTTTTGAATTCCCATTCCTAATCCGATCTAAACTAGACCCTATGCTCATCTAATATAGATCATCGACTTGAGTTAGGAATTTCGTTTGATTTTTGGAGTCGCCACCCAACTGTTGTTGGGAAAAAGTGAATTAAGACTAAAGGAGCGGATTAGTCTTAATTTGGACTACTAATCATCGTTATTTCCTCTTCTCGTTTTTGTGAGAAGAGAAAAAAGGGAAAACCAGAGTTTCTAAGTCCGGGGGCTAACCTATTAAAACCTATACGGTTACCACCTGATCTCCTAAAATTGTTCATCTTTAGAAATGTGTTTCATTGTGTTTCTATTAATTTTTGTTATGTCTTTGAATTTATTTCAGAAAAAGGATTTTTCATTTATTTTATGGGTTGACCCGAATGGGTGCCTACGTACCTGCTACTCAGGATCAAACAAGTCGTAGTTCGCTTTTATGAAAATCTTTAGTGTGTTGGTGAATTTTAATTTTGAAATTTCTTTCGATTTATGTTCTTACCATTTTGGGGATTTTTCCTAAAAAAACTCTAAGCCTAAGCTTGATTTCATTTTGAAAATGATTTTTGTAGGGAAAACATCAATTTTGATTTTTTTGGTGAAAATGATTTCTCTAAGTGCTAAAACTTATTTATTTGTCTTTTTATGACTTTTTATTATTTTTGTGATTTCTGAGAATTTTTGGGGATTTTTGTGGTTTTGGGGAATTTTTGTTGATTTTCGTGATTTTTGGGGACCTTTGTGATTTTTGTGATTTTTTTTTGGGAATTTTTGGTTTATTATCCATCCTATTTTGACATCGAAAATTTATGATTATTTTCCTAATTTTTTTTTATTTTTCTATATTTATTATTATTATTATTATTATTTATCTATTTATTATTATTTTTCTACATTATTAAATTCTAGAAAAATCTAATTTCTACATTTTCCTATTTATTAAAAATAACACATAAATATATAAATAAATAAATAAATAACTAAATAACAAATAATTAATTAATTAATTCAAAATAAATAAATAAACAAAATTAATTAAATAAAAATAAAAAATCCGGAAAATCCGACTTACCTGGATCCGGGTCGATGCGCGGGTCGGGTCGAATCGGTCGGACACGGCGCGCGGGGTTGGCTCCTTCACGGCGTTCCGGCGGTCTTTTGCGGTGGGTGAAGTGTCGAATCCTAGCTTCTTGAGGGTGCTGAATCCGATGGTGGTGGCGGTTTACTCCCAGAACGTCTCCTTGCGGTGGCTCAACTCCGATCGGCGGTCGCAACTTTGGGTTTCCTCCGATCTACACTCTTTTCTCTCTCTCTCGCAATTCTGATCTGTGTTCTTGCTTCCTCATCTCCTCCTCTATTTATAGGCGCTTGAAATCGAGCTGGATAAGCTCGGATTTCCTCCGATTGAAGCTGATCGGATTTTCGGTTGAAAAACCAACTCCGATTTGTGCCCATCCAACGATTTGTTGCGATTTGATTTTAATTAGATAATGTTTATCTTGTTTTTGTTGAAGATCTGTTGGATTTGTGCAAAAAAATCGAATAAAAACGACCGAAATATGAATTTTTTCTTCGTCGGCGATCTCGGGCTCGAGGTAGGAGACGATCACGCGCCCGGCGCGTGCGTTTCTTCCAGCCAATCAGATGCTGCCACGTGTCCTGGATAAGTCGAAAAATTGCAAAACGTGGAAACTGCTTCCTCCGCGATTCGAACGTCTGACCAAGCCCCCCCCCCCCCCCCCCCCCCCCCCCCCCCCCCCCCACGCGCACCTAGCCATGGTCCGGACCAGCTGGGCTAGCCCACTTTCGCGATTTTTTTTTATTTCGCAAATTGCATATATGCAATGCGATTTTTCTATTTTTTTTGTATTTTTTGAAATTTCAAAAATTTGTAAAAATTGTTTATTATTCATTATTACTATTTTCGAAATCATTTTTTCAAAATTGAAGTGTTTTCCTATTTATTTTTATTTTTTGAACATTTTTATTATTTTATGCTAAATTAGGAAAAATTGAAAATTGATTATTATTGAAAATTATTGACTCCTAGGGAAAAAATGGGGTGTTTACAGCTGCCCCTCTTTGTGGTAAAGTTTGAAAAACTTAACTACAAAGACAAACAAAAGACACCATTTTTGACCTCTTGAATTAGGTTTTAGTAGGAAAATGCCCCAAGAGCTGATAATCCTACGGTTGAAGATGTTCCTAACAATTCAAGGTAATGTTCCCTCTCCAAAAAGTGCTTTATGGGCTAACTAATTGGCGACATGACACATCTCAAGCATCGAGTAGGAATGTATGAGAAATGATGATAGGAAGCGTCTTATCAGACTTGCAACCTTGGAAAGAAAATTTACTTAGGAAGTGCCCTTATGAGCTGGCTACCTGTCGATAGAAGTGTCTTGTTAGACTAGCAACTGTTTGGGAAGGATGTTTCCGAAAAGTGCCCCAAGAGTTGACTAATCGGGAGAATCTAGGAAAGTGCCCATATTGGGCTGACTAACCTTAAAATAGATTTTAGGAAAGTGCCCATCTTGGGCTTACTAACCTGTGGTAGTGTCTCAAAAGGTGCCCTTATGAGCTGACCCTGAGAACGGATTTTTAGGAAAGTGCCCATATTGGGTTGACTAACCTTTGATAAAATTCTTAGGAAAGTGCCCATCTTGGGCTGACTAACCTTAGATAGGACTGTCTCAAAAGGTGCCCTTATGAGCTAACCCTGAGAACAGGTTTTTTAGGAAAGTGCCCATATTGGGCTGACTAACCTTTGATAAAATTCTTAGGAAAGTGCCCATCTTGGGCTGACTAACCTTAGATAGGACTGTCTCAAAAGGTGCCCTTATGAGCTGACCCTGAGAACAGGTTTTTTTGGGAAAGTGCCCATATTAGGCTGACTAAACCTTGGATTGATTTTTAGGAAAGTGCCCCAAGAGCTGACTAACCTAAAATAGAACTGTCTCAAAAGGTGCCCTTATGAGCTGACCCTGAGAACAGGTTTTTTCGGGAAAGTGCCCATATTGGGCTGACTAACCCTTGGATTGATTTTTAGGAAAGTGCCCCAAGAGCTGACTAACCTAAAATAGAACTGTCTCAAAAGGTGCCTTTATGAGCTGACCCTGAGAACAGGTTTTTTCGGGAAAGTGCCCATATTGGGCTGACTAACCCTTGGATTGACTTTTAGGAAAGTGCCCCAAGAGCTGACTAACCTAAAATAGAACTGTCTCAAAAGGTGCCCTTATGAGCTGACCTTGAGAACAGGTTTTTTCGGGAAAGTGCCCATATTAGGCTGACTAACCCTTGGATTGATTTTTAGGAAAGTGCCCCAAGAGCTGACTAACCTAAAATAGAACTGTCTCAAAAGGTGCCCTTATGAGCTGACCTTGAGAACAGGTTTTTTCGGGAAAGTGCCCATATTGGGCTGACTAACCCTTGGATTGACTTTTAGGAAAGTGCTCCAAGAGCTGACTAACCTAAAATAGAACTGTCTCAAAAGGTGCCCTTATGAGCTGACCCTGAGAACAGGTTTTTTTCGGGAAAGTGCCCATATTGGGCTGACTAACCCTTGAATTGATTTTTAGGAAAGTGCCCCAAGAGCTGACTAACCTAAAATAGAACTGTCTCAAAAGGTGCCCTTATGAGCTGACCCTGAGAACAGGTTTTTTTCGGAAAAGTGCCCATATTGGGCTGACTAACCCTATTAAAGGAAATGTCTAGACACGTGCTTCATTATGAGTTGACTCATCTGGTACTTTTGAACATGCTTCTTACTAAGCTAGATGATGTGATGCCTTTCATGATGTGATGATAGTTACCTATTTTAATATGCTTGCCAGTTTATCTCGGATAGCAACCAAACAACTGAACCTTCGTGTTGGTTTGCTCCTGCTTCTTTTCTTCTTATCTTGACACTGAATTGAAAATCTTGATGTGCCTCTTTTCTTTATGCACAAAGCTCTTTCGACGGTAATGTTATCCTAATAATGCGCTCAGTTTTAATGCTTAGGAGTAGACAAAATTATATCACAAATTACATTAAGATTCATTATCATTTTAGTGTTTATCTTTCATTGACAAAGTGGTGGGTAATGTGTTTAGGTATATTTATTGTGATAAGAATTGATTGGGATTGTTGACCATTCAGGGATATTAGCTTTACTTGTAGAAAAGTAAAAACTCGACTCAACGAACTTTGTATCGAATATTGGCTTTCATAAACATTGGCAAAATTTCAATTCCCTTGCCTAAGGATAGTACATCTTTACAGCATCTGTGTTGACGGGGTCTCTCAATTCTGGACCATCCATCTGAGTTAATATTAGAGCACCACCTGACAGAACCTTTTTCACCACATACGGGCCTTCATAATTTGGAGTGAATTTTCCTTTGGAGTCTTGGGCGTTCGGGAGAACTTTTCTTAGTACTAGATCGCCCTCTTTGAAGTACCGAGGTCTCATCTTCTTGTTGAATGCTCGGGCTATCCTCTGTTGGTAACACTGACCATGACATAGCGCGGTAAGTCTTTTTTCATCAATCAAATTCAGCTGATCAAGTCTTTTCTTTACCCAATCCGATTCTGTTAATTGAGTTTCTGACAAGATTCTGAATGATGGTATCTCGACTTCCACTGGTAGCACTGCTTCTGTACCATATACCAATGAGTAAGGGGTAGCTCCCGTAGATGTTCTTATTGAAGTCCTATAAGCCATGAGAGCAAATGGTAACATTTCGTGCCAATCTTTGTAAGTTGTTGTCATTTTCTCGATGATCTTCTTGATATTTTTGTTAGCTGCTTCTACTGCCCCGTTCATTTGAGGTCGGTAGGGGGTTGAATTTCTGTGGTTTATGTGGAATTGTTGACATAAACCTGTCATCGATTTATTGTTGAGATTGGTACCATTGTCGGTGATGATCGACTCAGGAACTCCATATCGGGCTATTATGTCCCTTTTTAAGAAGCGGACTATTACCCCTTTTGTGACATTGGTATATGATGACGCTTCTACCCATTTGGTGAAGTAATCAATCGCTACCAGTATAAATCTATGGCCATTGGATGCCGTTGGAGTGATTGGGCCGATTATGTCGATTCCCCACATGGAGAAAGGCCACGGCGCTAATAACAAATGTAGCTCGTTGGGTGGAGCATTGATCCGGTTTGCGTATACTTGGCACAAGTGGCAGTGCTTAACATACTTTATGCAATCCGACTCCATGGTTAATTAGTAATACCCTAACCTCATGATTTTTCGGGCCAACATGTAGCCGTTCATATGAGGTCCACATACCCCTTCATGTATTTCCTTCATGAGTTCGCATGCTTCATTTTTGTCCACACATCTCAACAGGGTGGTATCATATGATCTCTTGTAGAGTATAGACCCACTTAATAAGAAATGACTTGCCAACCTTCTGAGCGTTCTTTGGTCATTCTTGCTAGCCATTTCAGGGTATTTACCTTCTTGGAGGAAGGTCTTGATGTCGTGATACCAGGGCTTATCATCTTGTATCTTTTCAATTGTTAAACAATAAGCGGGCCGACTTTCGATGTCTATTTTCATCGGTTGCACTTCGGCTCCTCCTGTTATTTGAATCACAGATGCTAGTGTGGCTAGGGCATCTGCGAACTGATTTTGAATTCTTGGGATGTACGTGAAGGTGATTGCCTTAAACTCCTCAATCAGCTCTGTCAAGTGTTGATGGTACGGTACCAGTTTGGGGTCTTTAGTTTTGTATTCCCCTCTTGTTTGTAGTATGATGAGCGACGAGTCCCCGTACACCTCTAATTCGCGGATTCCCATTTGGCAGGCCATCTTGAGGCCAAGAATACATGCTTCATATTCCGCGATATTATTGGTATAGGAAAATGTAAGTCTTGTCGCTGTAGGGAATTGAGTGCCGTCTGGGGATATCAATACTGCCCTAACCCCACAACCGAATACATTGGCAGCCCCGTCGAAGAACAGTTTCCACCCACCATTCTGCTCTCTCCCAGAGTTTTCTACCGGCATATCTTCTACTGTTAATATGTTCTCGTCCGGAAATTGGACTTGTATTTCTTGGGTATCTGTCTCGACAGGGTGTTCGGCCAACTGATCGGCTAAGGCTTGTCCCTTTATCGAGTTTTGATTTACATACGTGATGTCAAACTCGGATAGAAGCATCTGCCATTTAGAGATTCTACCCATCAATGCTGGCTTCTCTGCCAAGTATTTTAAGGGATCATGTCTTGTCAACAGCTCAATATGATAGTAAAGGGTGTATTGCCTTAGTCGATGCATGACCCAAATTAACGCACAACACGTCTTCTCCACCTCTGAGTACCTTTGTTCCCCATCTGTGAACTTCTTGCTCAAATAATATATGGGACGTTCTCTTCCCTCTTCATCTTTCTGCCCCAACACACATCCTATGGATTCGGGGAGTATGGTAAGGTATAAGAATAAGGGTGTTCCTTGTTTCGGGACTATCAAGACCAGGGGTTTTATAAGATAGTCTTTGATTGTCCTGAACGCTTCTTCACATTTGTCGTCCCATTCTATTGCAGCGTTCTTCTTCAACAGACGGAATAGTGGCCGGCATTTGTCAGTGAGTTGTGAGATAAACCGAGCTATATAATTTAGTCTCCCCAGCAAGCTTCTTACTTCTTTAACGGAGCATGGGGAAGGTAACTCTAATATGGACTTTACCTTGTCAGGGTCAATCTTAATGCCCTCCTGGCTGATGACGAACCCTAACAATTTCCCCATTGTAACCCCGAAAGTACATTTTTCCGGGTTTAACTTAAGCTGGAACTTCCTCAATCGTTTGAACAATTTCCTCAGGATATCTATATGGCTTTCTCCTTCTTTGGATTTGGCTATCATGTCATCGACATATACCTCAACCTCACGATGCATCATGTCATGAAGTATGGCGACCATGGCTCTCTGATACGTTGCCCCGGCGTTTTTCAAACCGAAGGGTATGACTTTGTAACAGAAAGTTCCCCATGTTGTGATGAAGGTTGTCTTGGTCTTGTCTTCCTCGGCCATTTTTATTTGATTGTATCCTGAGAAACCGTCCATGAATGAGAAGAGATGGTTTCCCGCGGTGTTATCCACTAGAACATCAATATGAGGTAGGGGGAAGTTATCCTTTGGCGTGGCTTGGTTTAAGTCCCGAAAGTCCACACATACGCGCACTTTTCCGTTCTTTTTTATAACGAGGACTACATTTGCCACCCATTCTGGGTAGTCGGATACTTCGATGAACCCTACTTCCAGTAGTTTCTTGACTTCTTCTTTGATTTTTAGCAAGATGTCGGGCCTAAATCTTCTTAGTTTTTGTTTTTTAGGTTTGACATCTTCCCTTGTGGGAAGCCTGTGAACTACTATCGACTGGTCTAGCCCTGGCATGTCACCATATGACCAGGCAAACACATCTGCATATTCGATTAATAGCTCGGTTATCTCACATTTTTGCTCGGCACTCAAACTGGTCCCGATTTTGAGGTTCTTAGGGTTTTCCATGCTGCCTAGATTTACTGTCTCCACAGGCTCGTCGATCGAGATTCCGCTTTGTTCATGTTTTAGCCAATTTTCTTGTATTATTTCGTGGTCTAAGATATCGTCTTCAACAACTGACCCAGCAGCGTTGGGAACGATATCAGCGTTTTTACGTTCTACTTGCGCGAAATATCCTTGATGTTCGATAGTGGGAGATCTGAGTGACATAAAAAATGAAATCATATATAATAATAAAAGAAACAAACTGTAATGGAATTCGATAAATAGTCTCAATAAAATTTGTTCAATGATTTTTTCTACTCTTGAGCTAACCTAGCGCTATTGATAGGACAACAAAACCAGTTGTTCAGAGCTGGATATTGGTTGGACATGCGGGAGATTGATTCCCCTTTGTTGTTGTCCTCTTTGTTTATTCGAAGCTCTTGAATGGTATTTGCCCTTCGGAAAGATTGTTGGAGAGGTGGGATGCACATCTGGGTGTCAATCAACTTCCCATTTATTCTGCCTTTAACACTCCTTACTTGTGCTTCTTCCACGGCCGTAGGAACATACCCCAGTCCGAAGGTCCTGTGCTGCCCCTCTTTAAACTGATGGCCCTCCTTGCTGGTCATCATATTCACTTCGTTGAAAATCTGCAACCCCAGGTCTTCTGAACCTTCATCCCCGATGTAAGGTATGGCAGTCTCTTTGTATATGGCGTAATCCTGCTCGCCCAGTACTGTAACTATCTGCCCATTTGTGATGAATTTGATCTTTTGGTGGAGACTAGAGGGAATGGCACCAGCAGCATGTATCCGGGTCGTCCCAGGAGCAGGTTAAAAGACCTTGGGATGTCAAGGACCTGGAAGGAGATGTGGAATACTTGTGGACCGATTTCCACTGGTAGGTTCACTTCCTCCACAATGTCCCTCTTTGACCCGTCGAAGGCTCTGACCACTGTGGAGCTAGGTTTTATATTGCTTGGATCGACCCCCAATAAGTCGAGTGTTGCCAATGGGCAGACGTTGAGGGATGATCCGTTGTCGATAAGTACTCGGGAGACGATGGTGTCATTGCACCGGACCACTATGAATAGTGGCTTGGTATGTTGGTCCCCCTCTTCTCCTAGCTCCTCTGGAGAGAAAGATATTTGATCCATGGTAAAGATAGAGTTTGCCACATGACCCATCTTGTCTGTAGCAATACCCTCCGGGACTTGAATCTGTTTTAGCACTTTAAAGAGTGCTTCCCTGTGGGGCTCAGATGTGGTAAGAAGGCCCATGAGAGATATCTGCACCGGAACTTTATTCAATTGTTCCATGATCTTGTATTCGCTGGCCTTTACCATCTTTGTAAATGCAGCAAGACCCTCTTCCACTTCCTCTGTTTTCTCCGTATTGGGTTCTTCGGTCGGGCTCTTATACTTCGGATCGTATAATCTCCCAAAGCGGGTGATACCTCCCACTATAGGAGGTCGCTCTTGTTCGAGGGCCCGATAGTCGAATGGTGCAGCCTTGTAATTCTCTGCTGGTACGGGAACATTGAATACATACCTTTTCCTCGGGATTTGCACCTCGACTGATTGTCCCTCATAGCATCATATAACCCGGGGCTTCTGAGAATTGATCATGTTGATGGTCTTTCCCTCTTCCTTTGCTAGATTGTCTTGCTTCTCAAATTCCAGCCCCCACCCACTAGGCAGCCCTTGCTCAGTCGGGGTGTAAGAATAGTTTACCAGGTACTGAAACTTCCCGTGTGATTCTCCCAAAGTGCCAACCGTGGGGTCCCCGGATAACCATCTTCCTTTAATGTGTGCTTTTGGAGTCTCTCCCGAAGCGGGTTGCTCAGCCGGATTCTGTTTAAGGGCTTCTTTGGGAGCTGACTCTTCTGACGTGATCATGTTGATGGTAGGCCTGTGATTGGGCAACGGGTTGGTGTTGACATTGGGTGCTGGGGTGTTCACAAAATCCAATTGTATGATCCATGCGTCAATCAAGTCTTGGATTTTGTGCCGGAGCCTCCAGCACCTATCTGTGGAGTGCCCCTCTTGACCTATGTGATAGTCATACTTGAGGTTGGAGTCGAAGTTCTTGGGCCTGTATCTGTCGTTGGGGAGTTCGAAACTAATCAAGTTGTCTGCCCTCAACCGGGCGAAGACCTGACTGAGCGGTATAGGGATTGGAGTGAACTGCCTTGGGGGCCTGGCGACCTGTGTATGACCCGTCGTAGGTTGCTGGACTGGGGCATTCGTGGTTTGGAAAGTTACCCGAGTCCCAAGTTTTTCTACCTTACTAGAATGCACTGTACTGACAGTGGGCTCTTTAACTCTGTTTCCTCCTAAGGGCCTTTGGGTTGGTGTGACCCTAGGAGGTTCCATTGATTGGAGCCTGCCAGTGGTGATGGCATTCTCGATCCTGCAACCTGCAGCCACTACTTCTGCAAAACTGGAAGAAGTCTGGCCTACCAAATGTGAAAAGTAAGTTTTGTCCAAGGTATTGACAAATATGGATGTCAATTCCTTTTCAGACATCGGAGTGGCTACCCTGGCGGCTTGGGCCCTCCAGTGCTGAGCATATTCCTTGAACGGCTCAGTAAGTCTTTTTCGGAGACTCCCAAGATCGATCACAGATGGGGCAACTTCAATGTTAAACTTGTATTGATCATAAAAGGCCCGGGATAGCTTTTCCCAGGTGTTGACAATGTTGAAGTCGAGGTGGGCATACCAGACCAATGCGGGGCCTGTGAGGCTGTCCTGGAAGGTCTGGAGCATGAGTTGATCGTATTGAGCGTACTTGCTCATTTTCCGGGCATATAGCCTGGTATGCATCTTGGGGCAGCCGGTCCCATCATATTTTTCAAAATCTGGGGTCTTGAATTTGTCAGGGTATGCCTCTTCCCTGTATGCTGGCAGGTTAGTGATTCCGGCCTGTTCAAAACCATCAGGGCCTTCAATAGTTTTCATCTTGTCATTGAGCTGCTGGAAGAGTTGCTTCTCCATCTCTTTTTGTCTTTCTTCCATTTCCTTTTTCAGATCATCAGAGGTCGGTCCCTGGCTGACCTTCGACTCATACTCGAAGGCCGGGTTAAGGTGGGAATTGATTTCTTCGTATTCCGGAGGCTGTCCCTCCACTGCTTTTCCCTTCCTGGCCCCTGAACACTCTTCTTGAGCCGGCTGGGTGTTGCGCAGGAGGCCAATGCTTTCAGTCAAGAGGTGAACCTGGGCAGCCAACTGTTGGACCGTTTGCTCTAGGGAGATGATCCTAAAGTCTGAGGCAGCTTCAGCGTTGGTGTTGTGGCGGTTGTCACTGCTGTTGGCCATTTTTGCTCTTGAGCGCGTAAGGACTGGGCTTCTGGGTGGGTTCGGTTGCTTGGAAGCTATTTTGATACCTGGCGCGCATTTTTTCTTTTTTAGTATGATGGATGCAAGAATGATATGCATGTGTCACGCGGATGCTAAAAGATAAAAGGGTTGACAACTGATTGACAATGTATTATTAAAACTTCACTTTTATTAATAATTCTGGAGTTCAATAAAAATGAAAGATTACAAATAATGCTCTATTTCCTAGCTCTTTTGGTCTTCTGTAGTGGAGGCTCAGGCTTCCCACTGATGATGGCTTTTAGTTCCTTGACCCTAGCTTGGCACTTCTCTAATTGTGCTTCCAGGGCCTTGTTTCTTTGGTCAGATTCCTTGAAGCGTCCCTTCCAGATGTTTTTCTTATAGTCAGCAGCTTTGAAGTATACTTCCATCCGGGCCTTGACCTGCTCCAGGTAGATCTCTGTCTCTGGATTGATCTTATCTGGTCTTGGCTGGGTGACGTCTGGAACCCGGTATGCTCTTTTCCCTGTCTGGTATAGCTGACGGATTACAAACTTTCTGGTGGCTCGGTGTTTTCCCACTTCGCCATCTAGCTCACCGAGGTCCACATTCGAGCTTTCGATTCTGGCCTCCCAAAGTGCTTTGACCTCTGCTAGCTTAGCAAATTTCTCGGCTACCAACAGGTTCGGATCCTGGTACTCAAAGGTGACTGCTTCGAGTGAAGGCCGATAAACTATGTCTTGGACGGTACCGAATTGGCGGACTACGGAGTTGGGGTGATATCCGATACATCCGTTGATCCCGATTAATGGCATTGCTTGGAAATTACTGCAGGTTAAGATGATTTTATTGCAGCAACTCCACCTGGCTGTCCATAAAATATCTTCGGCGCTAAGGCTTCTAAGCAGATCTACCCAACTGTGGCTGGTAATGTCGTCGGGTAACTTCACCTTTTCTATTCAAGAACCCACCAGATCCACCTGTTGGGCTAGGGTTTTCCTGACCATGTTCAGCCCGAAGCACTTGAGGTGGCTTACGAACCATATTAGCAGAAGGTTGATGCTGGAGCAGAGGATCCCATGGCCCTTCTTCTTAAGGAAATTCAAATTCCGGATCTGTTCAGCCAGTAGAGCCGGGATGTAAGATCTTCCCTCCAGGAATTGGGTTACCAGCTCTGCAACCCGGTAGTGAATATAGAAGGTCCCGGTAGGGAACAGTATGGTGGCGAAGGCTGTCAAGATGAAAGCGTTCACCCTTCTCTGTCTGTAAGTCTTAGGGTCTCCACACATGATGTCCTTTCTGTCCCCATTGTCTTCTCGGGCAATAAACCAGGCTTCTAAGTCATCCATTCGTATGCAATACCCATTACAGTCTGCCAGGGCTTTGTTGACCGCTGTTTTGCGGATGCCTAGCAGTCTACTGAAGGTGCCGGCTGGCCCGGCCTCGAGGTCTGGCGTGTAAATCTGATCAGTCAGTGCTGGAGCCTGTAGCAACTGGGTGTACTCCTCCAGGGTAGGGGTGATCTCATGCGGCCCGATGAAGAAAGCTGCGGGCTCAATCTCCCATAATTGGAGCATGGCCTGGACCATAGGTAAATCCGCCTTTGACTTAGTCAGTGAGAGGATGGGGCCGATCTTCTGCTGGATAAAGGCCTGCTCCTCTGGGTTGTACAAGGTAAACTAGTGGTCCAGTACCAATTTTGGGTCCAAAGGTCTGTACACCCGAATCTCTTTGCGGAGGAGGCGGTCGACTGCACTGCTAGCCATCTATTACAATAGGAAAAAGCCTAGTTACAAACAGAGCTATGAAAATGTTACAGGGAAATAGTCCTGAACTGTAAGGAAAAAATAACAAACCATTACAATGTCATCCAATTGTCAACCCCTCGTACGATGTTATGTATGCAAGTAGGTTGGTTCTAACTGGTTCCCGAGCTCTATGGCCTCCCGCATTCTCGAAGAAATGGATCTCGGGCCATATCGAAGCATAGGGTGGGGTAGCCTAATCGGTCCCGAATGGTGAATCAACTCACTTCGCTCGAAACCTACACAATGGCTCCCCGTCTTAGGTTTCTAGGACGGTCCGGGTTCGACCGCATCTACTCACACAAACATATGTATGCATGCAAAACCCCCACAGTAAAGAAACCAAAATCTAACTAAATCCTGCAAAGTTAGTGACAAAGTAATGATTGAAACACATTTTTCTTAAAGAGAACAGCTTGGAGAGATTCAGGTGGCTAGCCTGCTGGTATGGGTCCCCAGTGGAGTCGCCATCCTGTCGAGTCTAATTTTTGAATTCCCATTCCTAATCCGATCTAAACTAGACCCTATGCTCATCTAATATAGATCCTCGACTTGAGTTAGGAATTTCGTTTGATTTTTGGAGTCGCCACCCAACTGTTGTTGGGAAAAAGTGAATTAAGACTAAATAAGCGGATTAGTCTTAATTTGGACTACTAGTCGTCGTTATTTCCTCTTCTCGTTTTTGTGAGAAGAGAAAAAAGGAAAAACCAGAGTTTCTAAGTCCGGGGGCTAACCTATTAAAACCTATACGGTTACCACCTGATCTCCTAAAATTGTTCATCTTTAGAAATGTGTTTCATTGTGTTTCTATTAATTTTTGTTATGTCTTTGAATTTATTTCAGAAAAAGGATTTTTCATTTATTTTATGGGTTGACCCGAATGGGTGCCTACGTACCTGCTACTCATTATCAAACAAGCCGTAGTTCGCTTTTCTGAAAATCTTTAGTGTGTTGGTGAATTTTAATTTTGAAATTTCTTTTGATTTATGTTCTTACCATTTTGGGGATTTTTCCTAAAAAAACTCTAAGCCTAAGCTTGATTTCATTTTGAAAATGATTTTTGTAGGGAAAACATCAATTTTGATTTATTTGGTGAAAATGATTTCTCTAAGTGCTAAAACTTATTTATTTGTCTTTTTATGATTTTTTATGACTTTTTATGATTTTTTATTATTTTTGTGATTTCTGAGAATTTTTGGGGATTTTTGTGGTTTTTGGGAATTTTTGTTGATTTTCGTGATTTTTGGGGACCTTTGTGATTTTTGTGATTTTTTTTTTGGGAATTTTTGGTTTATTATCCATCCTATTTTGACATCGAAAATTTATGATTATTTTCCTAATTTTTTATTATTTTTCTATATTTTTTATTTTTTATTATTATTATTATTATTTTTATTTATCTATTTATTATTATTTTTCTACATTATTAAATTCTAGAAAAATCTAATTTCTACATTTTCCTATTTATTAAAAATAACACATAAATATATAAATAAATAAATAAATAACAAATAATTAATTAATTAATTCAGAATAAATAAATAAACAAAATTAATTAAATAAAAATAAAAAAATCCGGAAAATCCGACTTACCTAGATCCGGGTCGGTGCGCGGGTTGGGTCAGTCGGGTCGAATCGGGTCAAATCGGTCGGACATGGCGGCGGGGTTGGCTTGTTCACGGCGTTCCGGCGGTCTTTTGCGGTGGGTGAAGTGTCGAATCCTAGCTTCTTGAGGGTGCTGAATCCGATGGTGGTGGCGGTTTACTCCCAGAACGTCTCCTTGCGGTGGCTCAACTCCGATCGGCGGTCGCAACTTTGGGTTTCCTCCGATCTACACTCTTTTCTCTCTCTCTCGCAATTCTGATCTGTGTTCTTGCTTCCTCATCTCCTCCTCTATTTATAGGCGCTTGAAATCGAGCTGGATAAGCTCGGATTTCCTCCGATTGAAGCTGATCGGATTTTCGGTTGAAAAACCAACTCCGATTCGTGCCCATCCAACGATTTGTTGCGATTTGATTTTAATTAGATAATGTTTATCTTATTTTTGTTGAAGATCTGTTGGATTTGTGCAAAAAAAATCGAATCAAAACGGCCGAAATACGAATTTTTTCTTCGTCGGCGATCTCGGGCTCGAGGTAGGAGATGATCACGCGCCCAGCGCGTGCATTTCTTCCAGCCAATCAGATGCTGCCACGTGTCCTGGATAAGTCGAAAAATTGCAAAACGCGGAATTAGGAAAAATTGAAAATTGATTATTATTGAAAATTATTGACTCCTAGGGCAAAAATGTAGTGTTTACATATGTGATAAGACAGTAAATTAAACTTAATTAACAATTAACCTAACTAAGTAACTGCTTGTTGCTTATGCGTGATTACTTGAGCCAATAAGTGACAAATCTATAATCGAGATTCTAGCTGAAATTATATACTCTAAAATGACGTGGTAGTTAGGCGCTTAGACCATCGATATATGGCTCAGTAAGCAATTGATAAGTGAAATTGCATCTAATAACGGGCATTGTAAATGGAGATAAGGTATATTGAGAGTTATCCAAGGGTCATAGGTCCTAGCAGGTAATAGCTGGACTGTAATAAGTGGGACCGCATAATGGCGAGGTTACTTAGGTACATTGGTTATTGGCAATGTGGAATTTGGGTACTCCTTTCAACCCTTGATGTCCACTGTGGTAAAATCAGACACTTTATCCCCCATTGTGATGTCTGAAGTCACGAGTATTATCATGCTGGGTGTTTAATTAAGATAATTAATTAAATGAAATAATTAACTGCTGCATTAGTTGTAAGCTCATTTGACATGCGTATCTGTATTTATGTTACTATGTACTAGACCCTTATAGCTCACTCCCCTTTACCCCTTTTTTTAGGTGAGAATTTTATTGATCCATTATACAATTCGTTGGGTTATAGCTTCAAGAAGGAGATATGAGATAAGATCATGGAGATAGACTATATTAATCATTTTTATAACTAAGATAAGTTGTATTCAGACTACATTTTTATATTTTCTATTATACTAAGACTTATTGGAAGTTGCCTATAGCTTCATAATTTGTTACTTATGAATTGTATCTTTTATGAGCCTTATAAGCCCTAAAATCTAGTTTATCTTTTCTTATCTTACTACGAATTTTTATAATCAATAACCATCAAATGTTTTCAAAAATATAATGTTTTGTCAAAATGTTTTTAAAATCTAAATAACAATTTCAGAGTCTTAAAACGGATTTAGAAACTCACTTAATAGTTGTAGTCTTATATATTATATTTAAGTAAAGTACATAACAAATTGTTAATACTATAGTGGTTTTGGGATATGATAAAATAGACAAGACTTCGGTAAACCTTTGGAATGCTCAATTTCTTAATTTCCTTAGCTATCTTCCTGAAGGACAATAGATTTTTTTTTCCTCTCTCTTTTTCATTTTTTCTTTTTTCTTTTTTTGTAAATAAATACTAACCTAGGGAAATCTGGATACACAAGCGTTTTGTCAAGTCCATATGTAATGCATAAAAAATTTTCCTTGTTGGAATTGAATTTATAAATTTCGATTCTTTATAATCCCTTAAAGAAACCGTATGCAAAAACTTGCATATGTTGGTAAAGTATGCACACTTGGACTTCTCGCGTACGTTCCGATAGAGATAGTATAATTGCCCAAAAATGTTTTGGTATCTTAATGTGTGTCAACAAGCATGTCCTAATCGGCATGACGACCGTCCATGTCATGTGTTGTATAGCCGAAAACAACATATGTCTCAATTAGAACATCCTATAAGCAAAAGCTGTCGACATGTATTAGGCAGCCTATAAAAGTTCCTGCCCCTCGTGTGGCTTGTCTTTCAAAGTCTTAGGAGTGATTTCATCAGATGAGAGTGACATTATGCTACTGGCGACAAGAGTTTTCCTCCTGAAGAAATCATGTATTCTATCGTAATAAATTTTCCTAATAAATCAGTGAGGGTTTATTTCAATAGTTGATGAATTAGTCTAAATTGATCAAATGATTTCTACAGATTGAGGGTTTATCCACCTCATCTAACGTAAGTTCTCAAAGACTTCCACTTTATTATATTTTCGACTTCAACTTTCCTTAAAAAAATAAAAAAAATCTTAATAATTGTGAAGATAAGATTTTAGCATGTGAACACTAATGGATGGAAAATTTTAATACTTTCTTGTGTACAATTAAAGTCAAATATGAAAATTTGAACAAGTTCATGAATAGTCTTAAAGGTTAAGCGTGTTAACAAATTTGGCTTTTATCCCATTCCAGTTGTAGAATAGCATATCAATTTTTAACTAAGTTTAGGATTCACTTGGAACATTTGAGTGTCTTAAATCATAACCTACACTTACAATTATCAAATAGTATTACTCAACTCAGGGTGCACTTCAAACACTTTAATGCCTTATTTTCTAATTTATTTTTGCAATTATCAAATATTATCATAACAATCTAACAACCATTGTGATTATCACGACATGGATAGCAGGGGGCAATTGCTATAGCAGATGCCGGTGCTTAATGCGCATAGTCATTCATATAGCTGCAAAGCAGCAATCCACTGAATAAGATGGATTTCATGTACAAGGGCAACTCAGACCTTGGCTTAGGTATGCCTAATAAGTCCATGCAAGCAGCTAGCAGACGCTTGATAAGCCATCGCCTTGAGTCTTGACCATTCAAGCAAACGAAATCCTGAAATTGACCTTTCAAACTGTATTCTTGCATGTGATTTACTGATTTCATCCACTACAACCTTACTGGTTGTATAACAAAGAAACTTGCCAAAGTATAACAGCCTCTCTGGCAAAACAATTTTGCCAGACCTGGTAGCCGGAAAAAGGGTCACATTATACCCTAATGGCAAGCTTTATTCACTAGAAGAATGCTAGTGACGAACTTTATTCACCGCTTAATTGTTTTGAAAAAATATAATGATATTTTATTTATAAACAAAAAAATTCTTTTATTATAATGTAATATTTTAAAAAATTACATTTATATAAAAGTATATGTGATTAAATTTTTAATGATAATTTTATAAATATGCATATAGGTTGACCTAAAATTTATATTATATGATAACTTAAAAATAAATTAGTTGTAGTATAGATTTAAAATTTTTTAGTTATTTAAATATTGATTTTATCAATATCTTATATAATATTAATACATGTTATTTTTAAATAAATTTAATATTACTTATATAAGATTACATGTTAAATAAATATATTTTATTAAAAAAAACAAAATATAATTTAATCCATAAATTAAATCGCATTTTTTAGAATTTAATTACAATCCATACCTACCCCTGTATCACCAGAAATATCGATCCTTCACCACTTATTAACAGTAGGCACTATTTATTTATTAGTATAACCAATCCTATTCTTGTCCGACCTTATATCTTCAATGAATTAATAAAGAGAAACATGAATAATGGAAGTCTAGATTTGCTAGAATAAAGTCATATAGATTACAGCCCCACATTTCTCACCTGCCCACCAATTTGAGACCAATCGTTTGCTTGGCATTTAGATTACAACCCCACATTTCCCACCTGCCCACCAATTCGAGACCATTCGTTTGCTTGGCTAAATGAATGACGTCAACTGTTTAGACAAACTTTTGTTGACCATCTGAGACAAGTGGTAACAAGAGGCTTCACTAAGGCATGATATGTTCGTCGAATGAGATGAATAAGTCCATCTCAATCAAATGAAATCCGACTCACGAGTAGTTAGTTTGCTGACTGGAGCAAGCAAATCGCCTACACGCATAATATGCAACTTGTTGGAATTGTCAAAAAACAACCTCTTGCAAGAAGGTATTGACTTGCAAGTTTTAGGTTCCTAACCGATCCAAAGTGTACATAATCAAATCTATTTGTAAACTAATCAATTTTAGTCCAGTGTTTACTTAGATTCAGTTTAACTGAAGTCGAACTCAAGTTCAAATTGAACTTAAGCTCAACTCGACAAGTGAGCTTGAATTGATCTTATGTGTAAATTGAATTCAAGTTAAATTTACGCATTAATTTTATTATTTATTAGGAAAACACATTTTTAAATAAGTTGAAAGACTAAACAAGCTTAACTAAATCAAATTCAAGTTTATTAAATGGCACCTCAAGTCAAGCTCGAATTCAAATTCACAATTCTAAATTTGATCAAGGTCAAATCGGTCTTGAACTCACAACCTTAAACTTGATACTTGCCATTGTATCATCTCGAATGCACCCTAATCATATCTCACAAGTCATGCCGCACAACCTTCACCGCAGTTGGCACCACCCTTACTGAAAGGAAACTGATTAGATATTATGCCGATCTCATGCTCCAGAGGTGCGTCTAGAACTAAAACTAATGTAAGATCCCGTGAGCCAAGATACAAGAGCGACCATAACTTGAATCTGGCAACATAAGTTTAACTGCAGCACTTGAAAGTCTCATTGTTGGAAAATCTTAAGCAGGTAGAAAATCCAAGTATATATATAGAGAACTTGAGATAGTATGGATACTGAAATTTAGCATTTATTATAGTTTTTACGATTATCCCCTCTACTTCCAAATAATTCTAAAAAGGTTACTTCATATTTCCTCGTCTTCCCAAATTTTCTGAAAAATTCCAAATTCTGATATGTAATCCTATGTACTCCATAATCGATTAGCTTGGTACTTCGACAACAAAGACAATTAAGTGTGCTTCATGAACTGACATTCATGTACCACAAAGTTCAAATCTGGCAAAGATTTCATGTCTACAAAAACATGACCTCAGCTTCCGAATCTAGGGTCATCTTAGTTCCCAAAGAATTAGCTACCATGGTCGTCGTCCCCCAACTCTCCGGAACAATTCTCCAAAAGAAAGGCTAGACTGTGTATGACTAGCAACGTAGATAAAGCTTTAACTGTTACAGAGATACTGCTCCAGGAATTTTTCTTGTATGGACCGGCTCTAGACAAGATGTAAGAGCATACGAGCATTTATTCCAGATATTGTGCTCTCACATGTTCTACAGACCAAGACAGACGCAAGAATTTTTCCTGCTCCGGAGCTATAGAAGTTGAAGGTCGTATAGTCAAAAGTGGCTGCTATTAGAACCTAAACTAAATCTATGCTGAACTCGTGCACTTGTGGCATCAACTTAAAAGAGAGCAACAAAAACATGCTAATTTTGGCCAAGGCCTGTAGAAACTATTAAAATTCTACAAGCCTCTCATCCCTTCCAGTTCACATAAACAAAGGAATAAATCTCTGAGGACAAAGTAGTTTTGCCACATTCCCTTGTTGAGAAGACAGTGAATTCATATCTTAGTTTAAAGCCCCACTGATTCTATGGATAAACTTTAAACAACTTTACAACAGATCAGAATGTTGACTAACATAGGTACGGATGATCTGCCTTGATATGGTTCTTCAGCCTGGCAAGTATGGGATCTAAATCACTTGGGAATTGGGATATTAATGTGTCCAGTCAATACCAGGGAGATACACTAGGCAACTTCTGATTGGAGCATGATCTATTTTCAATAAAAAATATGCCAATAGCAAGATTTGAAACAGAGAAAAAGGAACATGGGTAAATTGCATAAATTGCATGCCAGTAATAACATCTACATTCAGCAACCAATCACATACAAATAAAGGGAGCAAGGTGGATGATGTTACTAGCAATTTGCTTCAAATACCCATTTCACCAACTTCGTTACTGTGGTTTTCTTGCAGGGAGAGAAATTGAAGAAAGTGCAACATGAATCAACAAAGCTCAAGCATGGACACAACTGGTTATTCTGTTCTATATTTTTTACCCCACTCTATATTTTTGCCATACATGATTAGTTTGGGTCAAATCCTCACAGCACGCATTAACCTGAACCTTCTAAAATACAAATTAAGGACTAGTGTGGGTCTTTCACCTTGGTTCCACCCAACAACTCAAATGAATCTGAACTAAAAGACATTTATTATTAAAAAAAAATTGCGTTTTCTCAGCTTTTCTGGAGGACACTTCTGGTTTGGTTTTATCAGGTTTCCAGTTTCCACCACTAGCTAGGGTTGCAGGTTCAGACTGCAGAAAACCTCGAAATTACACATGGAAATAGTTTATGCCACAGGTAAAAGAGAACCACAAGTGTATGTGAGAAGTCCCTAGTAATTCAAAACTACGAATTTCCGCATTTATAGCAAATCCCACCAATCCTCATGGTTGTAAATTGTAATAACAGCCACTCATAACCCCAACCATTCACAATGTTTCTCAACATACCTATAGCCTGATACAGCAGCACTACTCAAAGATCATTCAAACACATTCTTGATATTAATCATATATTTTAATGGGGAAACAGGAAAAACTTCTACAATAAACAAATGACCAATGCCTCTCCCACATATGCTTCCCAAAAAAACAGGTGAAAAAAAATTTATGAAAGGCAAGAAAGAATAGGCCCTGAAAGGACCTCAACAGGATTACTCCAAACTTCCACTTGATGAGTATTTCTCTCTCCATATGTATTCAAAACAAGACACTAAAAGAGTAAATGATTGAAGACAATAGTAGGGAAAAAAATTTTCAGCAAATCCAATGGACCTATTCTGTAAGGTTTAAATTTGAAGTTAGCACACAGCTAGATTACAATCCTCACATTTTTTAGGTAAGGATTACAATCTTCACTTAGGTTTGTACCTAATAAGCTATTATATCAAGTGCCAACTATGCATCTGTTAACGTTCTGTAAACAACCTTGACTTGTTAGGCAAATCGAGTTAGAGGAAGAACAGAGCGGATAACTTCCCTGTGAAACTCCATGCAAGGACAGAAGCATATGGAATAACGGACATCAAAAGATAATAGCATAAATTTCATCCAACTGCATAAAACCATGCTTCCACTCACATAGACACCGAATATCCCATCCACCGCACGGGGGTGTAAATGAGACAAAGCCATGTGTGAATTTACTTGAGTTCCGCTCAAAAGTTACTCAAGATTAATTCAACAAAAATCAATTAAAGCTTGATCTCAAGTTACTTGAGTAGCCTATCAAGTCAAGCACGATTCATGGTATTTGACTCAACTAGCTCAAGCCAACTTAAAGATAGTTGAATTCAAGCAGAGTCTATATATTGATATAATTTAATTACAAGAAAAATATCTTCGTAGATGAATCAGACGTAAACGAGCTTCATCATGTTGATCCGAACTTGTCTTATTTTGATTCAAGCTCAAGCAAAGCGGTATTAATATGATGCATTGAATATGACAGGTCAGTTCCCTCTCATATTAAAGAATAACCACTACATCACATACAACAACAATCAACCTCCTTAACGTACCAACTTCAGGTGATGTTGGTGATACAAAACTGCTCACTTTTATTGTGCTCAATCTAGAAATAAAAATTAGACCCTTTTTTCATAAGATTAAACTCAATGTATGAAAAAGCACAAATTTAAACAACAGCAGGCTTTGCATTTAGATGGGAATAATCCAATAAGCCATGCAAAAAGTTGACAAAGTCCAACATCCCAGTTAACAAAATCACCAAAATATTCCAATGAACATCCAGAGACATCCTATGTATAACATACCGAAATCGCAAGACAAAATAAGCCCATCAAAACTAGATCAATAAAAAAAGATACTAATAATAACTACTATAGTAAAGAGAAAAAAAAGAGAGACATATGTACTGTTACTCTCTTTTCCTTCCTTCAACTACTTCAAGACGCCTGGCATTCTCTAGCAAAATGCCCTTCTCCGCCGCAATTGAAGCACTTCCCTCCGCCACCGCCGCCACCAAACCTGCCACCACCGCAGTCCCTCGCGATGTGACCATACCGGCCGCATTTATAGCACCCACCACCACCACCACCACCACCACCTCCACCTCCTCCACCATTCCTATTAGTACAATCCCTCGCCATGTGCCCAAAATCACCACAATTGAAACACGCTCCTCCACCACCACCGCCGCCGCCACTAGCTCCACGGCGGCAATCCCTAGCCATGTGGCCCATCCCGCCACAATTGAAACACGCACCACCGCCGCCTCCACCTTCTCGGCTGTTTACGCAATCTCTTGCCAAATGCCCTACCTCGCCGCAGATGTAGCAGCCTGCACCGCCAGCATTGTAGCGATCACCGCCCTTCCATCCGCCACCGAATCCGCGCCCTCCGCTGCGGAAATCGCTCTTCCCCTTGAGAGCGGAGCCATTGGGACCGGTGACGTCGACGGCGGAGGATTTTCCGGTGGAGTCGGTAACTATATCGAACTCGACCTCCTCGCCGTCGGCGAGGGTGCGGAATCCATCGGATTTAATGGAGGATTGGTGGACGAAGAGATCTTCACCGCCGTCTTTGGGCTTGATGAATCCGAAACCCTTCTGGTTGTTGAACCAAAGGACTGTGCCCATCGATCGCTCTTGCGACGCCATTGAAGAGAAAGAGAGAGAGAGGAAGAATGAGAGCGAGAGAGAGAGAGGAAGAAAGAGGGCGAGAGAGAGAGCTGGTGTATGTGATTTTATTATTCCTAGGGCAAAACCCTAAAAACAAACCCTAACAAAACTTTTCGGCATCCATTGTAATTGTTTGTGTTGACATTTATACCTTAAATAATTCATCGCAATAATCCATTTAAAATACTGAAAGTAAATTACCAACTCAAATGTAATATGAACTCATGGGGAAAAATACGTAAAAATTTTACTTTTTTGAAAATATGATGCGAATAGGCTAGGGAAAAAATATTATAAAAATAAGGTATAAAAATACATGTAGAAAAAATTTAAACTAAAAATGTATGCGTCATATATATTTTTTTGTACAAAAAAAATCTTTATTGAAAACGCATGCATTATATATCTTTTCAATATAATATGAAAATGCATTGTATATTAGTATAATTAATAGGACCACAATTATAGAAATACCGTAAAGATCATAATAATAATCGAAAGTGACTACAAAATAAAATTAATAATATAAAGTTATAATATGATAATAAAATCATAAATATCAACATTCAATTTCAACACATGTAAAGTGACTGTGTGCATAAAAATACCCTTTCACTTCTCTTATACTGTAGTGTGTTATAACGTCATAAGTTTTAACTATATATATAAAATGTCTAATTACATGGTCAACACAACTTTTAAACAAATACGGATTATCTAAGGAATCATCCTTCACTGAATTTTCTATTTCCTTATTATCACAGATTTGCAAGTCAATTCTTAAAATAATAAAATCCAACAAATAAGCTATCGTTTTGCATTAGGTTTGTTTAGTAAATACTTTAAGGCTATATGATCAATTTAAACCACCATTTCTTACCCAATAAGGTATGACCTCTTCTCATCACATACAAACACTATTGTCAAATGCTCCATTATAATGGTTACATATTCTTTAGAGCTTAATTCAACATTGTACAAGCATAATAAATTACTTAAAGTTTTTGTTCTTTCTTTGTCCCAAAGGATGCTCACTGCTATATCACTTGCACCACACGTTAGCCTAAATAACAATCCCTAATCTAATGCCACAATTACTAAGGCTATTACCAATATTTCCTTAAGAGTTTCAAGTGCCTTGGCACACTATTCGTTGAATATAAATGTTGCATCATTTTCTAATAATGTGGAAAGTAGCTAAGAGATTTTTTAGAAGCCCTTAATGAATTTTCTAGAAAACTCTACATAACCTAGAAAACTCCTTATGCCTTTCATTTTCACTAGTGGTTGCAATTTGGCAATTACTTCTATTTTTGCCTTATCAATTTTGATGCCTCCGAATTGAGCACCAAATGTGTCTCCTTACACCTTTTCAAAACTGATGATAGGTCGTCCAAGTATTCATCAAATAACCTTCGTCCACTACAAAATCATCCATAAATACTTATATGCCCTTTTCAATTGTGGTTGAGAAAATTGCCATCATCCATTTCTAAAATTTTTTATAAAAATTCATAATGGATTTTAAAATACAAAAGTAAGAAAGAAATCCAACCTATTAAATAATTATAATAAATAGGAAGTAAGAATTAAAATTTCAATCTTATGATGGCTAAATAGAATTTTCGAATGTATATTTATGCTTAGAATATTTTATTTAGTTTACACATAAGTTTTCGTATAAAAATATAAATAACGTGATTTAAATAATTTAATTCGATTATTAGTACACGTACTAATTGTACCTATAATTAAAAATTTTCCCACCCTCATATATTTACTTTTAGGATATTTTGTTATATGAAAATTAGAGGACCTCCATTTATAGCGTCATGGAACTAATGAAAGTAGATGTTGGGTTATGTTTGTTTGCCGGGGTGAAGGTGAAAGTGTTGACCAAGCCTTTGCCAGGCTAAAGGGGACATATTTGATCTGTAGAATGGCTTGTTCGACCTCTGCATGCTAAGGCTAAGAGTTAAGGCATCCTCAAAGTTGTGAAATGGCTTACACGAGTTGAAGGTTATGAGAAGTAGAAAATCCGAGCTAAGTCGATAGCATAGAGCTGGGCATCATGAGTCGAGCCACGGTAAATAGTTTCGTTGCTCCAAAAGCTAACCCTAGCCAAGAGGCAGGTGAAAAGACTTGTTGTGTACATGTTCGTCCTTTCATTTCTCTTTTTCAAATTTTGTATGCACGTACAAATTTATGCATTTAATGCAGCAAGCTATGTGGCATGCTAGGGTTTGAAACAGTCACTAGTATGAAATCATCTTAGCCTTTCATTTTGCTAGACAACACATGGTACAATCTTATACTGCATGGGAAAATGTGCCCATCCTATTCAACTGCCTAATAAGCCACGTAAAAGTCTACCTCCATACATTTTACTCTCCTTGCATTCCTTCAACATCTATAAATTGTCATGCTCACTCAATCACACTTAAGACATCCATTTTCAAATTTTCTCATCCTCCCAATCAATAGGTAGGTTGAGCTCATCTTTTCACAGTTTTTCTAATGTCATCTACAAGATAATCTTTAGTGCAATAGGACACGAGACAAGGCCCTTAAGCCAATCCCACGTCATAGTAGTTATGGAGGAAGAGGTGGACAGTGTGATCCTTAGGTTATTTGAAGAGGAGAACAGCGAAGAAGTTAGGGGTGGAGAGTTGGCCCTTGATATATATCTTGATGACGGCGAAGACCAAAGGCCCATCTACCCATCATACGATCATCCATTGTCATTAGGGATGGACCTATAGGTGTCAAAAGCGTTGCTAATGAAATCGACACACATGTGGTCACCCTATATTTTGAGCAGCTTTCAAGTGGTTGAGTCATCCGAGCTCCACACATAGAAGACTGTGTTGCTCTAATATCGAGAAATCAATTCTGCTAGTACTAGAGGTTTCTCGACTTCAAGTTACAGTTTCCTCTAGAAAAAGTTCTTCAACCCTTGATAGCTCATATCTAACACTGCCACTATATTTGTGAGATTCGAGAGCCTCTGCGAATCATACGGAGTCTAACTTACTGTGTAGTTATTTCGATTTTTTTATGGAGTGAAGAGGTCCAAGTTGTCTCAGGGTTGGTTCTACCTATCTAACTGACTTAGGGTGAAGCGAATGCATAGGTTAGTGTCCTTGGTGTATGATTGAAAAGACAAATTTGTTGTTGTGGAGACGCCTAAGGCATTGAACTTTTAGGTTGGCTAGGTGAATCCAATATGCACAAAGCCGATCATGTTGATACCGTTCAATAAAAACTAATTCGAGGTCCTTCTTTTGTCTCTTGAGCAAAATGGAAGGTCGTTCGATGGCCTTAGCTTAGTTTGAGCATTCAGGGGAATAAGTATGGGTTCGCTTAAAGGCTTAGATGTAGGGGGCGACACCACAAAGGATCAAGGGGGAAGTAAGGGTAGAAGTTTAGTGTGCATTAGCTTGAGGGTGATCTTGTGAGTTGTAGCTTAGAGGCGTACATGATAAGTTTCAATTTTTCTTTTATATTTTGCTGACTCTACTTTTCCTTGCAGATATGGCACCATTTAAGCAAGCTCATTTGTTCGACCTTGTTACCTGCTAGTTTGCACATGGAAAACTCAAGTAACAACATTATAGGAGGTCTACGGCAACAGTAGCTGGCAACTAGTGCTAAGAGGCCCCACTCTAGGGGAATTGTAATCTAGTGCTTAGACTCTCCCCGACATATTAGCATAGTCATGGTTGCACCTCAGCATTTGACTTTGGAGCGTCATGACAAGTTACTTCTGAAGAGCGTTCGATCTGATGGGGTTATCTTTATACCAAACAACGAGGAAGCGTGGTCTATCACTTTTGGAGTAAGCAAGGATGTAGCCGTGGAGAATCGTAAAAAATGGTGCCATGATGTCCAGCATTTATAAGAGGAGAGCTTGAGTACCAACAATCCCTTGAGGTCTCGCAACCCCTTGCCCTCTAGCTCTATCATGCTATAGGGACCAAATGGGAGAGTAAGTTGTCGAGACTTGTTCAAGGGGATCTTTACCCCCCAAGAGTGAGGTAAAGCCAAGGTCCCAGCAATTAGAATTTCGACTTCGAATCTTTGCTCCTTCTTTTCCTCGTCTTATCAAAGTATAAATTCATTTTTTGTTACTACAATATTCGCATCTTTTTTCTTTTAATGCATGTTCTTATAACTAGATTCTTCATGCAGACGATGAAGGTCACTTATGGGGTTTTGTTCTCGTGTGCCAAGGAAGAACGATAGGTACATCAATGAAATGTAGATTCTCGACACTATTTTAAGTTATTCTCAAGGCAACATGACCATTATGGCTAAAACTTGTAGAAACGATTGGAGGTTGAGGTCAAGCTGAAGGAGGCACAGTAGGAGCTTAACATACTGAGGGAAGACTACCATTGCAGAGTTGGTGACATTGAGAATAAAGCCTGAAGAAGTGCATCTGACCTGTCCAATGTGCTACATAACTTAAACGAAGCGAACAACCAAGTCAACTCTCTTAAGGAGGAGGTCCCGAGTTTGTAAGAGTAGGAGTCATACCTTATCTTTAAGCTACGACGGGAGAAAGGCATTACTGAGGACTTAAAGGGAGACTTAGATTTAGCTCAGCAATGCCTCAAGGTCAGTAACACGAAGAAGGCGAAGCTAAAAGAATGTGTCCAAGATCTCAATAAGCTACTAGTTGATCGAGATTTGAGGATCCATGATCTGGAGGAGAACGAGTGGATAGCTTAAGACTGGTAATATGTGGAGATTCGATCCTTCGAATGAGTAAGCAAATGAGCTGGTTCAAGTGATGGAAGGGAGGTTAGAGGATGATGAAGCATTGGATTAGTAAGAGGGATGCAATGTTTGATCTCTCTTAGCTCGGGGAAAAAATGCAAGAGCCAAATACCCCTTTGGAGCAGAGGGAGGAGCTTGATTAGGCCGTGGTTGGGGAAGAAGGACAACCATCGAACGAGGACATTCCCCAATCATTAGCAGTAGCGCCTACTAAAGATGCTTCTCCTTCTCTTCCCATCGATGAGGTTGAAGAGATTCCTCCTCCTTCTTCATAGGAAGAAGTGCCTACCTCCACCTTCACTAGTTGAAGAAGCTCCTCAACCACTCAACCTTGTGCCACCATTGATCCCAGCGACGGAACTTGTAGGATAGACATCCTTTTTCGCTTTCCTTTGTTTGTTTGTTTGTTTGTTTTTTTTTTTTTGTTTCTTTGCATTCAGTATGATGATCAGAATGTTGGCCAAATACCTTGTACATAGATGATGATTAATGAATTGCTTTTTGTATATGCTTCTTCCCTATTTTTATCTTCCTTATTGATTATATTATGGTAGCTACAATTCCTTCTTCCACGTGTTATAATGTAAAATCTATGAACTCAAGTGTAATAGGTCGAACTAATCATTATAATTTAACATCCTTGCGCTCAAGTATGTTAGGTCAGATGATAAAAGAACTTTCATTAAATACGTGAACCAACCAAAGTAGGTCGGTATAATCTATTTATTTGGTCGAACAATAATAAAACTTTCATTAAAGATGTAAACCAACTAAAGTAGGTCGGTCTAAACAATGCAGCTACTCGAACAATAAAAGAACTTTCATTCAATAACTAAAGTAAGTCAATCTGATCATTTTAATTTAAAATCCATAACTCAAGTATATTAGGTTGGGTCGGTCATTGTGATTTAAAATCCATGTGCTCAAGTATATTAGGTTAGACAATAAAAGAACTTTCATTGAATATGTAAACCAACTAAAGTAGGTCGATCTAATCGGTATATTAGGTTAAACAATAATAGAACTTTCATTAAATACGTAAACCAACTAAAGTAGGTCGGTCTAATCAATGTAGCTATTTAGATGATAAACAGACTTTCATTGAATAACTAAAGTAGGTCAGATCAATTGTTGTAATTTAAAATCCATGCGCTTAAGTATATTAGGTCAAACGATAAAAGAACTTTCATTGAATACATGAACCAACTAAAGTAGGTCAGTCTAATAGGTAAATTAGATCGAAAGATTGTAGAACTTCCATTGATTATGTAAACTAAGTATATTAGGTCAGCTTGATCGGTGCATTTGCTCGAACAATTCGTAAAACTTCCATTGAATACATGACTCAAGTATATTAGGTTAGTCTAATCGGTGCAACTACTCAGACGATTAGTAAAACTTCCATTAAATACGTAAACTAAGCATATTAGGTCAATCTGATCAGAGCAATTGCTCAGACGAGTGGTAGTGTATTATAATGTCCATTACTGCCATAAATGGACAAAGACCTTAAATCCCTCCTATGTCAAACTTTTGGTCACTTTATTACACATTTTCTAACTATACACACCATTTATAAAAGTATGGACACTTGTGTGGTCATTTTCCCTTTATTTTCCCTACCAAACTCTCCCTCTCCCTTCTCATTTAGCAGAACTTGTCAGTCCCATTTCCTTTCTTTTCTTTGTTTTCTATCTTTCTCTTCTTCTCTTTCCCTATTCTCTTGTGCGAATTATATATTCCCCCCAAAATTTAAAAAATCCATAACTTTCTCACATTATATCTAAATAAAAAACCATAAGGACTATTACGATCCTTGGAAAGAGTACTTCGTATCAAGACTACATTTCTAGGTAAGTGGGAACTTGATATTTTATTATATTGTTTCTATTTTCTTACTTGAAAAATTGTTGTATATTTGTTTATGTTGCATGTTTGTGGTTAAGCTTGGTTTTATAGTTGTGCTATATGACTTTATAGGACGTTGAGATTCAACTAGGGTTACTAGTTGACGAACAAGCCGTTATATGTAGCACTAGCCTTAATTAGGTATTTAAGTGCGAGTGATTATTTAGTGAGAGGCCAAAGGCAAAGCACATTAAGGACAGGCAGATTAATTTATCCTAGTTATGGCATAGATTCTAGGTTTTTCATGCCCAAGCATCTGACGAGACAATTAGGTGCCATACCCATGCCTACATTTTACATCTGCAGGGAGGCTTTACATTTGCAGATAAATCAAGCAACCTAGTCCATTGTGTGTTCCTTCCACTCTTAGAGGACTTTGCCTTTGTAGGGTAGTATAGTTAGGGATTTACATGTTTGGCCTATTTGTATTGCTATTTGTACCGTGCATCTGCCTTAAACGCACATGGCATAGGGGGAGCAACAATTCTTTTGCAAGTGTGGGAATGGGATAAGTTCCTAAAAATAGCTCCTTTGAGCCATTATAGAGTTTCATTGGAGGATGGGAGGCCTTTGGTGTCTCGATGGAGTATAGCCCGAAACACTACGTAGTACCCCACGCATGTTGTTTAAGCGTAGAGGGATGCATTTGACTACTAAAACCCACAGCAAGCATGTTGCTTCTTTACATTTTTATATCTACTAGACATTACAAATCTTCATTAGCTTATGCACATTTGTTGTTAGGTTATTTGGCAACCTTTATCCCGAGGATCTAATTGACATACTACATTCATTCTACTGTGTTGGTAGAGGCATTTGGACAGCTCAAATACCGTTGATATACTTTCATATTGTAGAGTGGCATTACCTAGATCGTGTCTACCACCAATTTGGTGCATTCCAATAAGTACTTATTGATATCAACACAAAGCCTTGCTTGCACCATATTAATTTATGGGACTGGACCGACACTAATTGGATAACGCTACATGCATCCTACATTACCCATTGAGAAGATTGTCACTCCTATAGGATCCTATTGGGATATGGCGATGGTGTGCATCCAAACTACATCCAGTGTTACAAACGTGTCAGTTGTTGCTATGTGAGGCATACCAGAGTAATAATTAAACACTTAATGAGAAAAACACTTATAATATGACAGTAACTATGCTATATGGGAAATAAGTTGTGCCAAAACGTTTTCTTTCGATTCTTCCAAGCTGACACCCTACATTTTATATGTTTAGCATTTGATCTGCCTTTAACAATTTCACTTACTGACGTTGGAGTACAGTTAGTTGAGCTGACGCTAGAGTACAGTTAGATGAGCATCATGGTAGAGTTTTACTTTTTCCTGCCACTTAACATGAGCAACCATCGAAGGGAGAGGTTGCTGCAAACCTGAAGTATGCACCTTCAGTAGATCTTACACTTGCACCACCACCACATCGTAAGGTTAACAAAACAAGAGTTGAAGGAGGACAACAGAGGGATGAGTAGATCCATCATACCTACACTCCTCCAAATGTCATGAACAAGGACATTGTAGATAGCTTAACTCCTGGTACTAACTCATTCATCACTTCTCATAAGCACTCTATTAGCAGTCCCATTCCTAACCTACCCGCTCTGTGAAGGTCACACCATTATCGACCAGATATTGGTGTCATCTCAAAACCTTCGGTATAATAGAGTCCATTTTCTCCACTTTGACGAACCTCCCTAATTACATACAACATGAGTCACAGGCTCCTCCCACCTTAGATGTAAGACAAACTGAGCATAAATCTATCGTGGCTAGAATCATTAGGCCATTTACTAGGAGTAGGAGTGAGATGAGATAGAGTTGTTTATGATGCATTTTCAATACAAAGAAAATTTTATAATGAAAATGCCTGTAGTGCATGTGTTTTCAGTAGATATTTTTCTTTGTACTAAAAACGTTTGCAGTGTATACATTCTCAATTCAAAATTTTCCTGTATTGAAAATGCATGCAATACATGTGTTTTTTATACCTCATTTGCCTAATATTTTTTCTTCCTAACCTATTTGTGTAAAATTAAAAAAAAAAAAACATTTTTTATCTATTTTTCCCGAACCTATACCATAACTTAAGGGATATACATATATATTTGGCCAAGAAAAGGAAAAAAAGAGAGAAAGACAAAGTAAAAGGAAAACTTTTCCTCAGATACAAATAAAACGGAGCACTCGTTAAAAATGTTTATTATACTTATTTACTCAATTATATATATATATATTGAATACTATTGAGTAAATAAGTATAATAAACCAGGAACCGAATCTGAATATTATTACAGGATAAATATGTTCTCATAATAAATGCATTGAAAACAAAAAAATAAGTTGATACTTCTTTAATTTTAATATTTATTCATGTAATATAGTAAAGACTTTAATAAAATTAATTTAGAATGGTAACTCATTTTTCTTCACCTACTAAGATTATTGAATATATGTTTTATATGTTTATATCATTAATACTTTGTTTAGAAAATAGAAAATGAAGGGGAAGAAAGTAAAAATTTACTGTATTCATGTTAAAAAATAAAGGGATGGAACTATTTTTACAATAAACCAAACGAAATTTACTTGTATATTTTTTCTCTAGTGGATAGAAAAATATAGAAAGAAGGTACAAAAATAATAAATTTAAAAAGAATAATATCAAAGTTCATGTATAATATATTTTATACGTATTTATTCATGAAATTTAACACATGCTAGGAAGTAGAAAATTTTTCTAAGAAATGAAATTCAATTTCTCTTCTCAATAATATAAATAGGCAATTACCAAACTATAAAAGATTCCAATTTAGGCGAGCTATGCAAATTTTAGTAAGATATCTATATTATTTAAGCGGTTGGTCGTAAGTTTTTTTGTATCTTATTCCATTTGCCCAAATTATCTTTTGTAATATATTAATATTTATGTCATTTACTATTTGTTATTTTACAATACATGCTTTTATATTATTTTATTGAGATTATAAATGTTAATTACTTTAATTCACCCTTTACACTAGAAATTGTTACTTTTATTTCATTATTTTACTAGTAGTTATTCATGTTTACCAATATGGGAAATTATTTTTGGTTACCAAATAAATGCAAATATCTTTTGATTGATTTTCTCTCTTGTTTCTTCACAATGTAGAAGCTCATAAATCAACCTCCTTTTATCTCATTATCTCTAGATTAATAAAATTATGCGGTTAAGTTCAAATTCTTTCGTTTGTCAACAAACAAAGACAAAAAGGTGATTTTTTTTCTTTCGTGTTATATTGAAAGTTACTATTATGATTTAAAAATTAATAATAATAATAATAATTCTCACCACTCATGTCACTACAGGAATTTCAATCTTAGATGACGTTTAATAAATGTTATTAAACATGAAATAAACGTCGCAAAAAAGATTTAGTCACGTTTAATAACCATTGCTAATAAATGTTACCAAAGGTTCGTCGCAAAAAATATCTGCGATGTTTATGATGGAAACGTAGCTAAATGTGTTTATATTGGGTAATGTTTAAACGTTGCTAAAAATAGGTAATACGCGACGTTTAAATGTAGTAAAATAACACTAAAAAAATTAAAGGCAAAAAAAAAAGTGCAGTAAATCAGTACTACTAGCGACATTTAAATGTAGTAAAAGACTAATATTAGCAACGTTTAGACATTGTTAATAGTTATGATAGGCGACGTTTAAACATAGTAGTAGCACAATAAAAAAATTTATGAACACAAAGAGTGCTGTAAAAGAGTAATATTAGCGACATATAAACGTAGTAAATAGCAGATTCTTCTCAAATGGACACAAAAAATCATCAATTTAGGAAGTTACAATTATGGTAGTGGTCATGCACCTTTTGTCTTGATTAGTCTCCCATAAAAATGGGCAGATTAAGTACTTAGTAGAAGAAGTAAGATGTTCAAATTACCAATAAAATTAATGATATACAGTCGAATTTAATGGATATAAGATATCAATTTGATGATAAACATCCTAAAACCTCAGTTATATTATCACAAACAAGATGAGCTTCTCTATCTATTTGATTCCAAGAAAAAAATAATGCCATTAAGTAGCTTAGAACTTCTTTTGCTATTCATTTGAAGACTTGAAATGGTTACTATGAACAGAAGTTCGATTGATACCGTAGCAGCTTTGCCACCACCCTACTCAATTTTCTTGAAGTGATCTTCATTAAGGCCCAAGTCACAGTAAATTGCATCATAGTAAAATCCTTGCAGAAGAAATTAAACACTCTTCAAAAGGGTTTGTGCATTTGATAAATGAAAAATAAAGAACGATGGGTTCATGATGGAAGAAATACATGGGGAGTACAACAAATCAAAAACATATTTGCATCCAAACCTAGCCCAGTATATGTGCACTTGAGAAATTAAAGCATTCGAAGCCAAACTCTTTGAGAAATCAAAGCATTCACTGGAGAAATTCATATAGGTGCCAGGATAGAGTGATGCACCCTTCCACCAAAACATTGGAGCCATGAGCCAGAACATGGAATACCTCAAGATGGCAATGTACCCCAATCTAGAAATCTATACTTCAATAACCCAACAATCAGACCAACATATGAAGCCATCCACTAATTATGCAAGCATGCCAATGTGCACCTTAGGAAAGACTGTTATTTTGCAGCCTAGACAAAACCATCCTCCACCAAACACTTCCAAGGTATTGTACACCACCAATTCAAGCAAGCATAGAATCACCCCATTCCAATTCCAAACCAAATAGTAGCACAAATACAAGGAAATAAAAAGGCTATTATGCCCAAAGATAGTTGGTGATGTCAGTCTCACTAAAGAAGTGCAAGCAAGCATTGATTAACCAATACACTTCCAGCCATTGCATGTAAACCAAGCAAGTTAATCTCTATGGCACCCACCACAACCACCGAAATCATATTCATTGTGCATCCATCAAATGGCTAATCCCACAAATCAAAAGGTAGTTAGGACAAATACACCAATTCCATAAAGCTATGAAGCCCCCAAATCCATAGCTACAAATGAAGTTGATACACCATCTACCTCAATAAGTAGGTAAAGGGCCAAACAAGGAGCACTTGCTGAAAAGACTAGTAGACATAGGACAAATAAGACTAATATAACAGGGAAGGACAACCAATGGTTCAATAACATGGCAAGGTATAATGACAGATAATCCACTAGAGCTTTAAGGGGTTGTGCTTGCGGGCACAACCCCTTAGTCCAAATCCTAAGAAAACCTTAATAATCCACTAGAGCTCTATGATTATTACAAAATTTGATTCCCTACTAAAACTTGATTCTACAATGCACAAAATTTAGAGTCCATTTAAGTGATAGCTTGATTATTAGCAGCAGAGGAACATAGGAAGATGACCATTCTATGATTCAAACTGTCCTCTTTCAAACCATTTGTTAGTCAAACTGAATGTAGGACACCCCACAATCTTTAAAAACATCGATATCCGACCATACTTACATGCCTAAAATAACAAAGCACGAGATAGATAAATGCACTTATGGTTATTAGCCACACATGTATGCACATTTTCAGTGCAAAAGTCAACAGCAACATGGAAGTTGGTTCTTTTGCTTTCTAGAAGCATGAAATATAACACATATAAGTTCACATCTTTCTAGTTAGAAGATTTGATGCGACATATTAACTTAACAGAAAACAAATGAACAACTAACTAACTACATTGTAAAAGGAAACCACATCCATGACCCAAGTGACCCAAATCTTACATATCGATGGAACATATCCACAGCCTTATCCGCTTCCTCAACTGTATTCATAGTCACAAACCCAAACCCCCTACTCCGATCCGTCTCTCTATTATAAATCACCTGCAAAACAAAAACAAAAACTTCAAATTGCCAATGTTATCTACTTAGAGGGAAGGGAGGAAGTAACTACTTAAAACACATGAAATTCCCCCTATAAACTCATCTCAATTAGCTAAATCATATAAAGATTGTATCTTTATACCTCAGCAATCTCCACTGTACCAACTCGCTCAAATAGCATAGCTAATCTCTCACTATCAACCTCATAAGGTAAGTTGCCAACAAAAACCTTCGCCTCTTCAAGTGGTTCAACATAACCCTCTCTATCTCCTTCTCCACTCTCATTCTCACTCTCAATCTCACCCTCATTTTGATTTCTCCAATCTTCACTAACAACACCTAAACTTTCACCTTCATTCTCACTCTCATTCCTAAATACCTCTTCCTCTTCTTCTTGTTGATGTTCAATTGTTGTCACCGTATCGTTGTCTTCTTCTTATTGTGCTTAATCCAAGGTCTGGGCAACGAAGAGGACGAAACAATTGGGGGTTTTAGTAATGATGGAGAAGGATTTTAGCTGAGTAGACTGAGAAAAAGTTAGGGTTTAAACGGGTTTGATGGAGGAGAGGATTGACAAATAGTGGTGAGGAGAGGAAGTCAGGGTTTTGGAGGAACGACATGAGGATGAGTCGGTTAGAGATAGGAGCAAGGTTGTCAAAATCGCGATTTTACGTAGAATCGCTAAGAGGTCTGTAGAATCGGAACGTAGAAACATAAGTTTCTACAACTTATGTAAAATAACTTCCAGATATTATAAATTTACTTACAATAGTCATTAAAAAATATAATGAATAATAGAAATAATGAAATTGAGCATTTATTTTAGCCATAAATTGCAAATTTGCAATAAATGTCATAATATAGATAATCAAGCATAAGTTGTATAACATAGATATTTTATTTCTAAAATGATAAATCATGTATAAAGCAAGTTTCACCTAGTTATATATATAAAAGCTAAAAGATAATAGATAAAATTTAAAAATCAATTGTGACTTTAAGAAATTACTAATAAATAAAAATTGATAACAAAGATATACCATTAAAAAGAAGTAATATTAAAAAATGACAAATAACTACTAACCAAAAGTATATAATAAAGAAGATACTATAACAAGAAAAACCTTCAAAATTATATATTACTAAGTAAATTTTTGCACTATTCGTGATTATTAATTCAAAATATATTTACTTAACAATATCCCACATTTACTTAACTATGAGAATGATATATTGAAAAGATAGAAATATAAATACATTTATACCTTTCCTATAAAATTAAAAATCTAAAAAATTCTTATAAAGTTAAAGTTATTTACTATTTATTTTATTTACTATTACAAAAATATTAATTAAAATAAGAAAAGTTGCAGCAATCAAACATGAGTGATTTAATACGAACATAATCACAAATAGGAATAAGAAGACTAACAATCGATGAACACAAACACAAAGACTTCAATGCAACGCAACACACTGACAAGAGAGGAGTGATGATCGACAAATATGTTAGGGTATGACTTATACTCCCCTACGACAAGAAAGCACGTGGGTCCGGGGAAGCCGCCTCGGTGGGAGTTTCAAGAGGGCAATGCCCCCTGGACGCCAGAGGGCTTTTAATAATTAAACCCATATTTGTTTATTAAAAGTTTAGGCTTAAGCTATGAATAGCTATTACTACATGTTTGTTCATTCAAATCTGGATGGGTGAAATTTTACTTAGTTGTGTAATGTTGTGGAATCGGTGGAAACGTAGTAAAATCGCGATTTCAAAATCGCGATTTTACTACGATTTTACCGAAAAAACGTTTTTACATGCGAGTTGACTAGGAAAGTGCTCACCAACTTGTAAAATCGTAGAAACGTGCGAGTTAACTCGCGATTTTGACAACTATGGATAGGAGGTTCAGGACCAGTGTGCCTAAGGTCGACATTTTGAGAGAGAGAGCGAGTAAGATAGGGAGAAGGGGTTTGTTGAAAGTGTTCATTGGGAGTGAGAGCGGTGGCGAAAATAAGGATGTGAAGCGACAAGGATTCTATGGCATAACATATGGAGTCAGGGTCTGGGAATGGAAATGGGGTTTAGATGCGCCGAAGGTTAAGGTCTTTAAAATTGGCTTTATTTTATTTTATATCATGTATTATTGACTCATCATTTAATTATTATTTTGGTATTATATTATATTAACACTCATTTAAAACTAGGTATTCAAGAGAATAAAAAAGTGAAAAATAAAATGATAAATACATGTATCATATACAAATCAAATTAGATATAAATAAAGAAAAAAAGATGGAGTAATTATGTATATATTATAATTTGAATTTCAAACTATTGGGAAAAAAAGGATTTAAAAAATAATAATTTAAATATTTAACCTTTTCATTATTAGTTATTATATATATATATATATATATATATATATATATTAAGCATGACCTCTTTTATCATTTACACTAACACATTTTATGTGTATATAGTTTATATATTTTACTTTAGTTATAAATGTCGCTAATGATATATTTTTTGCAACGTTTAATAAATATGACTAAAGTATATTTAAATTAGTGATGTTTGAAAAATATGCAAACGTCGCTAAATATAGAAATTCTTATAGTGTGTTTATTATAGCCTTACTTTAGAATTGATATTGGCGATTCTTGAAGGCATCATAAATTTTTACTAGAATCATGTATCTTTATGTAACAACTGCCTTATTTACATACTCTTAGCAAACCGGTACATAAAATCTCAAGCTTTTACGATTTCTATCAATAGCCAACTTTGCCTTCAGTACATCATGAGCAATTTTATCCTTACTACAACACACACCCATTATTTAATTATTTGAATCCAATTTTTTAAGTTTGCCCACCATTTCTATCCAATTTCTTTCAAGTAAACTTCATATTGATCTCTTTTATATATTTTTTTCCTACCTTCCAAATTTAAAATTTTAAACTTTTTTAATTTGGATTACTTTTACATTTTGAGTTTGAATTATTTTTCAAATTGGGGCCAAAATAGTGTTAGTTTTTTTAAATCTTAATAATAGAAAAATTGTGAAATCTTGAATTTATTTGCCCTCTTTTTTCTTATGTTTAATTAGGTTGATCAAATTGACCTTTTATTTTCTTCTTCTTGAAGGTATTACCAAAAAAAAAAGCAAAGAAAAAGAAGAAGTAAATTTGCTTAAATTTCATTTATTACAATTTTTTTTTTTCTAATCCTTTGCTTTCTTCATTTTGTTTGAAAGGAAAAGTTTGGATGTTTTTTAAATTTTTTAGTTTTATGTGTTTTGTGCAATCAAGAAGATGTTTGATGCTTTATTCAATATTTACATAAATTTCAAACATACTATTACAATTAAGAAATAACACCAATATCTCTCAATGTAGAGATTTGTACAATGCAATCATTAGTATTAAAAATTATTTATGCAAAAATTTATGCATTTTAGGTTGAGTTTTATCTAATACAAATTATAGAATTTGCATTTGTTTTAATGAAAGATTAGAAATGAGTTTTAATGAGGGTCACCTTTAATGTAGACTTCTAGTTTGAAATGTATTACTATAGCTTGACTATATAGGGATATAATTATTGTTATATATTCATGTGAATAATGTACAAAAGTAATAATAGCCATTATTACTATACATTAATATATAATTACTATAATTTGACTTATTGAGATATAATTATTATCATGTATTATAGATAGTAGGCAAACAAAGAGGATGGGTAGTGGCAGGAGTAGGAGAGAGAAAAATACATTGAATACAACAATGATAAAATGATTGATGGTTTAAGAAATAAAAAAGAGATTATACATAAGCAGTCTAAAAATACATTTTAAAAAAAAACTGAAAAAAAAACAACTAAGGTAAATGTATTATTAATTTATTTATTAAAATTATTAAATTGAAACATACAACTAAAATGAGAAATTATAAAGAAATATCTCATGTTCTACAAATTATTCATATCATTTTGGCATTTTTTTACTCTTTCTTCTTTCTTTTGTTTAAGGATTCTTTATTATTAAGGTTAGAATTTTGTAGTTTGTAGTTTGTAGTTTGAGAGACAAAACATAAGTTTTATGATTTAATCTATCATATTTTTCTTATATTGTAAGATCGAGTAACACGTGTAGCTACTTTTCAAAACAAGAGAAACAACAATAAAAAAAATGATTATTTTGGATTTAAATGGATTCTATACAATGGGAATTTATTAATAAAAAGAGTTACAATAACATTAGGTATTGAGTCATATAATTAGTACTTTAATTTATATGTTTTCCATTGCAAAATTTGTAGGTGAACGAATCACTATAATTCAATTATATGTTTTATGCAAATAGGTATTTTTATACATACACACACAGCGCGAGTGTCATTTGCTAGTAATAGCAAATTCTGAAAGCTTCCTAATAATAAATTAATTGACCAACTTAATAGTTCCACCATTTTCAAGACTTGAAATTAATGTAAATCAATTTGTTCACTTGACATAATAAGTATTTCATTCCTCTCTTATTTTATATAAAGTTGCTATTACTACATTCACTTCACTTCTAAAATCCAAATAATTAATCCAAATGAATTACTATTATCTAAAATATTAAATGATAATTCATATTCCTAACTTATAAATTACTATTTAATGGTCTATTTATTATTTTTATCATAAATATCCTATCTTACACCACTAGTTCTTTTATCTACATTAGGATGTAATTGATACTTGAATTTTATTTCAATGTAATTCCTTACATTATTTTACATCAATTATATAATATAATAAGTATATAATAATAATTACATTTCTATTTCATTCTTTATTGAATCATATTATAGTTCCCCCTTTATCTTATACAAGAAGTAAACAAACTGTTGGTATATAGATTCATTTTGTTACGGAAAGTGGTTGGTTAATAACAATATTCAATAAACTCTTTCTAAGTATTACTAAACCCATTTGTCTAATTCGATTATCCACTTTCCATGATAATTAGTAGATGAAATTCACTTGTCCCTAAATGATTATTTCATCCATATTCCCCTAATCACATGTTGATAGATTGAACTTCGAAAACAAAACAAGTACAGTAAACTCACAAATGGCATCCAACACAATGATAATAGATAGCATTAAACAATCAATATTGGTTAAGGTTAAGCTTAATAACAGTTGAACAAATTCCACTTCAGGAGCAATTAAATCCTTCAACGTTAACAAAAGGTAACATCTGCAGAAAGGACATATACATACTAAGCGGTAGCTTAGCTGTGCTTCTCAAATAGATGAGTGGGCATGTAACTACAGTTGCGCTCAATACGAAAATCAATATTAGGGTTGTGTTATTCCTTTTAAAACATTATTGATTCACTTGAACATGAAACTACAAGTTAAAAGGTTGGATTGGGGCAGAGAAAGAGAAAGGCCCATCATCAAAATAGTCCACCATAGCCATCAAATGCCAGCCCCAATAGCACAATGTTATCCTTTTATCATCCACCTATTAGAGTAGATTTAGATCTTGTATTCATCTTCTATACATTAAATACTTTTGCTTACCACTAAGAACGTAACCCTAGCCACAAACAAGTGAAGGCCTAAAGCATTTCTTCAAAAGTGATGATATGTTCAAACCCAAATCATCAATTCCTTAATCCATCAAAATAGTAGGATTCATTCTTTTAACCGAATTTTACGTTAAAAATTTTCCAAGTACTTAAAGCATAAAGGTCTTTTTTTGCAAATTTAATTTACTCCGCTAAAGATTGTTAGAATGTAGTGGCATAAATGATAAATTTTTAATGGGATAAATCAGTTTTAAATCCTCTTTTTTTTTTTAATTTTATAATTCCAAGTTGGCAAAATAAAATCTAAATATGAGTTTATTTTCCCAAGAAGTTGTGATTAGCAAAACCCATAAATCTATAAAAAAAAAAACTAACCCCATTCCTCCAAAGGCTAAGTAGTAATCACTAGGTGAGTACTCAATGACTTTTTCAATTCATATTCCTCTAGAAAGTTCTTTGAAGTATCCAGGATTCCTTACACTTGAAGATTTAAAGTTGTTATTGAACAGCGAAATAGATTGTTAAATTCTAGTGATTAAGTACATAAAATACGGTTAAAAAAATAATATATGATTTTTCTTCAATTTGATTTATGCAAATGAAGTATGACTTAATATGCTTCCAGATCCTTTTCTGCTTAGATTTGATCTATATTACAATTCACATCCATAATCCAATTGTGTATACAGATCTAATCACAATTTTAATTAAAAGAAGTAAATAAAGTTTGCCTCCCTTTTTATATGGTTGTGGCAATACTTATCATTTATTTGTTTCATATTGATATCAATAGTACCATATATCTATACTTAGTAAAGGTGGCAATTTATATTAGTGAGTTAGATTTGTATTTTATTTTGTATCCAATATGTGTGAGTATTGAAAATACATAAAATTAAATATTGATTGAAAATAATTGGTTACATTATAATCCTGGTGGTAAGAGTACAAATTGCATAGTAAAGTAAATAAACTACTTTTGCAAAGAAAAGGGGTGATTTCACATTTATGAAGTATTTGAGATCAAGTAACTAGCAAACACAATTCAATTCACTTCATCGTCCAAACAAAATTTGAATTTTGAACCCTTCACATATTCCTATTACAACCTCATCGTAAAAATATTGAAATTTTCAGTTTGGTTCGGTTTTTTTATCCACTTTCAGTATTAAATTTTATGATGATTTGGATTAAACAAATTATGAATGACCAAAAATCCTATCATGATCCGAGCTGAATAAAAAAGTAAAATTTGATTCATAGTTGTTTTCAGTTTTGTATCTAACCCTAGAGGGTTTCAAGTTGTTTCTATTCCGTTTGAGCATTACATTTATTATACTATTAGCTGATGCTTCTTTCCTTGTGGTGCTTGAGGAACAAATATTCTTTACTCATTGGTTAGGTCGGGTCCTTATATCTCATGTTTATAATTATTCAAGAAGAAGATTTGTTATATCAAGAATGCTACAATCATATTGTGTTAATCTGTTAAAATACATCACATAGCATGTAATTTTTTATAATTATTTTCATATCCGTCCTTAAATTAAATTCTATATGTGACCCATTTTAGCAAACTGACACAATATATTTAAAGTATCCTTGACATAACAAATTTTTGTCCAATAATTATTTTTCTATCCTTGTTCTTGAATTAAATTCTATACGTGATATATTTTAATAGGTCGATACAATATATTTACAGTATTCTTGACATAGCAAATTTTTGTCCAATCATTTATATCATATTCTCCCCAAAAGAAAAGTACCCATTGCAATTCCTAGATAAAAGCAATCCTTGCAAACTTGGATTCATGAAAGAGAAGGACAAATTGTAATATATCCAAATTAGCGGTTACTTATAGTTATGCTCTAAAATCGAAGAACATGATTAATCACCGTGTATTTCTAAATATAACTGTTGATAATAAATCCATAAAACATATGTATTTGAATATTTCTTTTAAACTCTTATATTCAATTATGTTCAAAATTGAATTAATATATCATCTTGAATTTGCAATAAGTTCTTTTGTCCATAAAAATCTCCAAAAATCATTTATCAACCTACATCTAAATTAAATCAACCTATAATCTATAGACATATGGTGTAGTAGCGTTGTTTCAACTCCCGTGCCAAAAGTCATAATCATAAATTCGATATTTGGAGACTAGCTTTTATGCTACTTGACATATTTTCTAGTTTGGTCCATTGATTTTCATCCTATCCTAATATGATTGACCAAGGCCGAATTTCAATTTGATCTACCATTTTTCCTTGGGTGATTTTTCTAAATTAGAAACTCGACTTAGATTATCTCATGTCGAAATTCTAACCTACAATCCTTTCTTAATTAATCTTAATCCGAAATCTCTAGATTTGAAAATCATCCCTAACCAATTACTTATCTCAAATTTATACTTTTGAAGCCCTTAAACTCATAGAGTTAATAATCTTAATAGTCCTGATAAGATTCTCAACTTTTATGATTCCAATTTTCCAATTATAAGATTATAAGCCCAAGGGTTTATTTATGTAATTTTCTTATATACTTTTAATATATTAAAAGTTTATATAACCCATTAGTTATAAAAAAAAAAAAAAAAGAAAGAAAAAGCTCTAGATATTATTTGTAATGAATGACAAGAAAAGACAGGAAAGCTATGGCAAACGAGGTTGAGTAGCAACTGGCATATGTTGGGGTTGACTCTAGAGTTCAGATGTCTTTTTAAATTTATTTTAAAACAACTCAATAATAATATTTTCGGATGCAATCATGTTATGTACGATCGCCATTTTTCTGATGCATTCTTATTAGTTGTTCTAAATAATACCAATGTTTATTTCGTTAAGCCATCATTTTCCATTAGCATAATAAACATTATTCAGTTATCCTGTCAACATGGTCACAGCACACGCACTGTCTGATAATGTTTTTCCGGTTGGAACCACACCTAAATCTATTATAATAATTCACTTATCGTTCGTTTACTTTTTTTTTTAAATAAAATAAATAAATAATTAAAAAATTTATATCTTAAAACTTATTATTATTGAGAATAAATTTGAAATTTCTATTCTAATATTTACATTATATGATTTTTTATTACAAAAAATATTTACTTTACTTTATTAATTCTAGTATTAAAATAAAAATACGGATAAAATTACCAATTTATCCTTATTTAATTATTAATTATAGTATTAATAAGAGTATAGTGGATATAATATTTGAACTTTTATTTTCAATGTAAAAAGAATTAAAATTTTCACCTTATTTTAGATAATATCTATTATAATAGAGTGAAAATAGAGAAGTTCTGGAAGCTAAATTTTTTTATCATTTTTTAAAGTAAATAAAGTAATAAATAGTCAAAAGAAAATAACTATTTTATTTCTTTTTTATTATCTTCAAATAAATGGACTATTGAATTTCAAATTCTTTTGTAATATACCAAGAGTCTTACTCTGGAGCACAAAAACAAAAGTGCTTTTATAGAACTATATATATAAAAGAAAGTATGCAAAAGAATTATTAATTGATCGTATGATTGAGAATGATGTAGAAAAGTATTTTTTATAGAATTTTTTATGATTTTACATCAACATTTTAAGAAACCTTTCTATTAATTTTTTTTTTTATTTTATCAATGAGTTTCTTAAAGAGATTTTCTTAATGATTTTTTAAAATTTTTACAGGTCCCATATTAAACTTTTAATAGAAAAAAAAAATTCTTAAGAAATTTGCTTTTTGAGTTCCTTTACAAACTAAACTTATCGATACAAGTTCTTAGGCATAAGAAATTGTGGTAAGCAACTATAATAAAAGTTGCCCTGATACAGCTGGGATTGTTTCATGCTAAAAGATAGAGCATGACTTAAGTCATATAGAAGTTCTAAAACTATGTTGACAGGTGTTTTAAATGTATGAAAATAAATATATAAACAAGGTAAAAATTTTCTTTATTTAAATTTATAACAAATGTGTTTCTGAAAGTATTGTATTGGACAAAGCCCGAAAATATTATTCCGAATTCAACTCCGATCGGGTAAGTAAAGAATACATGAAAGCAAAATGTCTTTTGATCAATGATTGAATCGGCTTAAAGTCTCGATTTGTAATTTTCGATCTAAATATCATTGCTCAAATTAAATACCCAAGCACATAAAAACAATTTTTTCGAGATGCACTTTTAGGGCCCCACTTGTTAATTTGATAAGGTTAAATTCACAGTTGTTTCAATATTGAGTTTGATGAGGAGGCATAGATTAAAAAGTATGTCCTCACGGAATTAAATTTCTGAAATTTCATTTCTCAATCTCACTATATATTAGGATTTTAAAGAATTAGGGTTCATATAAATACACATTGTGTTTCTCATTCGTGCATAGTTATCAAATTTTTATTAAAAACATAGTGTAGTTATTTTTCTCAGTTACAGTGAAATCACCCGATTACAGTAAAATAAGATTCATCAATAGTAAAAGAAACTGTGAAACATGCTAATTAAATAGGTTTAAGTGTTAGATCCAAAGCCGAACATGATTATAAATGAGCAAAAATAGATTTGAATTGTTTATTAATTGTATCAATTGTTACTTATATAAAACTATTTATAATGTCTTGTGTTGTGTTTGGATTAATAGGTCGGATGTTAAATTACCAACTTAGCTAATAAATATTATAAGATGAGTTCTAGTTCCAAGATTTTGTAGCATGTACTCACCAAGTAGACAATAGGGTGCAACCTCATACGTATCCTTAAACTTTCTTACAACTTGTATATTGTATATATCTTCTAGGTTTTAAGGTGCCCTATTATTTGTCCATATATACAATAAACTATGTACCCAATTTGTGTCATATTGCTATCAAATATAATTAAATTTGCTAAATATAGTGGGAATTCAACATAGTTGACCTAACCTATAATTTATAATTTGGGAAGATTATAGAAATCTTTGTTAAGTTTTTGCCTATTTACAAATAAGTGACCTAAGTTGACTTGTTTGATAAAGAGGTTACTTGACTTTTATAAACAAATGTTAATATTATTTAATATAATAAGAAAGACACATGTAGGCATGTTATTGGTGTAAGATAATTAATTTAATAAAAATAATACTAAATAAATTTAAATAAATAAAATATTAAAAATTATTTAATAAAACCTAGAAAATAAAAATAGAAAAAAGAGGTAAAAAAAAAAAATGCAACAACCATTGGCCATTTTCAGCCACCCAAGGCCAAGAGGTAGTTGGTGGTCACCAGGGGAGGGTTGCCATCCACCACCTAATACTTACCTACCATGATGGGTCACAACCCATGATCGTTGCCAACCGTAGTTTTAATATTTATAATGCCTGTTCCTAATTCTAACTACGTTGCAATAGGCAAGTGTACCTACCGTAGACGTAATATAGTGTTAAGTACAGGGTCGCCCCATAGAGAGAAGGTTACTAATTACTAGTACTAGCTATTTCCCTATTATCTAACCGTTAAATTAAGATGAGGTGTATAAAAATGAAAGTAGTCAACAATCTAAAATTTAAACTAAAGCTACTTCAACAACACAAGATTCATTCCTATAACAAAACAACCTAGATCTCATTATATACCTATATTGTCACATAAATCATTAGAAGCTAAGGATTAATGTTTCTAAGTTCTTAAGCTGTTAAGTTCCAAGAAGCAAGATAATTACTTTCTCAAGTAAATTACTTATCTAATCTTAGATTTATCAATTAGGATCTCTCTTTAATTAATAGCAATCTAGAATCGCATGAAGCATAAGAACTCGATTCGAATGAATGTTCAACAGAAGATTTTCGATATTCTATCTCTAGAAACACGAGCAAATCTCATCCAAAACATAAATCTAATCATAAAAGCGATTTCTCAATCAACTCAAATGATATTAAGCATAAACTCATATTCTGGAAATATGAATCTAAGATAATTATGCAGCACATGTAATGGAACAAAAGAACATCAATAAAACATCAATTAAATCATATCTTCATCATATGACAAAATAGTTCAAATGAGATCTAAGTCTAGGTTTACTCTTCCATAGACCTAACAATGAAAGAACAAATACATGAAGAGAAACTAGAGTTCATGATTACAACTCGGATAGATTGAATCTTGAATGCCTTGCTTGGATCTCCTTGGATTGTTGAGTAGAAAACTAAAGAAAGAGAGGAAAATGAGGAGAAGTGTATTATAAAACCCTAAGTCTACCGTCTTTTCTCCCTTTTTTTTTCTCTCTCTCCTTTTCGTCTTATATATATGTGGTAGCATTGGAGGAGAGAGAAACATTAGAGAAAATGTGTCGGGGCTCCATACGCCCCTCACCACGCCTCCTGGCAAAGGGCGTGGTGGTCTCTGGTTATCTTTTGAAGATGCCACGCCCCCATATCAGGGGCGTGGTGGCTTTATCTTTCCCTTCTGGTCCCATACGCCCTCTGCCACGCCCCGTGGCAAGGGGCGTGGTAGCTTCTGTTCCTGATTTCTCTTCCATACGCCCCTGATATGGGAGCGTGGTGGTGGCCTGCTGTTCATATGGGAGTGTAGTGGTGGCCTACTGTTCATATGCCCCTGATATGGGTGCATGGCAGGCAGGGGAGATGCTCTTCTTCCTTTCTCTTTGTTGTTTTCTTTTCAATTTCTTTCAATGATCTTCATTACGCCTGAAAGCAACATATTCCTTGATTAAGCATCAATTTAGGATGATTTTTTTATTAATTATCAACTTAAAATCTTCCTAGAATTTGGAGTTTTATGTCGATTATCAAATTCCCCCACACTTGAATATTTGCTTGTCCCCAAGCAAAGCAATTTTAAAGATCATACATTCAAAAATGGGGACTTCATATTTCCAAACATAGCAAGCTAGAATATCATCATTCATCAATGATCATGTTTAACATCCAATAGAACTCCTCAATTGAATGAATGCACTCCTCACCTTGTCCTACAATATTGAACTAGAGATACTTTAATCAAAGTTTTAAAATTAATCAAAGTAAAGTAAGCTTCTACCTTTATCTTTTATAACAACTTTCAAATCAAAAATCAAACTCAAGGTCAAATCGAAACAAAAGGAGATTTGGCTCACTTCAATTAGTTATTTCAGAGTGTATAGCCTCCTCATCCATCTCTCTAAGCGAACTACTCCATCATGAAAGTATTTTGCATCCGAGATTCCCCTAGATTCCTCTTCCTTTGATAGACCTTCCCAAAAGTTTCATTTATTTATTTATGATCCCAAAACCCATGTAGCAAGCTTTCAGTCGATAATCCCGGGCTCGTCACCCAAGTTAACAGACGTTATCCCTTCAATTGAAGGCGTCCCTACGGACTTAATCACTCGAGTTTCAAGAACTTACCCCCTCTTTTTTTCACCTTTTTTTTTTTAGAGTAATTTCCTCGGTCAGCCGATCCCAAGCCAAACGACCTTAGGTGACCAAGTTTTAAAGGGACCCCATCGAACCTCCATTACTCTAACTGATTTTTTTAGCTAGTAGCAGGGTCAAACTTCGCTCTTCTAAGGGACCAAAACCAACCCGCACTAACTAAGATATCTTATTTCGACTTAAACTTTTCTTAGAAGGTCTCTTAAGAAAGATCACCAAGAGAATTACTTCACTTACCCTTTCATAATGGATTGATTAGCTCTCAAGACTTTTGATGAGACAATATATTTCCTAGTAACTTAGAAATCAAGCCAATTAACATTTTGCTAAGTACCTTAGTTCAATTCCTAACTTTGAATTCTACCTTTAAATAACAAGTAAACTTGCTTCACAAAGATTTTTATTCTATAAGTTTGATCAAGTATGACAAAATTCAATGCAAAAACAGGAGTGAATTGCACGACATTCTTTTTGAGAAATTCAATCATTGAATGCTAAAACACTCCTCAAATGCAGCTAGAATTCTAGCAACATAGAAAATGTAGGAGGAATTTTGATAGAAAATTGGAAGAATTTTGAAAATTTTCCACTTTCTATATCGATAATCGCACATACACACCTAGTTCTCCTTTTTCCCTTTATACATACTATTTAATACCCCTCCCCCACACTTAAGTTAGACATTGTCCTCAATGCCTATACTTGCAATAAAAATCAGACAAGGAAAGAGCATTAAGTAGAGAAAAATTAAGATAGAAAAGGTAATAAAAAAGAACTAGTGCTCCCCTGAATTCGATGTTGCTATTCATCAAGTGCTCGATCAAAACCATATGTTGTGTAGTAGCTCCAACATTCAAGCATTGTGTGAATCTTCCGATTGCTGCAATATTAAAATCTGGAAAACTATACAAAGAAGAAAACTCGAAAGAAGTTAGTCTACAACAGAAATTAAAAAGAAAGAAAAATAAAGAAAAGTAAAGCATGAGTCCTTAAATTAAGTTAACACAAGGCTAATAGGGCGTGGTAGACTCTGTGGGCAATTCTGGATTGACACGCCCCCGTGGCAAGGGGCGTGGTAGCATATCAGTTGGAATTTTTCCACTTTGTCACCTCTTTTGCCTTTTTTTTTTTTTTACATTCCTTACTCCACGAGGCTTTCCAATCACCTCCTTTTCAACTCCCATAACCTACAAACAAAACACAAAAAGGTAGGAACTCATGCTCAATCATAAAGCTAACGTAATAAAATTGAAAAAAAATTAAGAAAAATAATAAGAAAATCGGGCATAAATTGCCTCTCAAAAGTTGCTTTGTTTAACGTCTTTAGCTAGACGAAAAGGATGTATGACAGGATTAAGCAGATGCCATGAGAAGATTAATTTCCTCCCTCTCTTTGAAGCACTCGCTATCTCCAAGGTATAACTTCAATCTTTGCCCATTAACCTTAAAAATTCCTTTCTCAGGATGTTCTACCTCAATTGTGCCATAGGGAAATACTTTTCTTACTCGGAACGGCCCGGACCATTTCGATCTTAGTTTACCTAGGAATAAATTGAGTCTAGAATTGAAGAACAAGACAAGATCATCTTCCTTGAATTGTTTGGCCTGTTGAATGCGGGAATCATGATACTTCTTGGCTCTTTCCTTATAGACTGCTGAGTTCTCATATGCTACAAGTCTCATCTCATCCAATTCATTGAGTTGCAACAATCTATGTTTTCCAGCTCCTTCAAGATCTAAATTTACTGTTTTGATAACCTAATATGCCTTATGCTCTATCTCAACGGGAAGATGATAAGCCTTACCATAGACTAGTCAATAAGGAGTAGTTCCTAATGGAGTTTTGTAGGCGGTTCTATACGCCCACAATGCTTCATCAAGCTTATCAGACTAGTCCCGTCGATGATGAGAAACCGATTTTTCCAAAATTCTCTTCAATTCTCGGTTTGATACCTCGACTTGCCCACTTGATTGGGGATGATAGGGAGTTGCAAGTCTATGAGTTACTCCATATCTTTTAAGCACTTTCTCAATTTGCATATTACAGAAATGTGTGCCTCTATCACTAATAAGCGCTCTTGGGGCACCAAACCTAGAAAAGAGCTTTTTGAGAAATTTCTTTACAACCCTTGCATCATTTGTCGGTAGAGCTTGTGCTTCTACCCATTTACTCACATAATCAACCGCTACAAGCACATATTTATTCCCAAAAGAAGATGGAAATGGTCCCATGAAATCGATACCCCAGACATAAAAAACTTCACACTCCAAGATATACTGCTGAGGCATCTCATTTCTTCTTGAAAGGTTTCCAGTTCTTTGACATCTGTTACACTAGGCTACATAGTCTTGGGCATCCTTAAACAATGAGGGCCAGTAAAAACCAGATTCCAAGACCTTCTGAGCCGTTCGGTTCGAACTATGGTGACCACCAGTTGGTCCGGTGTGACAATGAAAAAGTATTTCCCATCCTTCCTTATGTGATACACACCTTCTAATCATCTGATCAACACAAATCTTGAACAGATAAGGATCCTCCCAAATATAATACCCGGAATCTTTGATAATCTTCTTCTTTTGATGATATCCCCTATCCTTAGGAACAACCTTGGCCACTATATAATTTGCAATGTCAGCAAACCAAGGCATATCATTCCCATTGTCAATTGCATTTATAGATAACAGTCTTTCCTCAGGGAATTCATCATTGATTTCTCCTTCATTCAATTTCTCCAGGAATGGATTCTCCAAGCGTGACAAGTGGTCAGCTGCTAGGTTCTCGGCTCCCTTTTTATCTCTTATCTCCAGGTCAAACTCCTGAAGGAGTAAAATCCACCTAATCAAACGTGGCTTTGCATCCTGTTTGGTCAGCAAAAACTTCAAAGCGAAATGATCAGTATAGACTATAACCTTTGATAATATGAGATAGGGTCAGAATTTGTCGAACGCAAAGACAACTGCAAGCAACTCTTTCTCAGTTGTGGTATAATTCTCTTGCGCAAGGGTAAGAGTCTTACTTGCATAGTAAATAGGTTGGAAATATTTATCCTTACGTTGCCCCATAACAGCACCTATAGCCATATCACTTGCATCGCACATGATTTCAAAAGGAAGATTCCAATCCGGTGCAACCATAATTGGAGCATTGGTAAGCTTCTCCTTGAGAGTATTGAATGCATCGAGGCACTCTTCAGAAAAATTGAAAGGCGCATCCTTCTCCAAAAGCTTTGTCATTGGTTGCGCGATTTTTGAAAAATCTTTTATAAATCGACGATAAAATGCCGCATGACCAAGAAAGCTTCGGATTGCTTTCACTGATAAAGGTGGAGGTAGTTTAGAAATTGCTTCAATCTTAGCCTCATCCACCTCAATACCTTCTTTGGAGATTTTATGACCCAAGACAATACCCTCTTGTGTCATAAAATGACATTTCTCCCAATTAAGCACCAGATTAGTATCTTCACATCTTTTCAAAACCAATTCCAAGTGATGGAGACAATCATCAAAGGAGTCACCATATACCGAGAAATCATCCATATAAACCTCCATATTTTCTCCCACCATATCTTCAAATATTGCAAGCATACACCTCTGGAAGGTGGCAGGGGCATTACACAAGCCGAAAGGCATTCTCCTATATGCAAACGTACCAAATGGACATGTGAATGTCGTTTTCTCTTGATCCTCAGGTGTAATGGGAATCTGGAAATAACCCGACATTCCATCTAGGAAACAATAATAAGAATGTCATGCCAATCGTTCTAGCATTTGATCTATGAATGGGAGAGGGAAGTGATCCTTTCTGGTCGCATCATTGAGTTTGCGGTAATCAATACAAACTCTCCATCCTGTGACCGTTCTCATGGGAATGAGCTCATTTTTCTCATTGGGTACGACGGTCATGCCTCCTTTCTTTGGAACTACTTGAACTAGACTCACCCATGTGCTATCAGAAATAGGATAAATCATTTCAGCATCAAGTAGTTTAATCACTTCCTTCTTCACCACATCTCGCATATTGGGATTAAGTCTGCGTTGAGGTTGAATCACTGATTTAGCAGCTTCTTCCAAGAGAATTTTGTGAGTACAAAATGATGGACTAATCCCCTTTATGTCAGCCATCTTCCATGCAATAGCCTTCTTATGTTGACCAAGAACATTCAGCAATTTATCCTTCTGGGTCAAACTCAAGTCTGAGGCTATAATCACGGGCAGTTTAGAATCTTGCTCAAGGAAAGCATATTGGAGATAGTCAGGCAACTGCTTTAACTCCAAGACAGGGGGTTCTTCAGTGGAGGGCTTGGCTTTCTGAATAATAGAGCGATTTAACTCTTCGAAACTTCCCTCCTTCTTCAACTCAGGACTTCCATCAAGACTGACAATCATCTCTTTAACTGATGTACCCACAGATTCTCCTTGATCCCCATTCGTCAAACAAATTTCTAAAGCATCCTTGCATAAAAATTCTTGCATTGACTCTGAAATAGGTAGATCAAGATCATCCACTGCAAAACAAGTATCATCATGTTGCAAACTATGCTTAAGAACATCCGGTATCTTTACTATGACTTCCTCATTTCCCACTCGCAGCACTAATTTCCCGTCTCCCACATCTATGATAACTCTTGCAGTAGCTAGAAATGGTCTCCCAAGAATCAGTGGGATCTCCCCATCCGCTTCCATATCTAGGATGACGAAATTTGCTGGGAAAATGAAGTCCTGAACTTTTACTAGCACATCCTCAACCACTCCTCTTGGGAATTTGACTGATCTATCTGCCAATTGCAAGCTCATTCGGGTTGGCTTTAGTTCCCCAAGTCCCAGCTTCTTGAAGAGTTGATATGGCATGAGATTAATACTAGCCCCAAGATCAGCTAGGGCCCTCTCCTCAGTTAGGTTACCGATCAAACACGGGATGGTGAAGCTCCCAGGGTCCCTAAGCTTCTTTGGAAGTTTATTCTGAATAACTGCCGAACATTCTCCACCTAAAGTCACTAAAGAAAACTCTTCCAATTTTCTCTTGTTCAACAATAATTCTTTCAGAAACTTTGCATATCTAGGCATTTGAGTCAGTGCCTCAACCAATGGAAGGTTAATATGCAATTGTTTAAAAACTTCCAAAAATTTACCATATTGCTCATCCACCTTATCTTTCTTCAATCTTGCAGGGTATGGAATGGGAGGTTTATATTATGGAATCGGCTTGGATGATGATGATTTCTTCTCAACTAACTTCTCTGGCTGCTCTCCTTCATCATTTTCAATCGGTTGTTTCTCCTTTGAGGCGGATGCCTCACCTCTTTCTACTTGATTCTCATATTGGAGTTCTTTACCACTTCTCAAGGTTATTGCTTTCACATGCTCACGAGGATTTGTCTCTGTATTTCCTGGCAATGAACCCTGAGGTCTCTCTGAAAGTAATTTAGCAATTTGTCCAACCTGAGTCTCAAGTTTGTGGATTGAGGCACCATGGTTTCCGAGAGTAGTGTCTTGATTCTTTAAAATCATGTCCAATGAATTTTGTCTATCTTCAGAATCTTTTACCAATTTTGCCAGGATGTCCTCAATTGATGATTGTGGTTTAGAACTCTGACCAGGTGGTCTTTGAAAACCAGGGGGAGGATTGAGATTGCCTTTCTGAAAATTGTTATTGTTACTCCATGAAAAATTTGGGTGATTTCTCCAGCCTGGATTATATGTGTTCATGTAAGGATTATTCTGAGGCCGGATTTGATTTCCCAAATAATCCACCTGTTCAACAACTGATTCATCACCAAAGGAGGGCTCAACTGCGGATACTTGTTGCTTTGAAAGTGACAATCCATCTATTTTTCTAGACAGCGCCTCTACTTTTGACATGATTGTAGTAGCCACGTCTACATCAATAACTCCTGCTGGTCTTTTATCTCTACTCCTAGAATGTGACCATTCAAAATTATTCACTGCTAGATTCTCGAAGAGAGCTAAGCTTTCTTCAGGAGTTTGATGATTAATCGTGCCTCCAGCTGCAACATTTACCATCTGTCTAGTCTGACAATTGAGACCGTTGTAGAAAATCTGAACCTGCATCCACTCTAGAACACCATGATGAGGGCATCTCCTTAATGATTCCTTGAAACGTTCCCAAGCCTCATAAAGTGTTTTTGACTCTTGTTGGTCATAAGACTGGATGTCAGCTCGAAGTTTGGCGGTCTTTGAAGGTGGAAAGAACTTGTCCAAAAACCTTGTAACCAACTCTTCCCAGGTGGTGATGGAGCTTCTTGGCAAAGAGTTTAACTATTGTTTAGCTCTTCCTCTTAAAGAAAATGGGAAGAGTCTAAGACGAATTGCATCTTCGCTCACTCCATTAAATTTGAAAGTGTCGCATATCTCTAAGAAGGATTAAATATGAGAGTTTGGATCCTCATCCTCAAGACCATCAAATTGGGCATATTGTTGAACCATTTGAATAACAGCTGGTTTAATCTCAAAACTATTTGCTGCCACCCTAGGTCTAACAATGCTAGAGCTAACACCATCCAACCTTGGCTTGGCGAACTCAACATTGGTTCTTCTAAGCTCAACCAATGGATTTAGCTCATGAGGAGGATTGTCTTGTGGGTCAGCCATTTCTTCTAACACCAGCTCTTTCTTAACCCTTGTTGATGAGGATGGAGACGGGTGCTTATCTCTTTTGTGTGATTGAGTAAGGATTCTCTCAGGCTCCGGATTAAAATCAGCAAGGCCCTTAGATCGACTCCTAGTCATGCACTACAAGAACTAAAATCTAAGAATCGGTGGTACCTAAATTCTAAGTAAACAAAGAAGGAATAGTAACAGAAGTAAATAAAGTGGCTAGATTAATAAGTAATAAGTGTGCCTAATATTAGCGGTGCCTCCTCCTCGGCAACGGCGCCAAAAACTTGATCGTTGCCAACCGTAGTTTTAATATTTATAATGCCTATTCCTAATTCTGACTACGTTACAATAGGCAAGTGTACCTACCATAGACGTAATATAGCATTTGCATAAATACATTCCTAGAATGGAAACTACCACTACGAGCTTTATCTAATCTTAATCTACTCCAGATCATTTTAGTATAAGGCTCTACTAGGGGCAATGTGGTATACCAATCATTGAGGTGCCCCTTAGGGATCTACCATCTCCGGCTTCTAGGTTGAATTAAGTACAAACAACATATACAATTAATTCCAATATCTAATTAAATGTATTTAAATACTATACTAACAATTACAAACAAAAAAATGTGGTAATCATGTACCTGGAGAAGTGTTCTCACTATTATCTCTTGTGTCGCTAAGAAAGGGATATAAACCTGTCAAGTATAATGGACTAAATTCGGTTCTATCTTGCAATTTAATCTAAGTTCACTAATTGGTTAAATATATCCCAATTGCAAAATTCCCTTTCTCAATGTCTTATTATACGAAATTCGTAATTTAGAATTGTAATATAACAAAATAGAATCGAATGGAAAGTGTTCCAGTATAACACAGTCATGTAAGAGGCCATGTAGAGGAACATAGGCTAGAACACAAGCTAGAATATGGTTATGCTAGTAATTGTATTTCTTTTTGTGTAAATTTGTTATTCCAACATGCTTACATGCATGGTCGTGTACCTTTATCTAAATTTTTTATAATTTGACATGCCTAAGCACACGATGTGTCCAATGATTGTGTACCTTTTTGTACACATTCATGTTTTGACACGGGTAAGTATACAGGCGTGTATTTGACCTTGTACTATACTGTTCATCACAAATGCTTTTTTCCTCTTTTCCAATTTGTTCCTAAACCTAATTTATAGGAATTTAAGCTTAATTGATCAATTAGCCTTTTAATCCTAATGCATTATACAGATCTTGTGCACTTACTTGGTTTGAAATTGTGATCGGAATCCTCCAAGTGCTTGATCCCATGTGTGTTTCGCCTCGTTCCTTATTCCGAGCTTTATCAACATATCACCAATTTAACTTAGATCTATGAATCCATCATTAGAAACAAACATCTTGATGATCATAATCCTTACTTGATGAAATTGGATTGGTCTTGTTGCTTTACCTTGTGGGTCTCTAAAAGTCTTTCTTAGGTTTTTATTGTGTAAATGAGGGAAAAGGGAGGCACTAAGTCAAGAGACATTTAAATACTCTGACCCTGAAAAGACTAAATTGCCCCTACCCCTTTAACTATTTACTTACTTACCTTTAGTTTTATTTTATGATAAATAAATAATATTTATATATATTATGTGTATTTACATTCTCCTATCCTTATAAAAACTTTCATCCTTGAAAGTTACTTGGGTTTGAAAAGAGTTCTAGATGCTTCCTTCGTATGTCTTCTTCTAACTCTCATGTCGCTTTACGTTTTGTTTGTTTTGTCCCTTATACCTTGACATAGGAAATCACTCTCCTCCTTAACACTTGTTCCTTAGTATCAACTATTCTTACAGGTCTTTTAATGGATGATAAGTCTGGTTGTACATTTAAAGACTCTAAAGTCATTATTTGTTCTAGATTTGGTACAAACTTCCTCAACATAGATACATGAAATACATTATATTGCTTAGCCAAACTTGGTGGCAGAGCAAATTTGTAAACAATAGTACCAACTCTTTCTAGAATCTCAAATAGACCCACATATCTTGGATTTAGTATCCCTCTCAAATCAAGTTTGATTGCCCTTTTAGTTGGAGATATCTTCAATAGAACCTTATCCCCTACTTGAAATTTCAAGGGGTGTCGTCATTTATTAACATAAAATTTCTAGTGACTTTGGGTTGAAAGAATCCGTTGCCTTATCATTCTCACTTTATCTACAGCTCCTTACACTATCCCTAGCATGATATCCTACTTTCACCAACTTCATCGTAATGCAAGAGAGATCTATACTTCCTAATATACAATGCTTTATACAAAGCCATCTAGATAGTAGCTTGATAGCTATTGTTATATGCAATTTCCACTAAGGGTAGGTGATCACTCCAATTACCCTCATAACCCAAAGCACATGCTCGTAATAGGTCTTCTAGAATTTAAATTGTCCTTTTAGATTGCTCATTTGTCTAAAGGTGGAAAGTAGTACTAAACTATAATTTATTACCCACAGCCTAATGTAGGCTTTTGACGTGCTCGAATCTATCTGATCGTTTTAAGTTTTAAATTTATAACCAATAAAATCTACTATCGAACTAGGCGGTGTACCTATCAATTATAATATAAATTTAACAGGTGTCGTCCTTTGGGATCTAGAAAACAAGTACTAATATTACTTTTATCTACTATCTAGTCTAATTTATGATGTGGAAATTATGAATTAAATTAACAATTAACAAATCTTAACAACCCTAGAATTAAATGATATTGTCAAAAAAATATATATATATATTCAATTACAAAATATACCCCTCATAACCCTTAAATTCTCAAAATAAGATATCGATTAATGAATCAATTTATACTTTGCACCGTAAGAATTCTCAAGTAAAATCAATTACTCCCTTAAGTTAATCAATTCTTATTCATGCACAAGATAATGGGGACCTCTACCTCACTACTGTCATGTAAGATCTCATTAACTTCACAAATTCCGATTAGTTGTAGAAAATCAATGTTTTCCTACCTCTAGGTAAAACATGTAATATCTCTATTCATAAAGATCTAATTTACTAGACGGAACCTCTTTCAATATAATAAAAATCAAACTTGTAATCAATTCGCATACATAAATTAATCACAAGAACAATGGAAACATATGAATAGATGCAAAGATATAAACAAATCATTAATCAAATCAATGTTTCAGCACATGAGTTAGGGTTTCACAAGATGAAAGATATAAAAAATTACTACTCCATGGAGTTTTCAATAAAAACAAATAATCTAGAGAAGTAAAATTGATTCATGATAGAAAGAGTAATCCTTTGTGTTGTTTTATGATCTCCAATGATGTTTGAACAATTCTCCTCTTGAAGTTCGTAACAATGCTGTCTTAGAGTTTTTAGAACGAAGCCAGAAGAAAAAAAAAAAGTCTCTTTAAAATAAAACAAGGCGTCTATTTATAGTTCTGCAAAAACACAGTTTATTACAAGCATCAGCACGTGTTAACTCTGAAACACATCATTTTCACTGCCCAGCTCAACACGGCCATGCCCGAGGTCGTGTTAACTCTGAAACACGTCATTTTCACTACCCAGCTCAGCACGGCCTCCAGCATGACCGTGCTCGGGGCAGGGCTAAAAAAAAACAAACTTGTATTCTTGTTACTGACATCAGCACAGGTTATGCTAAACTTAGGGCACACCTTAATACAGCAACTGATCATTTTTTTGCATCTAGCACTAGCATCCGCATAGGTTGTGCTAAACTAAAAATCAATTTTTTTCATTTTTTGCCAAATTTCACCTTGCCTTTGCTCATATCATCCTTAAACCTTTCTTTTATCTCCATTGACGCCTGAAATTAAAATTTAATCATATAAGTACCCTTTTCTTCATAAATCACATGGAATTCATATAAAATTATAACTAATAAGCACTAGAATTAAAAGTTTTTTTACACTTATCAGCTTTTCTAGAACTTACTCACAAATTAAGTATCCTTGTTAGAAGTTATAGTGGTTGGCACACCATGTAATCTGACAATCTCTTTGAGGTATAGTTGAGCAAGCTTCTTGAATCTAATTGGAAGGAAATGGGAGGACTTAGTCAATTTGTCTACAATTATCCAAATTGCATCATGTTTCTCCTTAGTTTTCGGGAGGGTTGTGATAAAATCTATAGTTACATGTTTCCACTTCCATTCAGGTATAGGAGGTGGTTGTAACTCACCAGCTAGTCTTTAGTGCTCAACCCTAATTTGCTGGCATGTCAGACATCTGAATATGAATTCCGCTATTTCCCATTTCATATTTTTTCACCAATAATGACTCTTTGGATCTTTGTACATCTTAGTGTTTCTAGGATGTACTGTGTATCCTAAGTAATGAGCTTCTTTCATAATATTCTTCTTCAATTCCATATCATTTGGAACATACCATCTCATTCTATATTTAACTACTCCTCTAGCATTTACATTAAATTTAGTGGTTTCACTCTATTCTATTTTGCTCCTGATCTTTTAAATTCTAGGATCTCCAATTTGTGTTGTCTTAGTTCAATCAAGGAGACTTGGTTGAATACAAAGAGTAGCCAACCTAGTTTCCACTTCATGTATCACCATCTTTAGTTCTAACTTGCACATGTCCCCTAATATCTATCTATAAGAGGTGATTAGAGCCGCTATGTTAATTTGCTTCTTTTGACTCAGGGCATCCGCAACAACATTTGCCTTCCCAAGGTGGTAATGAATCTCTACATCATAGGTATCTATCAATTCTAGCCATCTTTGCTACCTCATATTTAGATTTTTTTCATGTGAATAAGTATTTTAAGCTCTTGTGGTTTGTGAAAATTTTGGACTTTTAACCATACAGATAATGTCTCCATAGTTTCAATGCTATGATCATAGCGGCTAACTCTAAGTAATGTGTGGGGTAGTTCCTCTCATATGGTTTCAACTAGCGAGAAGCATATGTGATGACTCTCCCATTCTACATGAGCACGCATCCCGAACCGTGAGTTAATGCAACACTAAAGACTTCAAATTCTTCCCCTGTCTTAAGTAGAGGGAGTTGTCACTAATTTCTCATTTAGTGTTTTGAAGTTATTTTCACATTCATCACTCCACACAAATTTAACCTTTTTTTTTGTTAGTTGGGTCAAAGGACAAGATAATCTTTCCACAAAGTGTTTGTAATAGCTAACTAGTCTTAGAAAGCTTCTGACCTTTATCATAGTTCATAATCTGGGCCAGTTAATAACTACTTTTACCTTATCAGGATCTATTGATATGTCATCCTTATTTACCACATATCTTAAGAAGGATATCTATTCTAGCCAAAACTTTCATTTGTTGAACTTTACATATAACTTCTCCTCCTATAGTCTTTCTAGAACTATTCTTAGATGTGTCACATGTTCTTCCTTATTCTTGGAATAGACGAGGATATCATCTATGAATATCACTACCAACTAATCCAATAAGTCTTTGAGCACTCTATTCATTAGATCCATGAAAGCAGCTGGAGTATTTGTCAATCCAAAAGGTATTAATATAATGCCTATACTCAGTCCTAAAAGCAATCTTTTATATGTCTTCTTCCTTGATCCTTAATTGATGATATCCTAATCTCGAGTCAATTTTGGAGAAGACCTAAGCTTCATGTAATTGATCAAATTATCATCTATTCTACGAATGGGGTACTTATTTTTTATCATGACTTGGTTTAGCTTCTTGTAATCGATGCATAATCTCATGCTCCCGTCTTTCTTCTTAACAAAGAGTATTGGAGCATCGCATGGCAAGACACTTGGCCTAATGAACCCATTACCTTGCAACTCTTGGAGTTGGGTCTTCAACTAAAACAATTCCATAGATGCCATTCTATAAGGCATCTTAGATATTGTTGACGTTCTCGGTATCAAATCAATACAGAATTCTATCTTTCTAACTAGTAGTAAGCCCGATAGATTTTCTAGAAAGATGTATAAATATTCTTTCATAAAATATAAGTCTTTTAACTTCATAACTTGTTTGGTCTTGATTGATAATGCCGATATCCTATCCTTATCCCATAACTCATATGTAGGAAGAGTTGCAGGCCTTTGTACATTCAACTTAAATACAATTAGATATTCACTGGGGAAATTAAAACAAACCACTAGATTGTGACAATCTATAGTAACATAATACTTAAACAACCAATTTACCCCTAAAATCATGTCAAATTCCATCATCTCTAATACAAACAAATCTACTATCATTTTCTTTCCCTGTATTATAATTCTTACATCCCTACACATTTGATCTAATTTTCCTCTTGCTTTAAAAAAAGTATTCATAACCATAACATCATTCAGCAACATAGGTTTTAAACCACACAATGCATGAAGACAGGTGATATATATGAATATGTCACACTCATATCAAATAATACATAAGTTGTATTTGAATTTATAAGCAGTGTACCTGCAATGTTGTCTTGGTTTGAAGCATCCTACTATTGTTATTGTTGTAAAGAAAATACACAACCAGGTGCCCTTTATCTTAGTCTAGAGTGTTGAGGTTTACCCATTGGTCATCTAGGTGGAGATCTTACTCACTACTGTGTTGGAAACTATTGGGTTATTGCAACCATTTGGTTATAGATAGCATTACATTAGAAGGACCTATGCCTCCTTTGCTTACAAGTGTGGCAAACTTTCTGAGGAATAAATTTTTCTATGCAACTCTTGCTAAGATATCCGGTCTTGCTATAGGGAAAGCATGCCTCTTCAGGCCAACTACACTAATGCAAATCATGTGGTCCTAGACATCCATGACACCTTCTTCTTAGTCCTACCTGTGGTGGTGATGGCAGCGCTAAAGGTGCTAGCTTAATCTAAAGAGGTCTAGGAGTGAAAGCCATAGGTCTGGCTTAATATATTATTGGCCTCTTTCCTTTATTAGTATATGACATATTAGAGGCAAGTCTCTTTCTCAAGGAAATTCCCAACATACAGGATAACTACTCCTCTATTCTCTTACTTCTCTACTTTAAGAACTTAGCCTTATTAATAACCTCTACATAAGTGGGTAATTGAAAGGATCCCACTTCATATTGGAGATTAGGCTTTAAGCCTTTCACAAATCTTCTCACCCTAAAGGCGTCATTAATACGAATAGCTTTAGGTAAAAATTTAATCAAGCAATTCAGCTCTGCTTTATATTCCTCCACAGTTTGATTGCCTTACTAGCAGTTATAGTACTTTACTTCCATCCAATCTCTGATGCTATTAGGAAAGTACTTTTATGGAACAGCTCTTTAAACCTTTGCCACTGGATTGGGGCTCCTTCTAATCTAGACATGGTAGTCTACCAATCTACAGCCAACCCCTTCAACATAAATGCTGTGAATTTCACCTTCCTTTCTTCTGGCACAATGAAAGCTTTAAACGTCTTCTCAATTTCAGTGATCTAATGTTTAGCTTCTATTGGATTATCAACTCATAGGTGGAATTCCTTAGCCAATCAAATGAATTTGTCTAGCCCACCCTATTCCTCTATAGGTCTAGTAGGTCTCATAGCCTATTACAACTACTGTGCCATCATCCCTACAAAGGCATTCACAGTCTCCAATAGTTGAGCAATAATGATGTTAGCCTGAGTTGGAGCTCCCTGTTAAGGCGATCCTGGAGGATGCCTTTCCTCTAGAGCATCTCTACCCCATCCAACGCTAGATGATCCTTGTTTAGTGCTCCTTTTTGGAGGCATTCTATTTGAGATGAGGCAATCAAATAGTTCCAAAAGCTAGAGTTAGTATAAGGAGTTAGTGATGGTATATCTATGTGTCTATGTCTGCACTATACATCTATATATATATATATAACATAAATTTAAAAGAAAATACAACTAAAAATAGTAATTGAAATAAAATAAGTTTTTAAACAAAAACAATCATCCCGCAATTCATCCACTCTCTTCATCTCTTATTGTTCTACAAATTTAATGCTTTATCCATTTAAAGATCATACCATGTTTTCTATTGATTAAGCTTAAACTTAACGATCAACAACTTAGTACTTAAGGATCTTCAAACCTAAGCTCTATAGATCACAAATCTATACTATATTGATCAAAGCCTAGGCTCTAATATCACATAAGTTGTAATGCACTAAAACTTGGAATGCTACAGCCCGCCATGTGTTACTATTGAGTAGTGATACACTAAGATTCTAAATTTCCATTACAAATTCAACCAATTCATATCCACTGTAGAATAATATCATTATAACTTCAATAATTGATATAACTAATCATCATTACTTTAGACAAATATATTAAACTCTAAGTCCAAAACTAGGGTAAGCATCTATCAACATATAAGGAATAACAAAATTAAGAGTCTAACAACTATCTTCAAATTGTCAAATCATCATCCTAAAATTCTATTAAGGAAATCTTCATTAACTTTCACATTATTCTTCACCATAATAATATCGATGTTCTCTTCCATATTCATCCTGATAGTAACCCACTAAATTCCCATCCTCATCATAATCAACATGTTAATCATATTCACATATAGCTAAAAAATAAGTTAAGTGAGCCTAAGCCCAATACGTAAGTACTACACAAGTATGTGCGTGCTATATAAACAATAATATCAACAAATGTAAATGCAACAATAGTACAAATGAAATCAGCATATTATTATATTCAATTAACTAACATATAATATAGGGGTACTCATGATCCCATCACATGATATAGTATTTGTAAACACCCCATTTTTGCCTTAATGATCAATAATAATAAAAAAATAATTAATTTCCAATTTTTTTCTAATTTTTTCCATTTTTTCCTCTAATTTAGCAAAAATAGGAAAAATATTCAAAAAATAAAATAAATAGGAAAAATATATCAATTTTGGAAAATAATTGCAGAAATGGCAATAAAAAGGGATAAATGATTTTTACAAATTTTTGAAATTTCAAAAAATACAAAAAAATAAAAAAAAATCACATTGCATATATGCAAATTACGAAAATAATAAAATCGCGAAAGTGGGCTAGCCCAGCTGGTCCGAACCATGGCCTAAGGCGCGCATGGGAGGGCTCGGTCAGGGGTTCGAAACGCGAGGGAAGCAGAATCCGCATTTTGCAAATTTTTTCTCTGCTTGGGACACGTGTCAGCAGCCGATTGGCTGGAGCGAATGCACGCGCCAGGCGCGTGATCTTCTTCAACCTCCGTCCGAGATCGCCAGCGAGGAGAAAAATCCGAATTTTGGTCGTTTTGATTCGATTTTTTGCACAAATCCAATAGATCTTCAACAGAAATAAGATAAACATCATTCAATTGGAATCAAATCGCAACAAATCAATGGATTTGCACAAATTGGAGATGGGTTTTTAACCGCAAATCCGATTTGCTTCAATCGGTAGAAATTCGAGCTTATCCAGCTCGATTTCTTGCACCTATAAATAGAGGATGAAGTGGAGAGGCAGAGGCACGGATCAAAAGTGAGAAAAAGAGAGGAAAAAGAGAGAATCGAAGCCTCGCCGGAGTTCTTCAAACCGCAACCATCGAGCAAGCATCGAGCTGCCACCAGGAGGCGTTTCTGAAGCAAACCACCGCCACAGTTGGGTTCCTCACCCCCGAAAACCTAGAAATTGACACCTCAATAGCTTCGAAAGGCCACTGGAATGCCGTCAACGAGCGTCCCCAGCCGCCGTGTCCGATCGACCCGTCTCGACCCACTTCAACCCGATCTTACCCAACCGACCCGACCCAGATCCAGGTAAGTCGGATTTTCTGATTTTTTGTATTTATTTTATTTATTTACTTATTTGTTATTTATAATTAGAAAAAAATAGAAAAATGTTAGAAATTAGATTTTTTTTTTTAGGATTTGATTTAGTATGAATAATAAAAACAAGAATAATAATTATAATAATAAATAATATAAATGTGAAAATTTGTAAAGAAAATAATAAAAATATTAAAAATAATAATAATAATTTAGATTTTAAAATAGGATAGATAAAAAAATCTAGGACAAAAAGTTTCAATAAAAATTATAAAAATAAAAAAAATTAATAAAAAATTCAATAAAAATTTATAATAGTAGAAATGAGTTGAAAAATAGAAAAAATGGAATTTTATCACTTAGAAAAATCCTTTTCTTAAATAAATCCAAAATTATTTTTTTTCCTAAAAATATTATTTTCAAAAATCAAATTATCAAGCTTAGGCTTAGATTTTTTTAGAAAAATCCTAAAATGGTAAAAACATAAATCAAAAGAAATTTCACAATTAAAATTCACAAACACACTAAAATTTTTCAGGAAAAGCGAACTACGGCAAGTTTGATCCTGAATAGCAGATACGTAGGCACCCATTTGGGGCAACCCTAAAAAGGAATAAAAATCATTTTCTCATAATATTTTATTTAAGAATAAAATAAAAAGACAACAAAAAATGAAATAAAAGACATTTCTGGATAGAGTAGATTTTAAGAGATTAGGTGGTAACCTTAGGGTTTTAATAGGTTAGCCTCCGAACTTAAAAACTCAGGTTTTTCCCTTTCCTCTTTTCACAAAAAATGAAAAGAGGAAATCACGCTGACTAGTGATCCAAATTAGGATTAATCTGCTCAATTAATCCTAATTCAATCTTTCCCAACAATAGTTGGGTGGTGACTCCAAAACAAAACGAAGTTCCTAACTCAAGTCGAGGATCTACATTAGATGAGCATAGGGTCTAGTATAGATCGAATTAGGAATAGGAAAATAAAAAATTAGACTCGACAGGATGGCGACTCCACTGGGGATCTCTCTCTAGTAGGCTAGCCACCTGAATCTCCTCATATTGCTCCTTTTTAAGAAATGTCTTTTGATTATTGCTCTGTTGCTAACCTTTCAGGGATTTAGCTAAATTTATGATTCAATTATTTTACTTTTGTTGTTGGGTCTGCATGCATACAATCGTGTGAATAAATACGGTCAAACCTGGGCCACCTTTGTACCCTAAGACGGGGGGGCATTATGTGGGTTTCGGGCGAAGTAATATGATCGCCATTCAGGACCGATTAGGCTACCCCACCCAATGCTTCGATATGGCCTGAGATCCATTTCTCCGAGAATGCGGGAGGCCATAGAGCTTGGGGACCAGTTAGAACCTACCTATTTGCATACATAACGTCATGGGCTACCAATTGATGATGATGTAATATTTTTTATTCATGGAGTTCAGATCTATTTCCCTATAATGCTATCATAGTTCTGGTTGTAATTAGGAAATTTCTGTTGTAATAGATGGCTAGTACCGTAGTCGACTGCCTTCTCCGTAAAGAAATCCGAGTATGCAAACCTTTGGATCCAAAATTGGTATTGGACCACTGGTTCACCCTATACAACCCAAAGGAGCAGGCCTTCATCCAGCAGAAAATAGGGCCCATCTTCCCACTAATGAAGATGGAGATGAACTTGCCCTTGGTACAGGCCATGCTCCACCTATGGGAAATAGAGCCTGCGACTTTCTTCATCGGGCCACATGAGATTACTCCTACTCTGGAAGAGTACACCCAGCTGCTACAGGCTCCAACACTAACCAACCAAGTCTATGTATTAGACCTTGAGGCCGAGCCCGCCGGTATTTTCAGCAGACTCTTGGGTATCTGCAAAACAGCAATCAACAAAGCCTTAGCAGACTGTAACGGATACTGCATACAGATGGACGAGTTGGAAGCCTGGTTCATTGCCCGAAAAGACAATGGGGACAGGAAAGACATATTGTGTAGGGACCCCAAGACCTATAGACAAAGAAGGGTGAATGCCTTCATCCTGACAGCTTTCGCCACCATACTATTCCCTACCGGAACTTTCTATGTCCACTACCGAGTTGCAGAATTGGTGACCTAATTCCTAGAAGGGAGATCTTACATCCTGGCTCTATTGGCTAAACAGATCCAGAACTTAAACTTTGTCAAGAAAAAAGGCCACGGGATTCTTTGCTCAAATATCAACCTTATACTGATATGGTTTGTAAGCCACCTCAAGTGTTTCGGGCTGAACATGGTCCGGAAAACCTTAACTCAACAAGTGGATTTCGTGGACTCATGCATAGAGAAGATAAAGCTACCCGACAACCTTACCAGCCACAGTTAGGTAGAAGTGCTTAGAAGTTTCAATGCCGATGACATTCTGTGGATAGCCAGATGGAGTTGCTACGATAAAATTATTTTAACATGCAGTAACTTTCAAGCCGTGCCTCTGATCGGAATCAGCGGATATATAGGTTATCACCCCAACTCGATGGTCCGCCAATTCGGTACTATTCAAGACATAGTTTATCGGCCCTCACTGGAGACAGTCACATTCGAGTACCAAGATCCGAACTTACTAGTGGCTGAAAAATTTGCTAAGCTGGTATAAGTCAAAGCACTTTGGGAAGCCAGAATCGAAAGCCCGAATGTAGACCTCGGAGAGCTAGACGATTAAGTGGGAAAACATCGAGCCACCAGGGAGTTCGTAATCCACCAGCTATATCAGACAGGGGAAAGAGCATACCGGGTCCCAGATGTCACCCAACCAAGGCCAGACAAGGTAAATCCGGAGTTGGAAATCTACTTAGAGTAGGTTAGGGCCTGGATGGAGGTATATTTTGAGGCTGCAGATTATAAAAAAGGACATCTGGAAAGGTCGATTCAAGGAATCTGACCAAAGAAACAAAGCCTTGAAAGCTCAGCTAGAGAAGACCTAAGCCAAAGTCAAAGAATTAGAAGCTGTCATCAACAGGAAGCCTGAGTCTCCACAGCAGAAGACCAAGAAATCTAGGAAATAGATTATCATTGTACTCTTTCGTTTGTTTTAAGTATCGAACTCCAAAATTTCAATATTAATAAAAATAAAGTTTCAATATTACATCATCAATCAATTGTTGGCCCCTTTTTATTTTTAGCATCTGTGTGACACATGCATCACATTTGCATACATTATACTAAAAAAGAAAAAAATGCACACCAGGTATCAAAATAGCTTCTAAACAACCAAACCCTCCCAGAAGCCCAATTTGCACACATTCTAGAGCAAAAATGGCAAACAGTAGCGACAACCGCAACAACACAAGTGCTGATGCTGCTTCAGACTCTAAGATCATATCCTTGGAACAAACGATCCAACAGTTAGCTGCACAAGTCCACCTCCTGACTGAAAGCATCAGCCTCCTTCGCACCACCCAGCCGACTCAAGAAGAGCATTTGGGGGCCAGAAAAGGGAAGGCAGTGGAGGGGCAGCCTCTAGAATATGAAGAAATCAATTCCCACATCAACCCGGCCTTTAAGTATGAGCCGAGAATCAACCAGGGTCTAACCTCTGATGACTTGAAAAAAGAGATGGAGGAGAGACAGAAAGAGATGGAAAAAAGACTCTTCCAACAGCTGGCTGACAAGATAAAAACAATAGAGGGGCCCGACGGTTTCGAGCAAGCCGGAATCACCAGTTTGCCAGCATATGGGGAGGAAGTGTACCCTGATAAATTCAAGACCCTGGAATTTGAGAAGTATAATGGTACTGGATGCCCCAAAATGCACACAAGGCTATACGCCCGGAAGATGAGCAAGTATGCTCAATATGACCAACTGATGATCCAGACCTTCCAGGACAATCTTATGGGCCCTGCGTTAGTCCGGTATGCCCACTTGGATTTCAATCCAGTCAACACATGGGAAAGGCTTGCCTGGGCGTTTTATGACCAGTACAAGTTTAATATTGAAGTTGCCCCGTCAATGATTAATCTAGGGAGTCTTCGAAAGAGATACGCTGAGCCTTTTAAAGAGTATGCTCAGCGCTGGAGAGCTCAAGCAGCCAGGGTAGCAACCCTAATTTCTGAGAAAGAGTTAACATCCATATTTGTCAACACTCTAGACAAGACCTACTTCTCACATCTGGTGGGCCAAACATCATCCAGCTTTGCAGAAGTGGTAGCTGTAGGGTGCCGGATTGAAAGCGCCATCACCACAGGCAGACTCCAAGCAATGGATCCTCCTAGGGTCACACCAACACAAAGGCCCTTAGGAGGTAATAGAGCTAAGGAGTCTACCGTCAGCACAATCCACTCCGGTAAAGCAGACAAGGCCGGAACTTGTGTAACATTTCAGACCACGAGTACCCCAGCCCAGCACTCCACGGTAAGTCATACCCAGACTATCAGGGTCCCAAGACAGTTCACTCCAATTTCGATCCCGCTCAACCAGGTCTTTGCTCGACTGTGGGTGGATAATTTGATCAACTTCGAAATCCCAAACGACAGATACAAGCGCAGAAACTTCGACTCAAACCTCAAATGTGACTATCATATGGGTCAAGAGGGGCATTCTACAGATAGATGTTGGAGGCTCCGACACAAAATCCAAGATTTGATTGACACCGGAATTGTGCAGTTGGACTTTGTTAACACCCCAGCACCCAATGTCAACACCAATTCGCTGGCTAATCATAAGCCCACCATCAATATGATCACATCTGAAGAGTCGGCTCCCAAAGAAGCCTCTAAGCAAAAGGCGACAGACCAACAGAAAAGGCAGTCTTGTCAAGCTCCAAAGAAAACCCCCAAGCCACATATGAAAAAGAGATGGTTAGCCGGAGACCCAACAGTCGGCACCCTGGGAGGATCGCATGGGAGATTCGAGTACCTGGTGAACTACTCTTATACCCCAATTGTGTATGGGCCGCCTAGTGGATGGGGGCTTGAGTTTGAAAAAGAGGACAACCCGCCAAAGGAAGAAGAGAAATCTGTAAACATGATCAATTCAAATCAGAAGGCAAAAGTCATAAAATGTTACAAGGGACAGTCAACTGAGATACAGATCCCGAAAAAAAGATATGTGTTCAATGTCCTAATACCGGCAGAAAGATTAAGGCTGCACCGTTTGACTATCAGACCCTCGAGTGATCTATCATCTTTAGCCCACTAAGAACAACATGGTATATCGATCATCAGGGTGTCTCCTAGTGATCTGTCATCTTTAGCCCCTAGGTCAAGCTAAGCATAAACAATATATACAATTAAATCCAATATCCAATTAAATTTATTTAAATACTATGCTAACAATCACAAACTACAAAACATGATAAACATGTACCTAGAGAAGTGTTCTCACTATTATCTCTTGTGTCACTAGGAAAGGGATATGAATAAAATTTAATCTAAGTTCACTAATTGGTTAACTATATCATAATTGCATAATTCTCTTTCCCAGCATCTTGTTGTACAAAATTCGTAATTTAGAATTACAATATAACAAAATAGAATTGAATGGATAATGTTCCAATACAACATGGTCATGTAAGAGGTTGTGTAGAGGAACATCGGCTAGAACACAACCGTACTAGTGGCTATGTATCTTTCTGCGTAAATTTGTTATTTCAATTCGCCCAAGTATACAGTTGTATATTTGGCCATATACCTTTTTGTGAATTTTTTATAATTTAACCCACCCAATTACGTAGGCGTGTTCGACAACTATATACCTTTCTATACACATTCATGTTTTGACACGGGCAAATACGTGTGTATGTATTTGACCATGTATTATACTATTCATCATGAATCCCTTTTTCCTCTTCTCCAATTTGTTCCCAAGCCTAATTTTTAGGAATTTAAGACTAATTGATCAAATAGCCTATTAATCCTAATGCATTATATGGATCTTGTGCACTTACTTGGTTCAAAATTGTGATCAGAATCCTTCAAGTGCTTGATCCCACACTCGTGCTCTCTCATTTCTTGTTCTGAGCTCTATCAACATATCACCAATTTAACTTAAATTTATGAATCTATCATAAAAGAACAAATATCTCGATGATCATAATTCTTACCTAATGAAATTGGATTGTTCTTATTGCTTTTTGTTAGGTTGTCTTGTGGGTCTTGAAAATCTCTCTTAGATTTTTACCTTGCAAATGAGGGAAAAGAGAAACATTATGTCAAGAGACATTTAAATATTCTTACTTTAAAAATACTAAATTACCCCATCTCTTTAACTATTTATGTATTTACCCTTAGTTTTATTTTATAATAAATAAATAATATCTATATATATTTTGTGTATTTACAGCTAATAATCATGAAGTCCAGATAGATAATTTATATACATATATTCCTCGATTCCTAAGACTAAGTTGCCATTATCCTTATCCGAATAACTAACTACTCAATTATTACATTTGGTGGCAATCACAATCACTGTTTCGGTCGAAACACACAACTGACTTATGTGCTAAATTGCTATTGTTTTCCAACTTTGTGGCCACCACGTCCTCCACGCTCCGTGGATAATTGATTGACATATTTCTCAAACAATAAACGGTGGGACAATTATTATGTCGCTTTGGTCCGGGAAATGTCCATTTGGTCCCTGAAATGGGATAAAGGTAATAATAGATTTATAATTTTTAAAGAGTAGAAAAAAAAAAGAAATAATACTTATTATTTTATTTGGTTATATATATAAACATATCCTTATATCAATTCAATTTGTAACTTAATTGTTATGTTAAGATCTTATGGATAAATTTGAAAATATACTAAAAAAAAATTAAAGAGTAGCTATTATTTTTATTGTATAAAAAATTATGATTTCTTATTTTATAATAATATAATTTTCATAAAATAACTTCAAATGCACTATAAGCTATTAGGGAATAATATCTACATTATTTTATTTGTACGAAGTCAATCAATTCCAATATATTTATCCCTTTAGTTTGGCTATTTTTTTATGCGATAAACTTATGGGGTCGGGGATTTCTATGACGATTATGACAGATTATGGATAACTTTTCTCTTTGTTTTCTCGCTAATGATTTTGCTTTCTTTCAAATTTATATGATTGTTGTATCGTCATTGGTATCTTATCCATTGAGTCCTTTCACTAATCAAGGAGAACGTCGTTTAAAGCTTTCTTTTTAGTATTTATTGCAATTAAAAATTTACAATTATCAAATATCATTATGACAGCTGCATTAGGGTCTTGTAACTAATGGCTATTAGCATAAGTGGAAGTAGAAGTGGCAAAAGGAAGGAGCTGTCGGCCGCTGGTTGTGGTGTTTAATTGCTTTAGAGAATGTTATTGGAACATCGAGAAAATTAGACTTGAAAAAGTAGAAGTAGTTTTAATTATTTGCAATAACATTCTTTTTGGTTGTAATCCACTATCATCAATATCTAGATATACTATCATCTTCTACCACCACTTACTTTCATTAGGCTCCTATTAACACAATTGTGAATAATGAGCTAGACAAATATAAAGACAAGAAAGAATTTCCGTTATAAAGGCTTTTCAAGAAATAAATATACCATTATTTTGGAAGGTTCTCGATATATATGTTAACATTTGATCAATCTTATTCTTATTTGTATTCTATCTCTATTTTATTTTTAAAAAATAAATAAATATTAGAAGTTCCTTATATTTGTACCAAAGATTTATTAAGTCTTTTTTGTTTTTTTTTTTGACGAGTAAGAAGCCCTATATATCTCAATTGCATCATTTGAGCTCTCATTAAAGTCTTTATGGATCATCATTAGAGCTATGCAAATAGGTTATGACTTATGGATTGACCTGTTTAACACACTTAAGAAACAAGTTAGGTTTGACATCTTTAATCCATTTAAAAAGTAGGCCAAACGAGCTTGATTCATTTAACTCGCGAGTTGAAGTGTGTCAATCCGTCTAACCTATAGGTTGACCCACTAACTCAAGGAAAAAAATAGCATAATTTATCCTAATTACATATTATATTTACAATATAACTCTAAGTCATTAGTTCCATAAACTCATATAGGCTAAGTTAGAGCTAACAAATTCTAATCTGTTTGTTAAATAGGTTATCATAAATTGGCTCGTTTTATTCACTGGATCAAATTGGTTAAACTAGATTAATTCGTTTAATCCACTTGTACACCTCTAATCATCATTATATAATTGCAAGTAAAAATAGAATTGTGATTGATTAAGGAAAGATGGTATACTTTTAATACGCTATGACAATATAACATTTTAAATTATTTTTCTCAACTGTTATATATATTATAATTTGTAAGAAATATCGAACCTAATTGATGTCAATAATTATGCATATTACATCCGTTGCGGGATTAGCGTACATGCCATTAGGCATCGAAGCTCCAAAGTCTACTATCATACATCTCGACAAAGGCCAAATCAATGAAATACTTGGACAGCAAATCATCTATTTCTATGGTTCTCATATGCTGTTGCACGGCCACTTGGTCATGATTTTTTATGGTTGCGGTACATAAGATCGTCGAAACTACTTCCATGGTGGGTCCTACAAGTGGTCCCAGGACAGATCATGTACAAGACTCGGATCTAGCTCGCGAGATGGGTTTAGACCCGAAGGAGGGTTCAATGGGTCCATGGGCGATCCCCTATCGACCTTTTTAGGTCATGGACACAATGTTAAAAAATAACTAAATAAATAGAAATAAGATAATTTAGCTCGATCCTAGATCCGCCCCGGTGCTTGTGGATTAGACTAATCATTATCGGGTTTTGGTTTTTAAGATCCAAAACCCGCAATTCCATTTGATGAGGTCGAGCTACATCTTTGAATTCCTTTTATTTGATCTTTATTATAGTAATTTACCGAAGTTAAATAAAAATTGAGATTTGATTTTAGATTAGAGGATAATTAATTATCTAGAATTTTTCATTATATATGTTCGTAAATTCGATTTTGATTTTGTTTTAAAAACTTTAGAAGAAGATCAATGGATGTATTCAAAATTTTCTCCAATTTTTGAATTCAAACGGTATCATGAGCTCCAGGATTAACTATTACAGAAGAACAACCTTTTATTCAAATTTGAGCCTCATTATCCACTATTTTAAGAAAAATATAGGTATAATATCTTCATAATTTATGAAAGATCATATTGCTAATTGAAATGTGAAAAACGACGAAGCATTAATAGAGAGAATCACTATTTTATTAAAAAAAATTCATCTCATGATAAAGGAGAAAAAAAAAAAAAAAATCATTCATCTTCCTCCAAAATCACCATAACTTCCATCCATTAACACAAAATCACACATGAAATCCACAAATCAAAGCCAAACTCAAGCGTATTCATATACTATAATCAACTAAAATATCATTTTTTCTTTTTCCACTCTCACGTAATAATAATTTCAACCTTACCTTAATAATATATTTCTTTCGCAAGCACAACAAGATTTGGACCGTATTGTATAACGAGTAACACCATGTAAGCCTAATTACATGGACTAAAACCGGTTCGATCAGGTTAAATTCGATACCACAAATCACCCGGTTTTCTTTTCAAATTTTAGCTATGTTAGGTGATGGTAAATAATACCATCAAGTAATATAAGATTTTTTTTCCTTCCTCGAACTCATGAAGTCTTCAGTTGGTATGGAAATGAACTCGCTGAGTCAACTCACTACCAGCACTGATCTGTCTCCCAACTTCGTCCCCTATATCCATTATATGCCGACGTCATCACTGTTACCGTCACCGGTCTCTTAATTCCCCTGGCTGGAAGAAGATTCCGGTCGTAAACGGCGCGTTTCTCGGGGTCTGACAAAGTGGAGTAGGCTGCGTGGACGCGCATGAATTCGTCCGCCGACGAATCCTTCTGTTCGATCGTTGCCACGTCGGGGTGGCATACACGTGCTAAGCGTCTATACGTTGTCTTGATCTCCTGGCCGGTAGCGCCGGCTGGGAGGCCAAGGATGTCGTAGAGTGTGGTGCATGGAGTAGGAGAGTGGGGTGACTGGAGGTAGGAGGAGGAGGAGGAGTAAGATTGGGAAGTCTGGGAGGATGAGAAAGTGGTGGCGGAGGCAACCACTCGACGGTGGGAGTGACGGGGACGCGGGGAAGTTGTGGCTGTTGGAGAGAGAGCTTTAGGAGACGGAAGAGATTGCATTTTGTATGGATTAGAAGGCAGTTATGATGGAGGGGAGAGAGAGAGTTGAAAGCTTATATAAACGATGAAATATATATATAGCCGTGATATCTAGATATAAATAATAATAATATTTTAATATATATTATATTAAAATTGATAATTTTTAAAATAATTATCATATGTATTTTATACAAATTATATATATTAAAATTTTATTAATATTTATATATCACATATTTGTTAATATGTTTGTTTTTTATTTATATATGATATACACTTGAGCTATATTTAATTTATATTTATTTAAAAACTAGTATTTGAATAAACTGAATTGTATCTTATTTATTTATATTTTAAAGAAAGATTTAAATTTTTAATTTTTTTAATAACGATATATGAATTATATTTTTATTTTTTTTATTTAAATCCTATCTATATCTACCTAAAACTTATATTCGAATAAATATAAAATAAATATTAAACAAATAAAAATAAAACTAATCAAACAAAGCTATATATATAATATATATATAGTGTATATCCAGCGATAAATCTTTTCTCCTAAACGATGGCTCCAATGTCCGATATCTTTTTTTCCGCCCTATTATCCAGTTGTGCAAATTGTTTTAATTATATATTGTATATGCATCATTTTGCTCCAAAAGGAATTCTTCGATTCTAAATCTTTAAAAGATCTACTTCTCAATCCCTTATATCACCATTTTATCTTTCCAAAGACTAATAACAAGTATTTTTAATATTTTCTAATTGTTTTGTTTAAGGTCAAAAGAGTAAAATAACACTCAAAAACACTTTCTTTTTTCAGATTTTAGGTTTTAAACATATTATTGTAAAAGTAAAAGAATTAAGCACATATAGAACAAACATATAAAAAAATTTGTTATCATATCCCTTTTTAAGGTCTTGCAAGAAACTTATCAAAGAGCTAAAAAAATTCTTTTATTTATATTAATTACATATTTTATAAAAATACAAACGCATGCAGAGTTAAAAGGTTTATTTATTTACATCTTAATCTTAATCGTGCCTATGACTCATAGCTTTAATTTTTTGGGCTCCCATTTGAAGGATCAAATAAAAAGAAGAATCTTTCGTTTACAATTTCTTGAAATATTCCTAAAAAAACAGCGGAAGAAAAATACCAAATTCCAAAAATTGGATGCTATCGAGTCATAATTTCTAACATCTTAAAATCATTCTCCTCATACTTTCTTAAAATAATAGAACATCAAACTTAGAAAAAACCTATTCCATAAAGTCAAACAAAAAATTTATGAAGCTGTACATATCCGATATCTTAATAATGAAAATATATTTTGTTGAATATTCTCATCATGGTATATAATAATAAATGATTAAATGGATTGATAATCAACAACGAGATTTGATGGTGTTGGAAATTATAATTTCATCTGCAAGATAAATCATTCTTGTTTTTTTCTATATTATTACTTTAAATTATTTACTATCAACTAATCAAGAGTTACCATTTGTTAGCGATGGATGGAAAACTTAAATGAGTTAATGAAAGCCTTAAGTTGTAAAAGTTTGTTGATGTTGAAAACTTAAATAGAAAAAAAAAATAAAAGGTTAAGGACTCAAATAAAATATTAGCTAAATATTGATAATTAAAAATATACTTTTTCCTATAATAAATAATTTTGCATCAAACTTTAAGCTTCCAAACATAGATTCTTCGATTTCTAAAAACAAAATTTCTTATAATGATCATAATATACTTAAATAAAATTTATTGTAGAAAAGTTGAGATCTACATACAGAGTTTAGATAGCAAATTATGAAACCAGAAAGTTCATACTTTTACTCTATATTATCTATTTTATTCTCTTTCATTTTTCTAAAAAAAAAAGTTATAACGTGTATATTTTACAAAAAGTTTTTGTCAAATTCGAAAGATGAATCATAAAAAGAATGTATGGTTTATTCATATAAAAATCTTTCACTGCAAATAAACAATATAGCTTATTCTCAAGAAAAAAAAAATCTTTTATAACTTCTTTCATTACATTTGATGTATATGTTGATTTTGTATAAAAGTATTTTAATAAAGTGTATTCTATTTAAACACTCTACGTAATAATTATTTATTAAAATAACATCATGATTAAGATACTCTACATCTATTTAATTGGTTATCATTTAAAAAATGCAAACTGTTGAAAGTTACACTCTTTTACTTGAAGTTAATAATCTTTGAAAAGTATCAATAACGCATGATTCAACTTTCGATCCTCAAAAACTTTTTTTTTTTGGCTAATATGAAAAAGATGTTCAACTCATATATAGATTGGTTTCCAAAATTATATGAGTAAAGCCGTAAATGATGTTAGCTATTGCAAATATTTTGGTTTGTTTTATTTTGATCTTTTTGATATACTCTTGATACTGATTTTAAATCACATACTTGCTAAAATAAGATAACAAAAGAATGAAAGTAAAAGTACATGTATACCTTTTTAATAAAGTTAAATACTTATTAGATCTCTACAAAATTAAACTTACTTATCCTATACTTTGTATATTAAAAACAAAATATATATATATATATATATTTTTCAGTTAGCAATATATAAGTACATATATATTAAATTTATTTCCTTATAAATATGTTAATTTTCACCACTTCTCATTATCCAATTACTATTTTCACCAGAATTATCATAAGATATTTAAAAAAGAAGAAGAAGATAATCTATCCAAATATTTGATTTGAAACGGAAAAAAATTAGACAGATTAGCTAATTTTTTTAAAATATCGGATTTTAATCAAGGACATGTAATATAATTCCCTTCTTGACAAAACTAATCTGCTTTCTGCATGTGTATTTTCACACCCAGTCCCGGCCCCTACTTAATACCAAAAGGTTGGCACTTTAACGGGAGAAAATCCCGGGGCGTCACGGAATCTTTTAGGAGAACTAATAATCTCTAATCACTGTGGGAACGGAACGGGATCAGTCGACACAACCCGCTTGAGCTTTGGGGATGAGGTTACGTTTTAACTCCAGTCAAGTACATGATACAACGTTGGCACATGCTTATCCTGTTCCCTTCCTGTTTGGGCTGAGTCACACACGAGATGAATACCTCCTCTCGGCCACATTCATCCATTGGCATTTGGAGAGTATATAGTTCTGCACTCGTGGAATTAAAAACAGCGGGATTTATCGGAGTAGTAATCTCTATTTTCGATGCGTTTTAAATCTGAAAGTTTGACATTTCGGACTAAGATCCAAACTATGAAGTATTACTACATACTCTCCTTTATTTGGTTTTCCAATTTCCGTTTCCCAAAAATTATAAGTAAGAGGATGGATGTTTAAAATTAAATTAATGAATCATACTTTTAAGTGGTTAAAATAAATAATTAATATTATATTAAATAATTAAATTAAAATAAAACTTTTAAGTAGTTAAAATAAAGAATTAATATTATACTAAATTATTTAAATAGAAAATCTATTATTATTTTATAAACATATTAAGTAGTTTAAATAAAAAATCTGTTACTATCCATAACAGCGCTATAATTAAATTTCTATTTGAATTACTTAGCGAATTAACTATCTTGTAAGCATGTTAAGTGATTCAAACAGAAAATCCGTTACTATCAATAATAGTGTTATAATAAAATTTTCTATTTAAACTATTTAACATAATATTAATCATCTATTTTAACAATTTAAAAATTCTATTCTCTATTTGAATTTAATTTTAAAAATTATTTCCCTACTTATAATTTTTCTTTCCTTTTTTTTTTATAGCTACCGGATGGACTTGGCTGCTGCTAATAAATTACGGACTTACGTATTAGCAATTAAAAAAAAAAAAATTGTCTCCTCATTGACTAAGTGTGCATGGTCGTAATTTCTAATAAAAAATGGCTAAAACAATTCCTTAGCACATTGCCACATGACAACATTTACAAGTTACAGACGTATGCAGAGGGTTTTTTTTATTAATTTTTTATAATTAATGGATCTTTAAGATGACCAAATATAGACACGGGTAGGAAAACCTAAGATTGAACATTGTTGATATCTTCATGAAAATTAGATAATATTGAATAAAGGCATATGTCAAGGAAAATAAATCAATACAGCAGATGACATGTACGAAGAAAAGTTCAAACGTGTCGTGCGTTTGAAAATGGGCTATACTACGTATATACGTTTACTTTGCCCCTTTTATATTCGATAATTGGGGTGATGACTTATATTAGCGAAACGTATTGGTATTTATTTTTGCATTGATTTAGTGAAATGAAATGAAATAGAAATTATTATATTTTTAATATAAAAATTATATTTATTTGTATCATATTTTAACCTCATTATGTTTATATCCCTACTATACTGACTATTGCTATAATATGAAGGAAAAAAGAAAAGAAAAAAAGATTGGGACGTTATGAAAAATAAAGTTGCTACTATTAGTTGACAGCTTCAACAATTGTTCATGGTTGTAGCTCATTTACAAGCCATATTACTCAATTTTCTTGCATTAATTCATTACACATGTTAAGAAATAGTAAGTACATGAAAAGATTGGAAGTTTTTCTTTTAAGATATATTCAAGTGTTATAATTGGGTAATAAACGAGTCAAGTTGAGACAATATAATATAATACTAAGTTTGAGTTTAAGAAAGATTAAGTTTAAAATTTTGAGTTTAATTTTGATTCAAAATGACATTCAACAATATTGAGATTGCTTCAAATAAACTTGTTTAAGTTAAATTTATCTAAAAATATTTTTCTTTTATAATTTGAGCATATTAATATTTAAACTCAACTAATATTTTTACTCAATTCAAGCTTAATTACATTCATAAATTAGTTAAGTCAAACATAATAAAACTTAAGTTCAACTCGATTAGCTACTCTAGTAGCTTGAACTTGAGACTTAATTGCTATAAAAAAGAATTTGTATAAATATTAAATCGAACTTGAGTAATTCATGAAGAATTGTACTCAATTATATCCTCCCCACCTCCACACACCACCACCCCACCCCAAAAAAAAAAAAAAAGAAAACTCAATTTCATAAGGAGACTCTAAAGAAAAAATCGAACACTCTTAAGGTGTTTAATACACTTTACGTTTACCTTTGCCAATGTGCATTTTATGTGATTTTACAATTACTTTGACTCACAGAAACACTATGAGCATGCAAGATCAAAGTTTTTATACGAGTTAGAGAGCTAGAAAACTTCGAGAGGGAATATTGCACTAATAATTCGGTTAAACAGATAATTAGCAGGAATAATTATTATCAAAATTCACCATAACTTTTGTTGAAAATTGCAATATTCCTCTGAAATAGATATATAAGCTATGCTTCAGTGATACAGGACTTCAAGATATGTTAGAGTAGCCCTTTAAGTAGGATCGTTTATTCAACTTTTCCTATCACCCCAAGGTTTTACTTATGAAGGTAAATTTATGTTTTAGAAGTATACAGATAAATTCACATATTTGCAATTACCTTAAATATGTACGATCTTCATTGCCAATAAAAAAGTTCTTGGGAAAAGAAGTTTGTTTGTGATAGCAATATGGTAGGAATAGAGATGGGAAGATTGTAATGAGGATGCTTAAAAGTGTCTTCTATAATACATTGTTATGTGTGAAGCAAGTTCTCTCTTATTTTTTCTTAAATCTAACCAAACGATGATCATATTCAACTTCAAAAATGTTTTATTATACCACTTGTATTGATCGATACGCACTATTAATCTATTTTCAACTCAAAGACACTATTGAATTTGCACTTAGTATTACTTGTAGAAATTTATATGTTTGTGCCAAAACCAATCAACTCCTCTATATTTTAGTTGAACCATTGGAATCCCCTAAATTCTTCTTATATTCAGTACGTCCATTATATTTCAAATCGACATTCTTCCATACTTGTATTGTTGTACCAATTAAGTTCTCCTTTTAATATTTCATATGACGTACAATCATATATAAAGGCTTTACATGTTGTGATAATAACAAAAATATAGAGGATTTTAATTATCCACTTAAAGTATATATATATATATATATATAAAGAACTTAATTAAATTCTAACATAAATATAAAAGATTCAATTAATTTTCAATATAAATATAAAGTACTTCTCATGCATTTATATTGAATATCATGAATTATGATCTAACGTTGTATTTGATTCAATAAAATGGAATTATTATTCTACTTTTATTAATATGGAATAACTATTTCCTTATTTGGTTTGTATAAAATTATACTGTAAGAAATATTTAATAAGTATAATATGGAATAAATAAAATTTTTTAATTTATTTCTTTTACTAAAGAAATTGCGATTTCTCATGTAATATAACTTTTATTTTAAATATAATTCCATTATAGAATAAAATAATATAAAAAAAATATTATTTCATTATAACCAACGTAAACTAAAAGTCGGAACAAAATCAATTTAAAAATATCGTTGACCCTTATAAAATGACCTAATGGGTGCAGTTACCGGTAGCCTAACCAGAGTTGGTAGTTCAAAGAATCTTGCCTCAGTGTGCTTCTATATTTAGACGAACATCACTTGACCTACACTCTTTTAATAAAAAAGAACACCAATCATCAACTAATCACATGGCCAGCTGCTAAGTTTGATCTGGGATTAGGACACTTGGACGCCGCATAATGGATAATTACAGGTTGAAAACAACTTGAAGCACATATTAAAAATAAAAAACAATATTTTGCCCGGGGTTACTATATTACTTTATGCGGCTAATAAACCCTATTAAGAGAACCATTCTTCTATGATATACTCCTTGGAGCATTACATGTAACTGTTCTCTTCTTTGGAAAGAAATAAAGCATTAGGGCATTGTCCGGTTTAGTAAGATAAGATTATATAGATGATGGGTTCCAACCGAGATGATCATGTGTGTGCTGTAGGTAAATTTTGTATTACATGTGACTTCAAAGCAATCATGTAAATATGATAAACAATTGAATGATTTGAAGAAAGTAACAAAAAGAAGGAATAGACAGTCTCAGTATTTCGAATACACAAATGACTGACAAAAAAGCTTGAAGATACCTTAAGCATCAACTTTACAACCTCTATAATTACTAAAATTGCTTGCTTGATCTTTGAGAGTAAAGACAATGCACTAGAATGTCGTTTCTCTAATGTCTTCCAAAATTATCAAATGAGAAGGAGTGACTAAATATTTATAAGCTCTTAAGTTTGATGACATCTGTCCAATCATCTTGGTGATCGACAAATGCAAAAAGTTTACTCATTTCATTGTTATCTTGAGTGAGCCTACTAATGGGTCAAGGCCAATAGTCATCTTTACGAGTGCATAAGTATGCCTGAGAAAGGTTAAATTCGAATGGATCGGTCCAATAATTCTTATTCTAATCCCACAAAGCCAAATCCCCTTAAGTTATCCCAATAATGAACTGAACTTCCTAAACCTTATCACCTAGCTCAAAGAGTTGAGCCTAATAATAATTTTAGCCCTTTATAGATTACAATTCCTTAAAAATTCAATCTACTATTTAGTAACAAAAACAAGTTAGGAAATCCAATTCCTTAAATTTGGTGGAATGATAATCCTTTTCTTATTCTGTTATTAAGTTCTTGATTCCTAGAAATAACTTATCTCTTCTAATAAAATTATCACTTCATCCTAGGGGTATAACATATAAGTGTGCTAAGCATGCTTGTGATTTACTTTAGTTCAACTTAATATTTATCCTAGTTTGGCCATTATTGACTTGAGCTCAAACTATTTAAGTAATTTGTTGAGTTAAGCTTGAACTTCATAATATTTAACTTGACTAGTTTATTAATCTAATTGAGCTTCAATTGAGCTTAAATATTAATTGAGCCGAAGATAATGGGTATATCATAAATACAATTTTTATATAAATTGAGCATAAATGAGTTTAATTAAGTTAAACTCAAGCTCTTTAAGTACCACTTCAAACTAAAATTGAACTTAAAATATTTAATTTGATGGAGCTTTAATTGAGCTTGGTTAATGAAATTTAAAGTTAAGCTTGAGTTCAAATTTAAAATTATATTATTTTAATTCAATTCGTTGATTCTCCTACTTCACTTTCTTTTCTCAAACCCCACTTTGTCTATTTCTCTTCCCCTTTTTTCTCTTACTTATGAATCCATTCTCCACTTCACAGCAACCAAATAGAAAAAAGTTATTCCCTATCTATTTTTTTATATATTATTGAACAATAAACGTGTAATCGAATTTTAAGGATTTGAATTCTAAAATTTGGATCTTTAAGATAGGAAACTAAACAAGGATTACAAATAAGATCATCTAAATACTCTGGCTCTATTTAATTGCAAAATATCAAATTTTGCATCTAATATGTTCTTCATCAAGGAAAGTTGAGAAAACCAGAAAATTACCAACACATATACATGTAATGAGAAAGAACATTATAGAGTATGTTGTAAATAATGCCTGACAATATACCCTGGAGTACTGTAAACATTGAGGTATACCATCGTGTCCTTCTCCTTTCTACAGAGCTACAAATGATTTCATATTTCTTTTTCTCTTGTTATCTTATTCTTCAAATTTAATACAGGACTATTTCAATCACTCTACTTTCTGTAATCGGCAAAAAGATTACCTATATAGTTAAAAGATTTGTGTGGAACCGTATTGGTCACGTGTAGGTAGTTTTAAGGACTTGTGCATACAATTAAATGGACGGTTTATTAAAAAAAAAAAAGCCATGGACAAGCTAAAAGAAAAATCAAATAATAGCTAAGGTTGTAATTTGGTAGCATAAAAATTTATCTTTTAAAAGGATGAACTAAATTCAATTCTCATTTCTTTAAAAATTGTAATTCGGTTCTAATCCATTAGGATGTATATGATAAGGTTTGGTTGCTTGTATATACTTTCAGTAACAGTTAAATTAGGTTAAATTAAATCACTAACTAGACATCCAATGTGTGTTAATTATTTAAGAGATTTTCGATATATATCTCAGTATGATAAATACTATTTGATATGGTTATTGATGGGTGAGATGCAATAAAAATACAACACATGGTAGCTTTTATTTATAGTAACAATTGAAAATAATATATATACACATAGACATATAAATACATATTATATTATTATTAATTCTTATTTATTACTTATTGGTTAAAACAACATATCACAACCAATGAATCTTTTTAAAAAATTTATCGCTCCCTAACCAGTCAGGAATGGCAATATTGGAAAGCAGAGGCTTTACTCAGACAATTTACTTAGGCTTCTTGAACTTTATGGGATTAATGTATTACGTCTCCACTTGTAAATCATGGATACTCTTTCCAACTTATCACGACAAAAAAGGGATCAAACCGATTTAACCTTGAACCGATGCACTGAAGAAACTTTCGCAAATCAACCTCATGCACAACTGTGTAGAATGGTATCATTTTCTTGATGCTCTCTCATATAGGTCAGATATTTTAACGTTTTGTAACATTTAGGCAGCAATATATCTATAGTTCAGGCCACTATGTAAGGAGACAGGCAGTTGACAGGGGCATGTTTAGACAGCACCAAAAGCAGTCATCACCACTTCATTATATTTCCAATTCGTGGTGACCACACAGTGCTCATGCATTCTTATAGTCATAATTCGATTTCCTTTTCTGGAAAAGGATACTAAGTGTCCTTGAAATATCTAACTTTGGTGTCCATCGATCTTATGTGAAGGGTTTCGGTTCTAGGTAAACATAGGAATGGGCCGATTTAGATATGCGAATTGGCCCAATGATTAAGTGGGTAAGAATCATTGGGCCGGCGGTTTGAAGACCAAGTTGCATGGATCCCAAACCGACCCATGAATCTACCAGTTTATGTATGAATTGAACTAACTGGTTGAGTTAGTTCTAATACGATCATCAATAAAAAAAAAAACTATAACTAAAAAATAAATTAATCCAAAAAAAATTTCATAAAGCCGGTTCAAGGTCCGAACCGACTCATGAACCGTTGGGTCAAGGAAACCGGCCTAACCCTTCCTCCCCTGAGCCGGTTCCAATTCCACCTCCTGCCGACCCTTGACCCGATGGTTTCGAGCTGCAACTAGCTAGTAATAAGATGGGTGGACCACCTGTCCCCGTTTTTTCTTGATGACCAAGGTTTCTCGTTTTCATTTGGTTTACCATCTAATTTTTATGTGATATGATTTTATTTTAAATATAATTTATTTCAAAATTTGAGAATTCGAATTAAATTGAATTTCTTTTAATAGTATGAAAAATCACATAATTATCTAGACAATGTTTTCAAATTGTGCACAAGAGTCTCTATTTTATTTTCAATATTCTTGATTTTATTTAAACTTGTTTATTTTATTTTATTTCCATCAAATTTAAGCTAGTCTCATCCTAAAAATATTCTAAGATTTACATATCTTAGCCGTATACCTTACTATACATAAAACCTTTCTAACATGCCCAAGTACATGATCATACACTTAGTCATGTACTTCAACATAAGTAAGTACACCCTATGTACTTGCCCATATACCCCATTAGCACACAACTCCTTCTCCAACTCAGCATGGGAAGGTACACATTTGTGTACTTGACCGTGGATCCCCCTATTTCAAAAGTTTTTCTTTTTCTTCTTTTTCAATCAGCATCCCAATTCTAGTTTCTATGTATCTAGACCAAATCAATTTGATTAAATCAATAATCTACACTTTTTTTGCGAAGTATAAACACTTCCTTACTTCAATTCGAGATTGGAATGCCAAGATTGTTTAATGCACATGTTTTTGCTTGTTTTGTCTCACCTTTTTTTTTTTTTTGAAATCTAATAACGCGTTACCCACAATTACTCAAGCCTAAGAAATTGAAATCAACAAAATCATATATTAACGATCAAAGCCCTTACCTGATGAAAACATGTTGATTTTGTAGAATTTCTCTAAATTGTATTGTGTGTGTCTAAGTGTGTTTTTGAGGTATCAACTCCATGAATGGAAAAAGATAAGACAATAGGTCAATTAGAGATTTAAATACCCTGATCGTAAAAAGACTAAAATGCTCCTATATTTAAAACCTTATTATTTTTGTTGCTCTTATGTTTATTTTACTAATATTGCACATATATTACACATTTATTTTAGGTAAAAATAGAGATAAGATATATGAAAATAAAATTACAAAGAAAATCAATAAAAGAAAGAAGAAGGAAAAGATATGCAACTTTTAGTTTATACATGAGACTAAATTTAACCATTTTAAAACAGTAAAGTTTAGCCTTCTAAATTTGATGAGTGTATGTTTTTTAGAATTTAGGCAATATGTTTGCTTTGCTACAATTCAAGAAGGAGGATAAAAGCATACGTCAAGCTTGATTTTGCATAATTTTTCTTTTTCTTTTTTATCATTATTAAAATTAAATAAATAATGTATTCCACAGAATAGAAAACCCTTTGATATTCTCATTACATGTCTATCTTTTTTTTTTTTTGGTCAGTTTAACGTAAACATTGAACAAAAAAAACAGAAAAATTAGAACTTTCATCATCAATGACACTAATGTAAAGTATAACGTGGATTAAAACAAAATATGTGGTGATACGAATGAAACATCATTTTTTCACCTAAAATTGGTACTTAAGAGGTCCAAAATACTTAAAAGAGTATCAGAATATTCAAATTCTATCACTTCATGGAATGCCAAAAAAAAAAAAAATCTAAATCCATCGAGCTTGCATTCCCTAAGCCAAACATATTAATAAATGGATGAAGTGGAACTTTTTTCGATGGTGGATTTCCATCTCGCTAAATCTTGGGTTTGAACTACCTGCAAAATAGAGCATGATTAGGATGGGTGCCGAAATTATCTTCGACATAACCAATGTCTAAATTAATTCGTAGATGATAAGGATAATAATGAGTAAGGATTTAACAGTAATAATTTGGATGTCATAATCGTGTTTAATGTTTTTCTTACCTCTCCCCTCTTTTCTGCTGTCTGAACCTAGGCCTTTTAAAAAGAACTTTCATTGTATAGTTTCAAACTTAAGATGTCATTTATCTTCTATTAGGATATGGGACTAAGACTAACATAATATCCTAATCCCGATATATCAAGATCTCATCTAACCAGTTACTCTCGTTTTGTAATCTTCTAAGTTTATGACGTCTTTGGATAACTCCTATCGTTTTGGATTGGACTTATGGACCGATTAGTATAGAGATTATGATTTTTGCATATTAGCAATAATAAAAGAGGGGAAATTCGAATACGACACCTTTTATTGTGTTGAAGTGGGGTTGTTAAATTGTTTATCTTTTTTTTTTTTTCTTTTTTCCATAAAGAGGAATGGGCTGATTCAACAGTAGGGTATGGGAATCCATAAAAGTCCATCCAAAATGGGCAAAAGGAAAAAAATATAAATATTAATGGCTCTAGAACTAAAGTTATTAATCCATTGCCGCCTTAACATCGCTTTCAATAACAATTTATTTGAGTGGTATACGTTTACTTCATGGACAATTGCAGTGATGCTTATCTCATGACTGATGTTTCATTGGTCCAAAATAACAATTTACTCAAGTGGTGCAGTAACTTGATGATCATCTTGTCCAAATTCGAAATCAAATTGGAGTTTTGCATGCTCTGAGCTGCTTATGACGTGACATACTAAAATTTGTTATTATCGTAAACATCTTTTTCCTTATGATATAAAATTTCATTCATCAGCCGACTTTACTTAGTTTGGCCCATAAAAATCAGTTTTAATTTTAAGGATGCTCATTTAACTTGTTTAAGCCATCTAAATATTTGATTTTTTAAGATGAATAAAATAAAGATGATATTTCTTTTTTTTTATATAATCATTGCGATCTACGACGAGGCCAAAAGCTAAAATCCCTTTCATGAAATAAGATACCACCCGAAACAAGTGCCCAGATTACTTTAATTTTTTAATGTCGTCCATAACCTTTCATAAATGGGAAGCATCGCAAAAAGAATGAAGTGTACAAAATGATCGTAAGAGACAAGTAAGCATGCATGCTGATTTTCTTTTTGGAGCTACATGTTTGTACAATAAGACAGTTTTTCTCTGCGTGATTAAGTAATAAATAAGGAATTCTAATTTTAAAGGGAATTTATATAGCTAGAATGGTGGGGAAATTGATCCTAAATTTACTTTCTTTAATTTTCTTAAATTTATAAATTAAAAGATAAAATTATCTTAATTTTATCTTGATTTACTTTCTCAAAATTATCCAATATCCCTCCAATGACTCAAATATCTTTTTTACTAATGTTGTCATAATGACTTTTCTATGCCCCTTGAATCTTCTCAAACGTTTATTGGTTTGAGTATTGAAATAATAATATTGGAGTTATCTCTAACACTCTCCCTTAGCTTATATTTGTTCATTTTCTAGGCCCATTTCTTTAAAAGCTTATAATCATAAGCAAGCTTGCCCTAATATTCAAGGAGCAAAAATCACACAATAACAATATGCAAAAGAAAAGCATACTTTAGAAGAATATTTAAGAATTTACATCTTTTAGGTTTTGGAGACAAGTATTATTTGGTTTGAGGAAAGTGTTTTATAATCTTTTCTTATTTTCATGTTTTAAATCAGAACTTTATGGTTGTAAAAAGTTATCATGTAATTTGAAGAGGTTACAAATACTAGGTTTGTGGTGATGAAAGACAATAGGTAATCTATACACTAACCTAGACATAGGAGAGGGCCGATTCAGGCCCTTGAACCGGCCCTTTTGAGAGATTGGATTGGCAGGTGGGAACCACTAGGCCGACAATTCAATAGTCGAGTTGCATTACGCAACCCGGTGAACCGGCGGGCCTTGAACCAGCCATCAACCCACTGGTTCGGCCCACCGATTCACAATCAACTTGAATCAGCAAGTTAGGCTCGATGTATCTACAAAAATATATATATATTGAAAAACAAGGCTCCTGACACATGTTGAAACATTGAAAAAGTTTGAGGAATAACAAAAAAAAGGTAAATAATAATCAACATTGCCTTGACACACATTGAAAAAGAAGGAAAAAATTATTAAAGAAAGCAAGAACAGAGTGAAGAAAATATTGAACTTAAAGGCTGTAACTCTGTAACGTTGGGTAAGAAAAAGAGAAGACAGTCAGAAAGAAATGCAGGAGGAGGATGCAAGATAAAAACAGTCAAATTTTTTCTTAGAGAATTTGAAAGCATAGAGCATATTTTGAAAAAAAAAAAATTATGCATAGGTTTATAGGTTGCAAGGCAATGAGGAATAGGGTTAAGTTGGTGTAGGTGAAGCGTGCAGGTATTCAAATTTTCAAATTTGAACATTAAAAAGGAGCAGAACAAAATAAGTGTATTGTTAGATGTTGTATAAATTAATAGAGCAATTTGAAAAGCAAAATTATCAACGCAAAAAAAACTGCACTCACTCTTGTCTTCTGCTCTCATCTTCAAATTTTTGTATTCCCATCTTCTATTATATGTGCTTTCATTTTCTATTTATTGTGCTCGCATCTTCTACAGTGTTAATACTTTCCGAATAATTTCTATTATATTTTTTGCCAACTGTTAAATAAATTATGACCTCTTATCTACCCATATCAATTTTCTTATAATTATCCTAATATTAAAAATAGCAAGTTATTTTAGCAGTTCAAGTTCTTCTAAAAGGGACCGATCTGGTAAAGGTGATAAGGGGAAATCTATGCAAAAGGCACTCCAACAATATTTTGAAGTGGATGATTACGATATTCACAACTTTACTAATGAACAATTATAAGACTTGATGATGCCACTCCTAGGCTTTCAAGAAAGGCCTTCTAGTGGACAAAGCGAACCATTGCCACAACAAGGCAGTGGGGAGGAGATGGAAGGAGAAGGCCAAGATAATGTGCAAGAAGTACCGGAGGAAGAAATTCTAGCGCACTTACATAGCCCATCTGGCTCCACGGGTAAGCCACTAGCACCACTTAAATAAGAAATTTTTACTAAACATTTTCGTAAAATTACAAAGGAAAATAGCAACAACTGTGCTTATTGCAACTACTACCAACTAAGTTGTGTGTGGGAAAAGGAAGAGGGGTATGGTACCCTTAACAAGCACATGCAAGCGAAGTACCTCACTAAGTGTGACATAAATAAATCATAGCAAATCAACAGGATCGTAAGGAGGAAGCTTGTTTCATTATTTTGCTAATAGATAAGAAATTCTATTTGTAGAATACTTAACAAAGTGTAACTTGTCATGGAGTTATGCAGCTTCCCCACACCGGTTAGAGTACAAGCAAGAAGCGCTAAATCTAAGCTCACAGACTTACGACCCAAAAACCATATAAAAAACTTACTGTTAAGCTATATCATAATAGTAAGCATGAATTAGCCGTGCTTTTCAATTCTCTTGAGATGCATGTTTCCATTTGCGTAGATATATGGACCGATCCATGGCAAGAAGATTCATACATAGGAGTTATATGTCACTGGATAGACGATGTGTGGCAAGTACCAAAAAGACTAATAGCTTTAAGAGTTTTTAACGATCACTATACGACATAAAACATTTTTCGTGTTATAAGTATTATTTTAGGTAAATACTATTTGACAAAAGATACTTTCTCAATTGGTTTTGACAACACGGCCGCTAATGTAGCACCCACTGATGAACTTCAATCTTTATGTTAACCCACGTTAGGTGGGACATTTTTCCACATTTAATATGCCCGCCTAATAAGTGTTAAAAGAACCTTATTTATAATGCTTATTGAATATGAATTTTTATGAATTTTATGTGAATTTATCAAGGAAAAGACACTTGAGTGCTTAATATTTGATTTTAAGGGTTAAAGAGTGCAAATTAAAGATTTAAAGAAGATTCGAGCAAAAACAAAGCAAAATCTAGAAAAACATGAGAGAAAGTGATTTTTATACGTGTCAACCTTCAGCATGGTCGTGCTGATACTAGTGCTAGAGAGCAAAAAGTGATCAAAATGCATTATGCAATTGTGCCATGGCCGTTGCACAAGTAGCACAAAAAGTCATGCCGAAGTAAGAAATATGGCCAAAGAAGAAACTTTAGGAATTTTTGAGTGCACGACCCCAAGCACAATTGTGCAAGAGGCCGTGTAGAAACCGAAAAGTCAAAATTTTACGTTTTTCTAGAGTGCATAGCCCCAAGCACGAGCGTGCACCAAGTCGCCCATGCAACAAAAATTCCCAGACTATAAATACTCGCTTCATTATGAAAATAAGGGATCTTGATTTATTCTCTTATAACCACTCTAAAAACCCTAAAAGAGCAAAATCACACATTTGGAGAGCAAAATAGCTAAAGCATAATAAAAAATCACAAAATGATTACAGGAGTTTACTCTTTTCATCATGAATCATTATTACTTCTCTATATTCCTCATGATTACTGTAGATTCCTTAGAGGAGTAGATTTATATGCTCTACATCTTGTGAAACTTTAAACCATGTGATTGAATTACTTATCGATTCATTAAAAGTTTATGTCTTTGTATCTATTCATATGTTTTACTACTGTGTAATTAATTTATGTGTACATTGATTACATGTATGATTCTTATTAGATAGAGAGATGTCTCATCTAATAGGATAGATCTTTATGAATAGAAAGATTGCATGTTTTACCTAGAGGCAAGAAAATTTTAATTTTCTGTATAAAGATTTAATCTTTAATTAGGAATTGTGATCTTAATGAAATCTTATAAGGCGATAGTGAGGGGGAGATCTTCATTATTCTGTATAAGGTTATTAATTAATTAACCCAATTGAGTAATTAGTTTAATTGAGAATTCCTACAATACAAAGCATAAACAATTAATTAGTTAATACCTTATTATAAGAAAGTTAGGGTTTAGAGTGGATCAATATGAAGGGTATGTCTTTGTAATTGAATTTATTTATTACAGCGAATATAATTAATCTTAAGGTTATTAAATTAGTTAATTAGTAATTTAATTTATTAATCTCACATTGAAATTTAGACTAAATAGTAGAAAAATGGTTATACTAGTACTTGTTCCTAAGATCCTTAAGGACGACACCCGTTGTAATCTATACTACATTAGATAAGTACACTTGCCTAATTAGGTGGTTAGATTTCTTTGGATTTATAAATTTATAATTTGATACGATCAGATAATGACCCACTAAGTTTTTAGCGCCGTTGTTAGGGATCTAATGGAATAATATTAGGAAAAACTTTATTATTTGCTACTTTAGTCATTTATTTTATTTGTTTTACTTCGTTCTACCCTCCTTATCTTTGGAATACTCTAACTCGTGGTTGTTGCTTGTGTAGTACATGACAAGGACTCTCCTCTCCAACATTCTTGATTTAGACCCCGAGATTGAGAGAACATTCCGCAAGATTCGCAAGAATACAACTCCTGAATCTTCCGGGCAATTGGAAATCAAGGGAGGAACGTCTCTTATAAAAGTCGCAACAACAGTGAAGGATAAGGAATCAACTATAGAATTTTTTAATAATGGGATAGGATTACTAGAGAATATCAAAGAGGAAACACAGGGGACGATGGCTAAGGATCCACCCAAGACTAATCTAGACTATATCAGGCCAACCTTAGATAGAACAGGACTGACCATTATAAAGCCCCCCATTGGGGCTAACAATTTCGAAATTAAGGGTATGGTGATTCAACTTTTGCAACAATATTGCCAATTTGATGGATTACCTGATGAAGACTCCCATGCTCACATTCAAACATTTTTAGAAATATGTGAGACTTTCAAGAATAATTGGGTGACGGCCGAAGCAGTACGCACTAGATTCCCTTTCTCACTAAGAGGGAAGGCTAAAAACCGGCTTCAATCATTGGAACCTAGAGCTTTAACTACATGGGATGATACAGTCAAGCAATTTCTAGATAACTACTTCCCTCCATGCAAGACAGTTAAGCTTCAGAATGGCATCGCTTCATTCATGCAGCAAGATGGTGAGACCATATGCGATGCTTGGTAAAGATGGACAGAGTTGTTGAGAAAGTGCCCATACCATCAATTACCTACATAGATGTAGGTTCAGACCTTTTTGAATGGGCTTGATCCAACCACCAGTCAATTGGTAAATGTCACGGCTGGCTATACATTGAATTCCAAGACCTTAGAAGAATCTTTGAAACCTTTCACTAATATGGCTAAAAACAATTATCGGTGGGGCAACAACAGGTGCAAGCAAAAAGTGGCAGGGAAGTATAAAGTAGATCTTATGACTACTTTGATGGCAAAGATGGAAGCTCTTAGTCACCAAGTCACAAACCTTAAGAATTCTCAAGTATCACAACATCAAGTGGGAGATACTAGTGAAAATATGGACTTCCATGAGCAATATGAGTAAGTAGACTATCTTAGGAATCAAAACAGGTAGCAGTATAACCCATATAGCAACACTTACAACCCTAGCATGAGAAACCACCCTAACCTCTCTTATGGCAATCAAAACACCTAGAGAAGGAGAATTGAGGGGCAACTAATCATAGTGTTGATCGACTCAGGCAACACCCATAGCTTCATAAGTGTTAACTTAGTGTCTCAACTTGGCCTACCTCTGTTGTCACGAGAGAGGTTGAAGGTTGTAGTGGCTAATGGAGCTAAAGTGGGGAGTAATGGGGTATGCAGGCAAGTATCCTTGCAGCTGGGTGGTTGGACACTCACAATAGGCCTATACTCTTTACCCTTATGTAGGGTGGATGTTATGTTGGGAGTCAATTGGCTTCAATCCCTAAGCCCCATTTCGTGGGACTTCGTGGTGATGAAAATGAGTTTCCTCTAAGGACGAAAGCAAGTGCAATTGCAGGGAAAGACCCAAGAAAGGGAGGCACCCCGAATGGCAACAATCATAAAGGGGAGGAAGGAAGACAATGAGTTACAGCAGCTACTGTCAGAATTCGAGGATATCTTTTAGCCTTTGCAAGAGCTTCCCCCCTCTTGCCCCTACGACCATGCTATCAAGCTAACCTTGGGAATGTCACCCATTGTGGTGAGGCCCTATTAGTACCCCCACAGCCAAAAGGATGAAATCAAGCACTAATGTGAGGAGATGCTTTAGAAGGGCTTGATCAAACCCAGCCAATCCCCTTTTTCTTCCCCAATGCTCTTAGTTCGCAAGGGGGACAACACTTAGCGATTTTATGTAGATTACAAGGCCCTTAATGAGAAAACTGTTAAGGACAAGTTCCCCATCCTAGTTATTGAAGAGCTCCTAAAAGAGCTAGGAAGGCCGTGTTACTTCTCCAAACTGGACTTAAGCTTGGGCTATCACCAAGTGCAAATGAGGTTCGAAGATATAGAGAAGACCGCCTTCCATACCCACCATGGACACTTCAAGTTCCTAGTCATGCCATTTAGCCTCACCAAAGCCCCTTCCACCTTCCAAGCTCTCATAAACAAAGTATTCAAAAGCCAACTAAGAAAGTTCATCCTGATGTTCTTCGATGACATCCTTCTCTATAGCCGATCATGGGTGGAACATCTTCAGCATCTCAGCCAAGCTTTCTCTTTGCTCCGCCAACATCACTTGTGGTTGAAGCCCTCGAAATATATGTTTGGCTAGCAGCAGGTGGCCTATCTAGGATACCTCATCTCGCATAAAGGAGTGGAGGTTGACCCCTATAAAGTAGAAGCTATGTTGTCGTGGCCGAGACTCGCAACCATCACTGCATCGAGGGGATTCTTAAGGCTTACGGGTTACTGCCGACGATTTATGCAAAACTATGGCATCATTGCGGCCCCCTCAACTTGCATGTTGAGATGCAATGGATTCCAATGGAGCCTTGAGTCAGAGTAAGCTTTCCTTGCCTTGCGCAAAGCCATAACATAAGCGCTTGTCCTCGCACTCCCTAACTTCAAACAGCCTTTTATAGTGGAATGCGATGCATCCAATCATGACTTAAGGGCTGTCCTCCAATAGAATGGAAAGCCAATCGCCTTCTTTAGCCAACCCTTCGCCCAAAGACACCTCTAGCTAGCAACCTACGAGAAGTAGCTTATAAGCTTGGCTAAGGTAATGTGACATTAAAGGGCCTATATGTAAGGAAGATGATTCAAGGTACGCACCAACCACTATAGTCTTAAGTTCTTGTTAGATCAACAAGTCTCCACCTCCCCTTAACAACATTAGCTCAACAAGCTCATGGAATTCGACTTTGAAATTGAATACAAGGCTAGCCGCAAGAACAAAGTGGTCAATGCCCTATCTAAGAAGGAGGAAGTGACGGCGTCAGCATTTGCTAAATCTACACCCCAACCGCAATTGATCGAATGGGTACAACAGGTTGTGCAGTCCTCACCTGAGATGAGTAAGCTGGCCTCTAGGATACAAACGCGAGAGATGGGGCCGGAATTGGCGTTCAAGAGGGGGCCGATCCTCTTAAAGAACAAGATCTTCCTAGATTCCTCCTTCGAGCTATGTTCCACCATTGCCCAAACCCTCCATGACCAATGCCACGAAAGATACCAGTGCACCCTTCATCACATCACCAAGGACTTCTACTAGAAGGGAATGCGCCCGCAGATCAAAGAGCTAGTCAAGACTTGTCTCTAGTGCCAACAACACAAGTCAGAGCATCTATAGCCGGCAGGACTCCTTCAATCACTCCCTATCTCGAGTCAAGTTTGGGCCGACATCTCCATAGATTTCATAAAAAGCCTTCCAAAATCACGGCAAGACAGTTCTTATGGTGGTAGTGGATAGATTCTCTAAGTATGGCCACTTTGTAGCTATGAGCTACCCCTACTTCGCTCTAACCGTGGCCAAGCTTTTCTTCAACAACATCGTTCGGCTCCATGGACTACTAGAGTCTATCATAAGCAACCATGATCCCACCTTCACTAGCACCTTTTGGAAGGAGCTCTTTTGAATGCATGGCACCAAGCTTTCCTTCTCCTCAGCTTACCACCCCCAAAGTGATGGCCAAACCGAAGTGGTTAACCAAACCTTAGAGATGTATTTAAGGTGCTTTACGGGAGCTCAACCACAAAAGTGGGCAAAGTGGGTAGCATGGGCTAAGTACTGTTACAACACGAGCTACCACTCTTCCCTCAAGACCACCCCTTTCTAAGTGGTCTATGGACGAACTCCTCCCCAATTGTTGTCATACACAATCGGCACAATCAAGATGGAGGCAATGGAGAGAGCACTTCAAGATCATGATGAAGTCTTGGCCGAACTTAAACTCCAACTAGAGCGTGCACAACAGAAGATGAAGACCAGCTATAACGCCAAACATCAGAACATCAATTTCAAAGAAGGTGACCCAGTATGGCTCAAGCTCCAACCTTACCGACAATCCACCCTACGACGAAGATCCCACCAAAAGTTGGCACTTAAGTTCTACGAGCCCTTCCCCATCAAAGAGCGCATAGGATCTGTTGCCTACCATCTCTACTTGCCACCTAAAGTGAAGACCCACCCAGTCTTCCACATTTCCCTCCTCAAACCCTTCCATGGCACACCTCCAACACAACCGAAGCTCCCCTTGATTAGTTAGGGTCTGCTAATACTTGCACCTCAAGCTACCTTAGAAGTACAATATGGAGAACAGCTCACTGAGGTCCTCATCCACTGGAAAGGCTACTCACTAGCAGAAGCTACATGAGAAGAAGTCACCATGATCTACCAACGGTATCCATCCTTTACGCACGAGGTCATGTGCCTTGTCGAAGAGGGGAGTAATGATATGAGTCGAGGAAGTGGGATAAGACTGTTTGACTAGGTTTACTCTAAGAAGAGACATGGGGGAAGGAACTAAGGTAACAAACAGACCACAATCGAGGAAATAGCAAGAAGCTTGAACGCGGATGACAAGCCTTCCAGGAGCTGAACATGAGGCTAAGGAAAATGGTCAAGTGGGTGAATAGAACAGGAAAGATAGGAACGAGAGTAGATAGTGGATTGAGGCTAAGTACTATGTAACCACCTTGCTATATGTATTTAAGGAAACCAATCAATGAAGGAAGGCATTGAAAATTCAGCAAAAACAAGCAAATTACAAGATCTTGGGTTCTCTCCAACGAGCACACCCCTTCGGTAATTATAGGTAAACTAGGAAGGAAATCTAACAAAGAAACACTAGAGCACCCCCCAGAGTCATCTAGGCCTAGAACACATTTGACAATATGAGAAGTAGTGACAAGAAAAAGAATTTTTGTATGCCTTTACTGATAATTTATTTGTGACAATAAGATACAATTGTGGCACACACAAAAATAGCAACACTTTAAACAAATGTACACTGATGGACTTTGTGATGGCACACTCATGCTCTTTATAAACGTAGAACTATACAGATTCTAAACTCTTCTTCACTAATGTATTCACAACCGAATATGCCAGAACTTTCTCATCAAATGATCTTCCAGTCTGCTCTCTAGGCACGATGAAGGTACAAGAAGATGACAGGATTGGTACTTGATGTGATTTATTAGATCTAGAAATGGAAGTCTTTAACCTTTCCATCTCCCGAGGCTAATAATTTCATTTGATCAAACCCCACTTCTAGATCCCTTTCGTGAACTTCGGTATTCTGATGGGCTTGTAACATTTTTTGAGCCCATGCTTGCTGTTCTGAGCAGCCGACGGAACTCTGCCAGACTAATCTTTCCATCTCTATCAATGTCAGCCTCCTCAAGAAGTGGATGAATGGAACCCTTCAAACCCGTATGCTAAGAAAGACAGCAAGGGAGAAAAACAAAAATAAGTTTTCATACACGAGACAGCTTATAGTAACAGATCAGGTTGTAATTTAATGAATTGTCTTTTAAAGGTGAAGAGTGCTAAAGAAGATTTTGGTTCTTCCTGTTTGCTTAATTTGTAGACTTAAATAGAGTCAATGAAAATGCATGGGAAGGAAGCTGACCATTCTTAGCTCTTCTGGAGTTATGTACCCATCTCTATCAAAGTCAAACTTCAGAAAAGCAGCCTGGGACCGTTGCAGCCATTTCTCTGAATCATGCTCTTCCATTTGATGAACATGTAATGTAGCAGCAACAAACTCTGGGAAATCCACTAAGCCGTCTGTATTGCTATCAATCTGCATGAAGTAGAGATAGCAATGTGCTTATGAGTTGCATCATTCAACTGTCGAGAAAGGGTATTCAGAATTTCAAGAGGCTACAGGCAGTGGGTCAAAAGGGAACCATGCGAAGATGCTCCACTGAGAAGCATATTGATATGTATTATTCCAGTGTTTGTTATGAACATACATGGAAGAATATGAGAGAATAAGTCCGTAAGTCCCTCATTTGACACTAAAAAGAAAAAACAAAGTAGAGCAGATCAGTTCTTTCTTTTCTTTTTTTTTTCTTTGATGAAATGTCATATTTTATTTAATACATAATATGAAAAGATACAAGGAAAGGCAAAACCATACAAAACTCGGATAGCGCTCACAAGAGACCTAAAATCTCAAGCAAAACACCCTACAAAAACAAAATGGTTGCCTAGATCAAGATCTTGGCAAGAAACAATCAAACAGCAGTATCAAGTGCAAAAGAAATAAGATAGGATAAAGCGAGAAATGTCCACAGCACTGTGAGAACTAATCCCAAGTCTTTTCTCATTTCCTTCTCTCCAAACATAATAGATCACTAAGCTTGTCATAATTTTCCAAGAAGCTGATAAATGGTCCCCATTAGAGTTGAACTGCTCGGGAATGTTGGTTGCCATAGAAGGCATCAAACCCGAGTCTTCTATTGAGACTTTCAGCCTATTCCATATATCCAAAACAGAAGGAAATTTTGGGAAAGGACGCTAATGTGTTGAGACAGATTAGTTCGTCAAATTCCTAAACCATCAATATGTTGATAAGGTCTGAAATGTAATAGATAAAGAACCAGAATTAAACCATTCCATAACAAATTCCCTTGAAACCATTTTTGCACAAATTTAATAACTTTCAATTAATCAAATTCATATTTTAAGGTCCACGGACTGAATAACACCTGACCGTAAGCCTTACTTGAAGTCACATTACTTCTGTTGGTTTCATAAAATAGGACTAAATTTAATGACAGATTTGGCCAAGCAACGAAATATATATTTCAGGATAGAACTGTCATTCTGCAAGTTATAAACAAAGCATTGAATGGAAAAGGTTCCAAATTCATCTTCCAGAAGGGTATAAGAAGCTTACAGCTTGAAGTATCTCTAGGACCCTCGATTCCTTTAACTTCCATGGAAGATCTTTAGCAAGGGCCTGCAAACAAACCATCGATGGGCAATAGAAAATGATGCTTAGCACTGGAACTGACACATAATGAGTTAACATGCCAGTTTCATAAACCAAAAGAAAAACTAAACCTGTCTCATTTCTTCGAGGCTAATGGAACCACTTTTATCAACATCAATTGCATCAAATTGATCCCTCAAATCAGCCAGTTCCTCTTCATCAAGAGTGCTTGCAAGAGCCTGGAGAAATAGTGTTTTACAAAATTAAACACTCCAAAGAAATGTATATTTTTCCAAAAGAATCAAATGAATTCCTAAACTTTACCCGCAACGCAAATTGTTTAAAACGACTGTACTTCACAAACTGCCGCATATTGTGCAAAACTGATATGTCAATAGGGATCTCTGATGCATCTCCTCCTTCTCTGACCCAAGGATGTGCTGAAAAGTAGAGGCGAATAACTGTAAGAACCGATTTGAGAAAGAATTTCTCCTCGTCCTATCCATTTTCATGCAACAAGGTTCTAAATCAAATGGAAAAATAGTCTATCCCTTCTTTGCATGAATTGTCTAGCGAAATTACTAGTGGGATGATCCTAGAAGAAAATATCTATAGCAATCGCCACTGATGTAAACAAACTTCCTTACTGCACAGCATAATTCTCACTAAGATAAGAAATCAAAGCATACATAGGGCCTGAGCAGCAGTGAGTCTTGCGCGAGGATCTTTCACTAACAACTTCTTCACAAAATCTTTTGCACTGTTGCTAATGCTTGGCCATGGTTTACGGCGAAAATCCGGTTTCTTTTTTAAGACCTGCAAGAATTGGGGGGATCATATTTAATTCGATAGCAATAAAAGAAGAGAAGGAAAAAATTATAATGGTCTTTCAAAAATGCAGAAAACACAAAACAGCAAAAGATAAGGAATGCATCAGACCTCTCGAAATATACCATCTTCAGTTTTATCCCAAAAAGGCCGTCTTCCACACAGAAGAATGTAGGTAATTACGCCGATACTCCATACATCTGACTCTGGTCCAGATTTACGTTTCAACACTTCAGGAGCAACATAGTATGCACTACCAACAATATCTTGGAACTTCTTCCCTACAATTAATTGAAGTCAGCGACTGCAATTCCAGTTTTTCTCCATATTTTGTGCTTCCCATCTATACTTATTCACTAATGCATTTCATAGACCTGAAGCTCAAAGAGAAAGTATATTGATCTTTTCATAAAGCTGACATTACCTGTTTTTCTTTATTCAATTTATTAATCTTTCAAAGTTTCAATTGTTTACTGTTCACAGGTGGCATCTTCTTATGCCATCTTATGATACATCATCTTCAATGTTTATTAGATAATAGTTGTAGAAATACTAGCCATTCAACACCCTTTAACAAATTGCATACCAGAGTATGACTGGATCAGGAGCTGATACATTTGTAGCTACAAGTTCAGATAGAAAGAATTGCCATATTTATTGCAACCTTAATAACTTTTCTCTTTTTCTTTTGTGTTTTTTTTTTTTTTGGTAAGTGAAATTTTAATGAGAACTTGCGTCATGTGATATATGAACTTTTTTCTATATAAATGAATGCACCAAAATATTTCTTTACGGGGTCTACGTATATTTTATATTTGTCTTGGCATCATTGAATGTGAAGGTTACAGACGTTGGTTTTTCACCTCTTGTTCCACAATGTCTCTGAAACAGGGATGAAGTATCTGTTTTCATACCATATGTAGCTACAAGTTTAGGTTAGCAAGAATCATGTATTCATTGCAACCTTAATTTAATAACTTTTTTTTTTTTGGCAAATGAAATTCTAACCAAAATTTAGATCATGTGATTACATACCACTTACAGAAATTCCATTAACATTCTAAAATTTATCGAAATGATATATGTATTACACTAATTTAACCTACATGTTAGGCTTTTTTTACTTATCTAACATTTATTTTCTTTTTTGTCACTCTTGAATGTAGTAGCTCTATATATTTTAATTGCTTGATATGTGTACATGGGTGGCCAAAACCAAAAACCCTTTAAAGCCCAAAACCGTATTCTTATTCCATTTAGACCTTAAAATAATTGACTTTGTAAAAGATAAAGCGAGGAAGATATCATAGAAATAAGAAGTTTTTATGGTATCTCTACATTTTAAAAGCAAGTAGATTGAGTGTTTTAGGTCAGATTTGAGGTTTTAATCACCCGAGTGCTTATCACATGATTAAAAACTAATGGTGAGTTAACAATTTCAATAGAGAGTATAACATTAGTATTAGTATATATATATAACCTGGTTATCTAAGTGAAAAGAACTAAAAACACAGCTTATATAAGTGTAGCTTACCCATATAATAACTTAGATTGGAATTATTAAAACCTTAATGAATCAGCTAATCGTCAGAACCATTGTGAATCACATCATGTGTCAAAATACTACATTTCTGTGATAGGCATAAGAATCACATATAAATGGGGTGATGAAAGCAATATGTCTCAAGGACAATTAGCTTTGGCCTTTCTTCAGATTGCATCGCCTCCATAAATGTAGTTCTATGAATTTTTCATAATTTATTTTTAGACTCTGATCCACCACACAAACTACAACTTCCAACAGAAATTTTTAGAGGAAAGAAATACTCAAGAGCTTTATTAGGGACTTATCAGAAAACATTAATTTGCTTTGGAAGGATCCCGTCATTCATCAGTCATGATTAATAAAAATCATAGAGATACTTCCAATTTCAGGTTTTGGTTGATGATCTCAACCTTCCAGCACAGAAGTATATGATGTGATGCATCAATGTCTTGCTTATCTAGGAAGTAACTTTAATATTCCAGAGGAAATCATAACAACTAGAGAAGTGTCCATGTTTGAAGAGGAATATATTCCAGGAAAAAAAACACGCATCTCAGTTGTACAAGGAACAAGTTTCCATTCATTAGAAACCCACTAACCTGGTTTAATGAAGTCCGACAGGCCAAAATCTGTTGCCTTCAAAGGTGAGTTCTCTTTGTTTGATTTAAAAAGAAAATTCTACAGAAGCGAGAGAATACATAAAATAAGATATGAAGCAGCATTAATCAACAGCAGAAAATCCAAACATGCTACTATAATCTTACCTCAGGTTTCATGTCACGATGCACTAAACCATGTAAATGACACTCAGCTGCAACTTTTAGCATCTGCCGAACAACAATTGCAGCATCCTTCTCACTATAACGACTATCCTTCCTGCTTAACAAGACATTAAAAATTATCAGAAACTTACTCATTCAATAATGTAACAAATGCACAACAGATGCTTCACTCTTTATTTACCTGGCCAATATTCTATCCAGTAGTTCACCTCCTTCACATAACCTGAAGGGCACACAAAGTCAGAGTCAATACATGCAAGTTGATGAAATTTTATAGAGCAGGCCATGACTTAGGCAAACAGGCAGACCATAATAAAACTGAAACATAAAAGGGAATCAATTACTGTTAACATATGAAAACACTCCAGGGAAATGTAAGTAGCTGAAGAAGAGCATAACTCACTCCATGACTATATATACATAGGAGTCATTCTCAAATGCATTATAGAATTGAACAACGTTCTCATGGCCTGTTAAAGCTTGCAATATCTTGACCTCTCTCTTAACATCCTCAACTGCCATTGGTGAAATCATCTGCCCAACCAAAAAAAGAATGTTGCTTTTGATTCTAGCCTTTTTTAAATGATTTTTATTTTAATAACTAAAATATTGAATGAGATAGAGGAAAAAAATATCTTACTTCAAATAATAATAATGATGTTTATGGTATAATCTTATTTTATTAAACTCTAGGATTTTAGAAAGAGAACATTCAATCTCATAGAAGGCATGATTCATACCACTGGGAAGAGAAAAGACAGGGCAAATAAAGAGAGTTCTTGCAAGGGTTTCACCACAATTAACCCCAAACCAAGAAGAAGTATTATCGCAATATCGTTACCTGCATCCCATCAAAGATGCCATGATCCATACAATAGATTGTATACCATTTCATTAAGCAATAAGAATGTTGCAATCTTTCAAGTTATGTTAATTTTCCTTCTCCTTTTCTCTTTTAGCTCATGAATTAGTAATCCTTATTACAATTGTTAATTAAGTCTTTCAATCTGCATACAGTGAAAGCTGTGAAGATATACAGAGTGGATTCACATTCACAAACTTCAAGCACAAAATTTCTGCACCAGATAACAACACAGCAGGAAAAATTGAGAGAGAGTCTGTCACAGCATAAAAGAGATAAAAACTCAACTTCTTCAGGTTGGTGATTTGTGAAAATTGTGTTATACTGATGGTAAAGTATGATAATTTTCATGGATGGACATCTCCAGTAGAGATTTCTTTCAGTTACTTTTCTCTATTTCAACGAAGCTTCTATAGTTTAAATTTTTCTCATTCACAGAAACACGAAATGCTCATATGTTTCTTTTATCATCTCACTTGTACAACTTCACTTCAGGTCATAAAGAGGATATACCAATTTCAGAACCATCTAAGAAGAAACTCCGTGAAATCAATTCTTATTACTGTATTTCCATTACTATACAATCTCATTCTGAGTCACAACAGTAGTAAGTCTAAAACTGTCCAGATTCAACATTCTCTCCAGGAGGAACATCCTTATCACCATTTTATTTACCCAAAAAAAAAATTCCTTATCATCAACAGATGCTGTAAGTACAGAGCTTCAGAAGAATCTACGTTATTGCCTCCTGGATTGTAATGTGAGTAAATTTCTTCATTTACTGTGCTGTGGGTTACTCCATTGCCAATGGTGATGCCTGGATCTCTCAATCGCATGCTTTGCAGCTAGAAAACTCATGATGACTTTAGCTATCTAAGAGATTCTTCTAAATCAGACATTTTATGCATATAATGATGCATATAGAAGGGAAGGAACTACAGAGTTTATGAAGATCTTAAATCCCCACTCCCAAAAGCCTGCAATTCTTTTGGAAGTTAAATGCTTAAAACATTAAGAAATCTTCCTCTCATATCCTTTGTATATCTTCTTTTTTCCCTTTTCTTTGCTGCTAAGTTTTTATCTTTAGTCCGTTATCTTCAATGTACTCAAACAATTACACTTGTGACAAAAGGCCCATTACCTTGTCCAATGAAAACTTGCAACAATATGCATGATCTATTCCATAAATATGAAAGCCATCACTCTCCTACTATACACAATATTCATACGCAAGGAAGCCAAAGCATGGAGAACAAACCCCAATGATGTAAGCATAATAACTGAGACAAAGAATTTTAACATAATCTAAAAGTAGAAAGGGCATAACACAAAGTTACACAGCAGATCATCCGCAAGAATGAGAAGGAATCATCATAACAATATTGCCAAAGAACAGAAGATAGTTGGGACAAATTATGGCATTTAGAACATCTATATTTGCTCTCTTCTTTCTCTAATTGCAGCTGTGTATACACGTACTTCTATTCAGAAGAGAGAATTAAGGAATCTCGAGTATTGTTTCATGCCCTTAATAAGAAGCATCAGTAGAAGACCAATTCATCAAAGCAAAGAGCATAAAACGCTTAAGCTCTATCCTGAAGTCAGAGATGATTTTTAGGCTAAAGTGCATGTGAACGCAAGAAGCATGTTAACAATTTTTTTGAGCTAAGTAAATATTTTGTATTAACTGAGGAAAATCCTCTACATCTTTACAAAAACTGCCATAAAGCCCTGAGGTAAAAATTGCAAAAGAGTGCACAAAATTGTAAAAATCTAGACTATGTGAGGTACATACATAAGAAACTAGCCCAAAATAGCATTTTAACAAATTAAAGACAATAAAACAAGTCAAGCATATCTGAAAACAGCAAACAAGAGCATTGCAGTTTATCTTTAAGCCTTATCGCCATGATGTTCAAATATTCCGAGTACCTATGCATGGTTGTAGTTCAGCTCCAGCTGGAAATTCCATAAGAATTTAGTTTCTTTCTTCTTCAAAGTTAGTCTGACTTTAACACCACATATCCAGAGGATCTTCTACAGTTCAATTAGCCCAGAATCCCCTTCTTTTCCTAATTTTAGAAACCCAAATCCCTTCCCAACAGTTCACATCAAAACTAGTCAATTCTACAATATTCGCAGCACTTCTCAGAAAAAGGATCCTATCATAATGGGTGACCCGATTTTTGAGTATCACAACAAAACTACAGTCTCCAATTAGCATTAATATAATTAATAGGAATCTACTTGAGTCCTATATTCTCAACACTCATTCAGAGCATTCCTCAAATCCCCTCAAAGTCAAATCAATACCTATAATATAAATTGATTAATCACAACCCATTTGACCTAAGCATCCAATAATCCTAACAAATCAGAATCAACACCTACTCTTCAACAATTATCACAAACAGTAGCTTAAAGCTGTCATCTTCACAAAATTCCAAATCAACACACAAATGAAACTCAAAAGCAGCATTACCTTATTCTTATCAATTCTCTTAACAGCAACGCGATCTCCAGTAGCTTTATCAGTAGCAACATAAGTATACCCAAATTGTCCATGTCCTAACAACTTACCTAAACTAAACCTGTTATCAAAAGTTTTATCATACCCAAAATCTGTTCTTTTCCCACAAGGAATCGCACCAATACCGCTACTACCACCACGTCTCCTTCTTTTTTCATTACCTTTATTCTTCTCCCTCACACCCACTTGCTTATTTTCTCTCTCCTTGGGTTTAGGATTAATGGATTGTTTATTTTGAGTTTGCCTTTGATGATTATTGCTTGTACTGCTTGAACCCGTGACTCTAGTGGAAGAAAGACACAGACCCATGATTGTGTTTTAGATTGAAAAAAAAAAAAAAGATTGGAACTTTGAGTTTGTGTGTGCATACGCGTGATGGGTTGTAGGGTTTAGGGAAAATATATATGGGGAAACAAGGAAAGACGTTGAGGATGTAGGGAGGAAAGGCTCGAGTAGATAGGAGGAAGAAGGGAAGAAAGGGGAGCGCTGTGGAGTGGTCAAAGTATGACCTTTTCCCAACGTCGACCAAACTCAAGCGAGCCTTTTTTTAATATTATTATCGTTAGTCAGAGTCATATCATGCATTTTTCACTTCCCACGTCAATTTTTGCATGGTCATGTTATTGCCGATACCCTTTTTGCTGGGGATTTTCTTCCAGGGCAGTATAATGCATTTATTTAATAGAAAATATCAATGAATGGTTAATAAAGATTTTTTTTTACACTTTATTTTTTATAAATTATGCCATCAATCTTAAAAAAGAATATCCCATATCTTTATAGTCCCATAGGCATCAACATCCAATCTTTATAGATGGAGCTGAGGATGCAATGCATCTTAGAGAAAATTAAAACAAAAAAAAAAACACGTTTTACCCTTTTTTATATTTATTTGTTAGGGTAGGAAAAAATTTGATTGAATTACAAACCAAATTAAATTAAATCAAATCAAACCGAATCATAAATTAGATTTAAATCATTTTTTTAGATTTAAAAAAATTATAAGTTAAACTAAATTATTTTCTTTTAAATTTAAAAAAAATCACAATCCAAACTAAATTGTTTTGAACTAAACTTATTGTTTGCTAATCTCTGCGCTAGGATTCTTAGGCTAGATCTAACATTCAAGTTGGGCCAGAAAAAAAATCAACTGAACTGTAAATTAAACTAAACCATAAATTATATTTAAATCATCTTTTTAGGTTTAAAAATATTGTAAATCTATCCAAACTATTTTCTTTTAAGTTTAAAAAAAATTATGAATCAAACTGTAAGAAAAAGAGTAAAAATCTAAAAAATATGTAACAAAAAAAAGAGGATTGCATATCATTTATTTTTTATTTAATAACTAATATAAAAACTAGAATTATCTAGAAAAAGACAATAAAATCTCATTAAATATATTAAATGGGTATTAAAAACAGTAAGTAATACTAAAGAAAATGATAATAAATTAAATCTTTTTTATGTTAAATATAATTTTTTATAACTTATTAATTTATATATAGAAAAAAATTAATAATACATATAAAAATGATTCAAACTGTAGATCAAACTAGATCAAACCAAATCAAACCTTTTTTGTAGGTCTGAAAAATTTATGAATCGAACCGTATGGTTGAGTTCAATTTAAAAAAAAAAAATCAAGTCAAACCATGCCTAACCCTACCTTCAAACGAAGGAGTTTTGGCCAACGTTTGAACTCTAATACTCCAACCAAACAAACACAAGAAAGTGAGTGGTGGTAAGAGAGAGAGTGTGATTATAAGAGTTTTTTTTTTTTTTTTTTGTTTATATCCCTTGACCCCCTGTTCATAGTGAGGATATTGTGAAATATTTATGCTAAGAAATCCTTTTCTAAAGACATTTATCTTATAAATATATGATAGAGTATATTTTCGATCTTAAATATATTTTTTATATTTATCTTAACAACCCTTAAGCATATTAATTTTGAGGGACCGGCCGAACAAACCAAATTCAAAACCATAGAATACTGGTTGGATTAGAAGTTTGAATCAATTAATTCACATATGCAATTCAAAGGTTTAGTTTTGAATAAATAATTATCTGCTGAGCAATAACACATACTAGAAAAGCCAATCTGTTATTCCTAGAAATCCATCTATTGGCTCCCTTTATGGGGGAAAGATGACAGCAACAACTTTTAAAAGGTTATCAGATTGTACTATCTATACAAGTCTTGTATACTATTGGATGTGAATAAAAATATATTAGAAACACAAGATTAGACTTATCACAGTTTAACTTTTTGAATATGTACAAGTACGAATGCTTTAGTCCATCGGTTTTATAGATTTGTTTATGCATCATTGGGTTTGAACACCCTAATATGAAACCCTAATCATATGGTTCATAGGTAGCTGGATTAAATTGAAACAGTTGTAAAATAATAAATTTTTTTATTTGGTTCAATTTATATTACACTACTAGTTTCTTAAAACATGTACATATGTTTTGGTTAATAAATTAATGATTTTGGTTCTTTTCTCCAAATTGTGCCCCCTTTTTTCACTCTTCAATTTCATGCTCCATATTACTAGTGAAAAGTCAAGGAACATATCCTGGAAAAAAAGGGCTAAAACAGTAGCATTGTCGAGTGTCGACCACCTACATACACATGGTGTCATGGTCTCTTTTAAAATGGCGCGACTGTTTCCAATGTGAAATGGAATTTGACCAATTGGGGACGCAACAAAGCATATGTAAAAATATATATATATATTAATTATTTAATTAAAAAAATATTTATTGTTGACTTGATATTCACTATTCTAATCTTACATACCATTACTAATATCACCTCATAATTTATATGAATTTTTTTATTCATATAAAAATATCACTCCAAAAGCTTCAATTAATGATGTTTCCTATCCTCTAATAATTTTTTCTTTAAATTGGTAGAAACACGGTCCATCGGCTTTTCCCTTGATTTATCCTAAATTCTTTATCTATCGGTAAGGTATGTATTTTGATATCTTAATTTAAAAGCAATCAATAGCCAAATCAAGTTAATAAATAATTAACATACCTTTCCAAATATCTAACTTAAAAGTTTTTAAATAATATTGATCGGATATTCCATCCATCGATCTTATCGATCGCACCTTTAACTCTTCCATAATCCAGTCTACTCACGTGGTATCACAACTATGATACAACGTATGAATCATCTTTTCTTTATGTGAATAGTCGGCAACTGTTTCTACACGTTTATCCAGCAAGCGCCAACCAGCTTGCCCCTTTGTTTCTTCCCCCAAATGGAGGAAATAATCCATAGTTCCAAAAGCTTGTAACCGAAGAGATCACGGCTACAATAGAATATATAAGATATATGCATTTTTTAATCATATATAATAATATATGATTGATAAAAACATAAGCGAGGATACTATATAAGCATATGATTAGTTTAGGAGAAAATAAAAGTATATTTTTTAAATTATTGGTTGAGCATAAATAGATTATATAAACTCCAAAGTACAAATATACTTTCTTAAAACTTTTGAAAATAAGTATATACAATCCTATACCATTTTTATTTAATAGTCCTTTTTCAAATACTATGTTAGGATTTTAATGACAATTTAAAGATTAATTTACATATCTTTAAAAGTTTTAGATAAGTAATATCATGGTATAGGAGTTTAAGAGATATATCTTTACTTAATTAAATAACTTATCGAAATTATCACTAACTTTTATCTTACTAAATGAATCATTCACTATGATAAAATGAAAGACAAAAGTAATAATAATTCCCAGCAATTTATTTATATCTATAAGTTGAATATTTATCTAAGTGGAGAATAAAAAAAATAAAAGGTGGAGGGTAAACATATCAAATCGTGGCTTGCGCTCATAGAATACAAATTGGAAAATAAACTAAATCTCAGTCCAAGAAAAGGACCTCAAATTTAAAAAATCGGATGGACTAAGAATTCAAACTATTAGAAAAGTTTACATTAGTCTATTGGATAACTTTCTACTCTATAATGCTAGACAGTTTGATATTGTTGTTGCATTGGGCCAGGAAATAATGATAGGGATAACCATCAAATTGATTATGTGAGCATTTTGACCATTGTGATGATCGAGGGCTTTGATGAAAATCTTGGAGTTTTTTTTTTTTTTTTTTTGGATAATAAAGATGAATCTCATTCACTAAAATAAAAATTATATCAATCAAGAAAAATGATAAACAAAGAATTCATAATATGAATACCTAACTGTATAATTAGAAGCATCTTTTCTACCGTTAAAAAGTCTCACATAAGAATACCACCTTTTCTTCTAAGAGAACAAACTCACTCAACCGGTAGGTGCACTAAATTTTATAAAAAATATATATAACATAATCACATATAAGAGATGAAAAAAAAACAATAGATGTATAATAAAATAAAATAAAAAACACTTATTCTAAAAATTAATAACAAAACAATATTTACAAACTCTCCATAATCTTCAAACCAACAAGATCTATAAACATGATTTGCGGTGGTAGAAATGTAAAAGAGATAGATTGATGATGGTTAGAATGATAAAAACCGCTTGAATCTAATATTAATAGTGATAAATCTATGGATATTGATATAAGTAGTGGTGAATTTGTAAATTTAAGATAATGAATAATGTGAAAAAATGTAGGAAGGCGAGGCGGCTAGACCTTGTGGCCACCCCTCTGCACAAGGTTTTACTAAGAAGATTCAAAAGAGAGAAAGGAAGAGTTTTCTTCTGAAAATCCTGAAGTTTAATAGGTAAATAATTTTAGTTAATCTAATTTAAGTTATGTTGAATCCCTTGTAAGTTTTCTTATCTAATTTAAGTTATATTATATAATTTCAATGTTAAAAGGGATTCAATTAAAATCCAATAAAATATGATAAAATTATAATATATTATAAATACACCTCATATACAGGATAAATCTAAAGTAGGCCAAAAGGCGCCCCCAGCTTCCCTAAGTTAGAAAAAATCAACTATTAATTATTTTTAAAAGTATAAAATAGGTATTGTATGTATAATGACACACCATATTATGAAGATGATCTTGTTTAACTAATTAAGTGCATTCCAATTTATTGTTTGTCACTCAAGTATTAATAAATGATTTTCAATCTTTTTTAGTTTTTTTCCCACAATAACCAATAAAACTAAATTTTATTAATAAAAAATAATAGTGAATCAAAAAATACAATTATAATAACAAGTAGTTTTTTTTTTTTTTTAATGTAAATAAGGTAAGTCATGTCCTTCAAGTAACATAATTATGCATCTATCCTACTTGTAAAATATCATTTCACTTTCCAATAACATTTGAAAATATACATATGTATACACCCAATGATTGCTAAAGCTTCAAGACCACAGCCATCTATAACCCTTTGTTTTAGGCTTCTAAACTTTTACTAACAGTTTAAGTATTATTTATATGTTTTTAAAAATTACAAAAAAAAAAGTAAAACTATGCTATGGAATTTGAGGGAATCTCTTGGCATCCAACAAATAGTTTAAGTGAATATCCATTATTGTCTATATATTTCAATTCACATCTTCCGGCTTGCGACATACGTTAGTCAGACATTATTACAATTGTGATGCAACATGAAGATGTCATTTTAATTTTACTAAATACCACTAGCTGGCAGACAAGTCAAAAGGTCAGTTTGTTCTTTTCCTGGCGACCTCCGTTCACACACATTTTCATTTTAGAATGGACTAGATCTGGAGATAAATGGATGCAAGCGTGTTAACTTTAGGTTTTCAGCGATTCAATCTCTAAATTTTTATTTTCTATAGTTTGGTGTTTCTATTTTTAATTTTTTTACAATTTAATAAAAACATAAATACTAAATTTACCTATCAAATTGAAGGTGTTAATATTGAATTAAAATAAATTCAATGTCCAAAACACAGAACTGTCTCTCACATAAGAAAAGGATGAAATGCAACTAACCTAAGCCATGGGAGAAAGTAATTGACCATCTCTTCAATGCTCCCCATCATATGCCATATTAGGATTACAAGCATAGTCATACATTATATGGGTAATTATATGACTAATGGAAGAACTATATCTTGTTCAATTGACATCAGGAAATAGGATTTCATGAAATCCTATTATCATTATTTTAGCAAACTAAATATGTGTGCTTCTGAGTAAAGTTTGTTTATCATGCAATTCAGCCTCTGAACTATAGTTGTATGAAATTGGCACTTATATTTTTACATTTGTTCAACAAGCCCATAAATCCATTATAATGAATTGAAAATTTTAGCTAAAAAATTGAACTAACTAAGCTCCAATATTGAGTTTTGAATTTTTGCAGTGAATCCCCAAAGTTTTAGTGAAGAGTGTAATTGATTTTCTTTCTTGTTCTTTTTTTTTCCCCCAAACCCTAGTTTTGAAATTAGAGCTTAATTAATTAAAAAACACTACTAGTGAAAATTTCCATTTCTTATAGTGAGAAAATTGAGGGACTAGCTTAAATAAATGTGAAAGTCCAAGATTTTAATTATGCATATTACATAATTAAAATTCAAGGAACGGTATTTTGAACAAAATTGGAGGCTACATGCATGTAAGCATAAAATTGATGATCTCTTTCCTTACTTATCGGAGTTTGACATATAGAAAAAATGATCTATATCTAGGGAAATGCGGTCCATATGTATATATCCATTTTTCCATACATCAAACTTTACTCCTAAGGAAGGGAAGCCGGACCACTGAACTATTTTCTTATTTGTTTAGAAGGGCCATTATTGTTAGCGAGAACTTGGTCGCATCTATTGGAAAAGAATGTTTGCACACAAGAAAGGAAGAGGGAATTTAAGAAAGGGCATATCTATTTAGTCATTCCATTTCCACCTAAGTAAGATTCACATCTTTTGACGAAATAATATCCATCCATTACCAAATGTGTTATTATCTCGTAGGATTTTATAGGAATATAGACGTGCTTGCAAAGACATCTAAAGTTGGGCATATTTCTGTATTTGTTGCAAAATGTTGTCTTTAGTGTATGTCGGAACCTTATTTTTAAGCGATGTGTATTTTGGAATCTTGTTCCAAGTCCTCTTTCAAGAGAAGCTGAATTTTCCCACCGTAGGACAATGGAAACACGACTTCCTTGCCCCTTGTTCGTATATTTACTATTTCGTCCGAGTGTAGTATTACAGGTCACATAAACCCATCTAGATTTCATCATATCCACTGACCTTGATATCACTTTGATCAGTCAGTTCATTCCATAATATAGCCAATTAACATAATTTAATGCTCAATAAAAATAAATTACATCATAATTAACAATCTATATGATATAAAGTATGAAAATGATACCATTTTAAAACTAACTTATAAGATTGAGAATGTTCAATTATACTTAACCACCGGCATATTGAGCTAAGGTGATGGATTTGATTCCTTGGAGACAACAAAAGTTGCATGTAGAGAGTGGAAGATTGTTGAACTAGTTTATACGATTAAGAAGGTTTGATTATACTTTACCATTGGCATATTGAGCAAAAGATATAGATTTGATTCTTTGGGATCGATTAAACGTATATCTAAAGAGTGGTGCATTGTTAAAATAATATGTTAACATGTTACTTGTGTTATCTTAATACAATGTTTAGATTGCTTTATGATGGAGAAAATTAGAATTAGAATACCGAAACTAGTTGTAGCCTGCCTTTGGTGTTGCCCTGCACTGCACCGCAGGTGCTTGATCAAACAATCAAAGGGGATCGTCATGGTCATACGTTCCATACGAGATTATTAATAATTTGACAAGACATACGTGTTTACACGTTATTATTGATTATGCAGTCTTATTTATCTTTATCCTCTAAATAATCTCGCGTGGGTCTCGCTGTGGATATTTAATTATAATGAAACTGGTCAATTTAATAAAGTTGTACTCCCTAGGAAGGTTCAACATACTTTGTCCGCCTGGTTTTCTCATAAATAAAATATTCGTAAGTGAAAGCAATTATGGGGGCAGGTGTCTAAAGTTTTCTGGCCCTATATTCTAGTTGAGAGTATTATAAAGATTTTAAAATCAAAGTGGTTGGGCAGATACATATTTAAGATTTTTGCCTCTTAGATTTGCATTACTCAACTAAATAAAAATATGCAAAAAATTTGGACTTTGTACTAGTCAGATTTGATCAATTCTACTCATAAAAAATATTGATGGGTGGTTTAAAAGTATCTATTAAGATAAGGAATAAAAAATCTTTTAATTTTTTAATATTTATATTTTTAAAATGTATAATCAATATTATAAAATATTTTAAAAGTTTCTTTTTTAGTCTCATAAATGAATTCTTTATATATATATAGTAGCACATTAATCACATGAAATCAAGTTAGACAATTCACATGAAAAGTGGATGATTTTTATTTCCCTTTCTTCGATATCCATCAATTCGGTTATTTAATGCCCCGATCAGATTTTTTTTTAATATTTATTTATATTTTATTTGTATATATTCTATATCTAATTTATATATATATATAATTTAGTATTTAAAAAACTATTTTATCTATATCTTATCTATTTTTATTTTATAATGATAATAAAGATGGTGATTGAGGAGTAGGAAATGAAATCCATGTACTTTAAAGAGAATTTTTTTTTAAAAATACATCTTATATATTGAAAAAGAAAATTTTAAGTGTTATTTTTATAAAAATGAATAAAGTAAATAATAGATAAGTTTAATTTTATAAAGATTTATTATTTATTTAATTTTATAAAAAGAATATATATATATTTTTATTTTTCTTTTTATCTTTTTGACATCTTATTCTTGATAAACACATAAATTCAAATAGATTCAAAAAAGATAATAAAAAGACAAAAAAATATATGAACCAAATAAACCCCAAATATTATTAGGTGTAATCAATGGTTGGGATTGTAAAAAAGAAAATAAGGTAATAATGATATCATGAGGTAATTTAAGAATTTAAATAATGTTAATTATTGATTTTGAAGTTGATGAAAATTAAGGAAATAAAAATAAAGATGATGCATTTAGATATTATGTTTTTAGACCCGCTAGATGGTTAACGTTCATATATGAAAATCGTCAAAAATTTGAGAAAATAACATCTATTTTAAGCATAAAAATTATTTCCTCTCTATTGTTAATGAACTATTTGTTTTGAATGAAAATGATTTTTCATTACTACGAAAAATGATTTTGTAAGATAGGCATGCCCATAAAAAAAAAAAAAAAGTGTCATTTCACATAATCTTTTTTTTTTTTTGACATTTTATATGTCTATATTTTATCATTGTTTGTTAAAAGGCATATGCTAACTATTGATCAATAATAATTAATTAAAAAAAGTAATATAATTAAATATGTTTAATTAAATAATATAATAAAGGTAATAAAAAATTACAGATGAACAAATAAAGAAAATGGCAAAGAAAGAGCTAACATAGGTAGCTTGATTGGATTTCCCGGGCCACAGCTAGACACCACCAATAAATAGGGGCAAGAAGATATTGAGTGGATATATTACAAGGCTCTATTCATATTTTACTAATAAAATAAAAGATTATAAATTTTAGATTTAAAACTCACCTTATAACATTCTATAACTACCTTGAAACATAAATCTTAAAACTATCTTGAAACTTATACTATGTAGAGCTTATACTATGTAAAATCTACGAAGTACATTATACCTTGTGTATTATGTAAATTTTTTATAAATTTAACATTTATGTAGTATTAAAAATATCATTTATATATGATATTACAAGTTCTTTTTCATATGAAAAACCTATGGAATTTGTAACAAAATTTATATATTGTTGGAGAGGAAAATGGAAAAAAATAAGAAAAATAATTAAAAAAAACATAAAGTTATAAAGACTGTGTTAAGATTAGACATTTTAGGTTATTAACCTATGGACTTGAGCTCCTTCTTTCTTCCTTCCTTTCTTTTCTTTTTTCTTTTCACTAAATCATTTATTAAACAAAAAATATGATATTATCATTCACTATTTATTATTGATATTATTTAATAATTTTTAAAGAATAGATATAGAATATCTTGAAACTTATATCTTGTATACTTTAAAATATAAGTTCCAATGTAGTTATAAGATAAGAAGATCTTATACCTGTATCTTATTCTATGGGAGTAGGTTTTGAAAAATTTATAGTTGGAACCTATTTCGTAACTTTTAATACGTACCAAAAACCTACCCAATCGAGTATGGTATAGGTAGATATCCTGTAAAATAGAGTTACCTAACCATCCTTATTTGTAGAGATCACCCTTTTTTTGTATTTTTATTATATTATTTAATTAAATATATTTGATATTGTTACTTTATTATAATTATTATCGTTGATTAATTAGAAATTTACGTGTCTCCTTAACTATTAGTGTTGCACAAATCTATATTATAACTAATAACTATTGCCTCACGGTACAAAATAGCTACTACTATCATTGTTTTATGAAGTATATAGTATAGTGCTTTATAGTTCAATGTAATACTTTCTTTCTTTTTTTATTATTATTCAAAATCGAACGAACTACAAAATAAAAGAAACTAAAATTTTCAATGCTTTACAAATCTAAAATATTTTTTTTTCCTTAATAGAAGAGAGAATAAACAATGCACTATGATGGACCAAGGCAAGATGGCATTTTTAGGGCTTTGCACTAAAATAATATTATTTTTAAAAAAATTTCACAAAATAGTATACTGAAAAAAATTACTCAAAAAATAGGTTTGAAGGTACAGTCCGCACCTTCAAGCAAATTGTTGTGTCCAGGCCTTCACTAATTTGCTATTTTCTTTTTATTATTGAATTTTTTTGTTTAAAAAAATTAAAAGTTTACATAAAGAATAAAAAAAATCATGAATTTAGAAATTATAAAAATTGATTTAAAATTTATTAAAAAAATTTCACACCTCTTTATGTTTTATTTTATAATATATGAAAAAAAATTAATGCTAATGAGATTTGCTTTTTCAACTTTAAAGAATTATAACTTTTTGCTTGTATAAAGTTATGGAACCTATAATATATAAAAAAAGACTGATTTAAGTTTACTATAATAGGGACTAAACGCTTTACTGTTTGGTATTTTTATAATGGTCAAATTGTTATGTTTTCATAATCTATTGGCTACTGAATTAATAAAGAAAAAAAAAAAGAGACAAAGGTATAACATAGTATATTCGGTTTTTTTTTTCGTATATTATAAAATAAAGCATGAACTAAGTACACACCTTTAGTACAAATTACTAAAGGCATAAATTTGTAATCTATTTTTGAAATAATTTTTTTGATATATTATTTTATGATTTAAAAAAAATTATTATTTTACCAGATTTCCTAGCATTTCTTTCATTTTCATGTTTGGAGTTTTTCCTTTTTTAAATTGTCCCATCGATTTAGAACCATGATAATTACTAGAACCAGCCCATGTGCACACAGCCTTTCTCGTGTAGAAGTCTAGCAATACACTCCTGAATTCGCTACTCATTGCGCTCTCTATACTAATACAAATCAACACTTATAGTCACACCGGCAAGTAGCCAGGGTTTCACGTGGTTTGAACGTCTGATAATGCCCACGTTGGAGAAAAATGGGAAGGAGAAATAGATTATTCAACCCGACACTTTTTTTTCAACCTATAATATATAGAATTTTATTTAGAAATTGTATCATTATTTTTAATATTATATTTATTATAGATATACAAGTTGATATAATTATTGAGTAAAATTATAATATTATAAACCGAATGAAAGATACTAATGAAAATAGATATTCACGTGACTTAGCTGTATCTGTGCTTGAGAAAGTGACCCTTTGAAGAATTTTCTTAGGAAGGACCTAGTCAGACATGAAAGGAAGTACATTTTCCACAAACTTGAACCCCTAATGGCAGACTCGAAGTGACACTTCCATGACATTTATCGCTCGCTGTAACTTTTGGATTGCTTCAAGTGAGAGTTAGAGCCTGTGCTCTTCTATGTTGCCTACTTCTCTCCAACTGGATCTTCAGAATTTACTAGTACGTGACCTTTTTTTTTTTTCTTCTTCTTAATATTTGGCGTCGAATCTCAAAAGAAAAATTACCATTAACTTGTGAGGTTTCTTATATTTATAAATTATGAAAAGGCATAAGCAAACGTGCATTTATGGTAGGCTTCTGTACCTTATATCTGTAACCACTGACCTGTTGGAGCCACAACTGACAAGTGAAAAACCATTTAATGTTTACAGACATACAGCACAAAACAACAACAACAACAATAATAATAAATTAAAATTAGTCAATCTTTTGAAATGTTTTGTTATTATTATTAGGGTCTTCGTTTGAACAATGGGCGGGCATTCCATTCAAATAATGGGCATAATTTTCATAATATTGTGCATTTACGGGAACAGTTTATTTCAATAAATTTGATAACATTAGAATGAAATCCTCTTTTAAACAGCACAAAGAACAAGATTTTTACATAGAAATATGATTATCTTTACTTCATTTCGATTTTCACTATTTCATTCAAACAAAATGATTTAAATTACATGAACCAAACTATATATCACACTAATTTGTCTTGGTACCATTTTGAGCTATTAATATCTTTTTTTTTTCAGCACATACGGTTGATATAACATGCAGTTATATGTATAAAACATCATAATTTATCATCTATACTACAGATAGAGCACATAATACTATTGTTATCGAAAAATATGACATATTTAAGTACTAAATATAATTTATATGATAAGAATAAAACGTCAATATTATTATAAGTGTTATATTTTGATTGTATAGACATTGGACAATGATGATTCGAACAATAATATTGGATAATTTCAAGCAAACACGAACATTTAAACAGACGCATTATCTCGAAACTTAGCAAACATGGACACATAAGCAGACACTAGCACGAAACTTACTCAACGAAAAAAGAAATCACGGGCCCCTACCGGCGACACTCTTCTGTTTTATTAATTTTGCATTGATATAAGGATCAATTCAGGTCGATAATATAGTCTTCCATCTGGTCTTTACCACTACCGTCCAAGTTTACTTCCCGAAAAGTTGACGAACAAGAAAAGTTGATACGGCTCCTATTGTTATGTGACGAAGGATCCAATAAGCGAAGGACCCTTGTTTTGCAAGGTAAAATAAGTCAAAAGAAATTGATCGATAGTCTCATAAGATGGCTATGATAAATTTCAATTCCACTTTAGTATTGTATAATAGAAATTGCTTGAAAGGTCACTCCTAGGATTGAAATTGTAAAACTCTTTTTCTTTTATCATCAAAAGTTGCCCATATCTAGGATAACATCTACATCATACATGCTATAAAGACTATGTTGCAGCTGCCCTAAGAAAAGAAACCAACTTCTTGTAGATGGTAATGGAAAAAATAGGAGCAATCTGATCCCCCCATTTCTTTAATGATGTTACTTGCTTACTTTCTTATGAAGGAGTACACTTTACATATCAATCTTTAATTTACGGATGTCTAATATACTTATTCCAATCATATTATTTATTAATCGCCTTCATTTAATATCATATTAGATGTCTAAATTTTGAATTATAAATTTTATAATTTATAACCTAAACTTTTAGGGTAACATGTTTGCTACTCAATTAAGTTTTTAACAGGGTCATCATTGCCTTCTCTAACTCCAAAAGATTACATAGCACTTTGGATCAATTGACATGTAAAACGTGTTTTTTCATTACGATAATACTAGGTCTCTAGTTAGTTATGGGAAAATTATTAGAATAAGCCACTATCTAGTAATTTGAAAATATCTTATGTCCATATTTTAAAGAAGAACTTTTGAATAAAAAAAGATTTAGTGATGAGAGATTAATTTATAAATTATCTGATAATTTAGATTAGTAGCTACCCAATACCTTTCTTTAATTGCTAAATTAAGTTTTCTTGTTCAAATAAAGGCCACATCAACTAACACTTGTATCCATAATAATTAAACTAAATACATGACACAAAAAAAAAAAAAAAAAAAACCTCTAGCGGCCACATAGCAACTTTGACGACCAATAAAAGAGTGGTGGAGCCTAATATAAATGGGTCATGACCCACTAAAGGTTTTTAAAGGCATCCATAGGTATGGTGCAATCCACCTATCAAATAGGGAAAAAAACACTAATATTAAATATGATTGGATTAAATAGGTTACATAACTAATCGATAATGATAGACTGCGATCTACACTTTTTTCAATTCATTGGATCCATTATGAGGGTTGAATTTTGCAGTGGCTGCTGTGGTTCCCCTTTTTCATATTCTAATTATATTTCATTTTATGAATTTCAAGTTAATTAATTAACATGGATATAATTTAGAATAAGTGAGTTTTCTTTTTTTTTTTTTTTTGAAAATTTTTAGTACCTCGATCCTAAAAATTCAAATGTTTTTATGGCTTTCTATGCGTTTTTATTCTCTATTTAACAATGATTTATAAATTAATAATTATATTATATCATACGAGAACTTAATGTGGGATATCATATTGTGACTTCAGTCGTATTTCTTAAATGCTTTAGAAGCCCACGTAGAAATTGGCAACTTTAGGATTTCGTCCCATAATTTCCTAAGTTTTACAACTCTCATATTTCCTTCCATATTAATTCACATAGAATTCTTGGAACTACGCCCCCCGTTTATTTGGGAAATTAGACTTTATCTCATGCCATAGAATTACATCACCTAAATTTATATGTCCAACATTATATTTTAATATAATATTTAGATGATTAATTGGTATTTATATTGTTTATTCAAAGATTGACATCACTTATTATAAAGAAATCATTAAAATAAGTTACTATTTAGTGATTTGAAAAGATGTGATAATGAAGATTTTGAAAAAGAAGATCAGGCGGTAAAGACCTAATAGGAAAGATTAAGTTTTGAATTAATTCAACGGTTTGAATTAAAAATTTATTATTAAATCATTATTTGATAGCTTATTCCAATACCATCCCCATAAGAACTCATAGCTAAAAGTTCAATAGCATACTTAATTTGACACTTAAAAGTTTCATACCTCAATTATAAAATAACCTAAAATTTAAATATCAAAATGTGATGTAAAATTAATAATTTTAAGGAATGTATGATCGATGATCAAAATATTATTCCGCATATTTTAATTGTTTGAATTAATAATAAATATCAGGGAAAAAGAATCCCACGCAAAGGAATTCGGATTGAATCCATCAAGAGACGGGTGTGTAAGCAGGTCAAGCTGCCACGGAAGGAATCATAAGAGATTGTCAAGGGCGACGGGTTTTTAATTTTGTGAAAAAGGCTGAGAAAACAAAATTGACTGCCTTAATATAAAGCCATGGGCTCTTCGCAAATGGGACCGAAGAGAAAGTAGAAATAAATGTTGTTTCTATTGCAACAGTTGCCCTCTTAATAATTATATGGACTTTTTTTTTTTTTTTTAAGTTTTGAAATCGTATGAATTTTCCATTTTTCAAAAGTCAATATCTGAAGCCTTAAAATAATTGTAAGATTTTTTGTTATGTGTTAGTGTAATTTTATGCTGAAATAGATAATGTATATAATATATTTAATTAACAAAACTATTAAAAATTTTAGAAATTAAAAAAATAAAAAAAGAAAAATCAAAGGAAAAGCCGACTACCTAATTTTATTTTATTTTTCTCTTTTTATTTTTCTATAATTTAAAAAAATCTTTTTAATAATTATGTTAATTAAATATACTATATTAACTGTTCATATCAATAATAAATTACACATAAATAACCAACACATTAAAAAAAAAAAAAAGGTACTTTATGGCCGTTTTAGGTGAATTCAAGTACTGACTTTTGAAATATAAAAGGATACACGTAATTTCAAAACATTTTAAAAGAATCCAAGTAATTTACCCTCAATTGTGGGCCCCAAATTTGACGATATTTACCGGCTTGCAAGGAAAATTTATTATTTATTCCACCTACTAAAAGCTGTTCCGACAGAAGTTAATGTCTTGGCAGACGGTCCAGCTGACAATATTCGGAGTGAAGACCGATCGGAGATGGCGCTTTTTGCTCCACCCGTTTTGCTGAGTAGGCTCCATTAGACAAATGCAAGCCGCTGAGCTTCTCCTTTGGTTGTTTATCTTACGGACCACACAAAAATTATTATAATTATGTGGACACTTTAATGTAAAAAATATTATAAAATAAATAATTTATTATATCACCTAAATATTAATATGGTATATTCATAATTAAATTGTTTAATTTCATTGATGCTATCCAAATAATTTAATTAGAGAAAATATTTAGATGTGTTTCAAAATATCTATCAAAAATTTAAAAAATAAAAATTTCATCATTTAATATGCTATCTTTAAGATTTATTTATTTATTCATTTGTTCTGAATTGTTTGACTCAACAGATTGCGATGTGAACTTTTTCCACATTATTCAAGCGAGGGAAAAGTCAATGAGGTGTCAAGGCTAGCTTATTTTGACCCTTTTTTTTTCTTTTTCTATCGGTTCTTATTTATTCTTATCCTTTTTTTTTAGCAAATTTATTTCATTGCTTTTAGAGGAAGAAGAAACTATTAGAGTTCTTTGGTTTTTGTTTACATACATATAAGGAAGAAAGAAGGGTTAAAATGGGATTTATAGTATTTTTGGAACTTACATTTGCATATGTTAACGAAAAAAATCAAACAACCTCCATAAATATACATTTATGCAAGAATAGAGAATTTCTCTACTCATTTTCAAAGAAAGGGAGGTTATACTTATATAGCGCAAAAATAAGTTGAAGTATTTGCAATTTATCTAAATAAAAATTTAGAAAAAAAAAAAAAGAATGATCACGTTGCTATTCTCTTTACGTAACTTTGCAATGAGATAATTCTCTAAGTAATTCCACCTTCTGTTTTTCAACATCCAACATCTTCTTCTTCTTCATCTTTTTCCTTTTTTGAACTACAAAATTTTTAGAGCAATTTTTGAAACTTGAAACCTAATTCCTAGTTGATAAAACACATAGAGTGCACATGAAATGCAAAATTTATTGTAACCAAATTATGTTCCACTTAAGGTGTGATATAGAAACAAAACTAGTGAAAAACTAAAAGCATAACATGTCATGAAAAGCAAAACTCAAGCAAGAATTTCCTCCAAGGGCTTGCCATTGTTATCCAACTTAGCCTTTTCCACGTTATTCATTTGTTGTTCCTTGCAGTTTCTTTAGCCTTGCAAGCTTAAGGTCCTAGCCCATCTTCCTCATGTATATCTCTGCGAGTGTGATTGGTTCTTCTAGAATTGGTTTCTCTCCTTCCTTGATCTTGAGTGGGTTCACTGTCGCCTTTGGTTATGGGCTTTAGAATGTGGCTATGAACAGTCTGTTGTAATATGAGTTCGCAACTGCTTGGTGGTTCGTATTCTTGAACCTCTTATTGCTTAGGCACTATTCAATGTTATGTGCAAAATAAAAAATAGAGGCAAAATTATTATGGGGCTAGCTAGAATACCACCAAATTAATTGCTTAACATTAGTGTATTATGCTTATAAATTAATTACTAAAAGTGAAATTCATTAAAGACATAGGTTGTGTTTAGTTGGCATTAGAATCCGGTACTGCATAGGACAAATTTTTTTGTCCTCCAATTGATTGTCATCTATAAAGAAAGTACTGGAAAAAAAATTAATTTAGTATTGGACAAAATAGCAAATTTTTGTACTACATATAATTCAGTACAAAAAATACGGTATTGGACAAAAATTCATTTTTTTTGGAAATCCCCAACTTGCCCTTCATACTTCTCTCTTATTTAGCTGCTACACATGAAACCTTTTCGTGAACCTTTCCACCAGCGCTACACCAGCTTGGGATAGAGGCAGTACAAAAGCCCATCGACGCCGCTCCTTCACCAACGTTCATCGAGGAATCGGCTGCAAGTTCGAACGTCCCAGTCGTCATGCCAGAAGTCGCCATCAGGTTCATATGTTTCCGTTTCTTCTCACGTTCTTGCTTGCTTTTGATGTTTTTTATGCATGCTTAACGGTGTAGGAATAGTTTTGCATATCTTTGTGAACTCTTTAGGGTACAAGGGGGAATGCATTGTAATGGAAGAGCAACGGTTGAAAAACAAGTTGCAATTTTTGTTAACATCCTTGCACATCATACAAAAAATAGGAGTATTCAAGTGAGATTTCGTAGATCAAGTGAGACTATTAGTAAAAATTGCCATCAAGTGTTAGCTGCTGTGTTAAGGTTACAAGATATCTTACTTGCAAAACCCAATCTAATACCAGAAGATTGCATTGACGAACGGTGGAAATGGTTTAAAGTAATACAATTATTTTTTTGGGTACCTTGAGTTTATCGATGATGGTCATGATTACTTATAATAATTTTTTTTTTTTTTTTGTTTGGGATACTATTAGGGTTGTCTGGGAGCATTAGATAGTACCTACATTGTAGTTACAACACCAGTTGCAGATAGACCTAGGTATCGAACAAGGAAAGGTCATCTTGCAACGAATGTCATGGGTGTATATGATTGTGACATGAAATTTATCTACATATTAGCAGGTTGGGAAGAGTCTGCTTCAGATTATAGAGTATTACGTGATGCAGTTATTCGATCTAATGGATTGAGAGTTGCACTTGGTATGCACTTTAAAAAAGAAAATTTTCTTCATTTTATCTATTCAATTGAAACTTTTCATGTAAATAAATGTGGTTACATTTCTTTTTAGGTTCATATTATTTACTGGATGGTGGATATTCCAATGCACTAGGATTCCTTTTCTCTTTTAGAGGAAGGCGTTATCACATTCAAGAGTGAGCTACAAGTCAACGTAAGCCTCAAAATCATGAGGAATTATTTAACTATAGACATGCAAAGGCAAGAAATGTTGTAGAGAGATGTTTTGGAATTTTGAAAAAAACAATGGGGTATTATAAGGAGTCCATCATTTTATCCAATCAAAATACAATATCGAATGATTCTAGCTTGTTATCTACTACACAACTTCATTCGAATGTACATGCCACTAGACCCGTTGGAGCATGCTGTAATAGAAGGTGATGAAGTTCCAATTGGAGAAAATGGAATTGATGCAATTGAAACAATAGATGCTATTGAGAAATGGACTAAGATGAGGAATAACTTAGCATAAGAGATGTACGATGAATGGAGGCCACGTCATAGGAGCTACAATGTCACTTAATTGTTATACTTTCTTTAATTATGTATCTTATATCAGTGTCACTATTGACTTTTCGTTAGTTATATATTATTGAAATCATTTGATTGAATTTTCAATTTTATGTTGTGATGTAAATTGCATCATTTTATCCACTATTTGTATGCATGACTTACATTTTATTTGCTTTCTTGTTGACTTACAATATGGATTGGTTTACAGTCATAGACAGTAGGGATAAAAAAATTAGGCGTTCTTAGAGACAAGTTGAGGAAGAAACGTTATTGCTAGTGCTGGAGGAGTTAGTTGTTGAAGGATACAAAGGAGAAAATAGCACTTTTAAGAATATGGCTCATGAAGAAGCTTTAAAAAGGATGAAAAGTTACATTCCAGAAATCAATCTCAATGTTAGACAAATTGTTAACAAAATGAAGAGGTGGTCAATTAAGCTAGCGAAGGTTGTTGACATGATGAATACTAGTGGTTTTGGTTGGGATAACGTTAAAAAATGTTTCATAATCGACAGTGATGCATTCCTTGCCAAATATATGGAGGTATAGTTAACATTATCTTTATTTTGAAATATACTCATTTTTTTAAAGTTAATTCTTTGTTGTTATAATAACTATTTCTATTGATATGTAAAAACATCCAAAAGTTGGTAATCATGCCAATAAGGAGTTTAAAGAGTTTGAAAAGCTTCAAGGAATTTTTGGAAATGATAGAGCAATTGGCAAAAGGGCTGAGACACTAGCAGATGTGACACAAGAGTTACAAAATGAGGGTGGAGATACTTTTGATGAAGATATGGAGTTAGAACAAGTGCCACGGTCTACTAAAGCCTTTAGTTATGCCTCACGTGATCCATTTATGCGACCGACTCGCAAGCGTCCTATGGCAAAATATGCTGCTGAATTTATATCTACATTTCAAAAGAGCATAAATGATGTTATGAGTGATTTTTCTTTACTTGTAGAGAAAATTGCTAATCCTCCCAGGGATGATGTTGTTGTAGAGCTGAAAATGTTAGGATTATAAAACAATGAAGAGTTGGATGTTTTTATGCAAATAGCGACAAATCCACAGTATGAAAAGTTTTTTTGGAGGCTCCAAGGAGAACACCGCCTAGCATTTGTTAGGCGAATTATCGGTTGATGGAAAACATGTTTGCAGTATTTGTGTAATTGAGACTTCTTTCATTGACTTAGTATTATTGAACCTCTCTGCCCTAGTTTAGTACCTTGCATGGTTAGTCTTGTTTTCATTTTTTGTAGAAGTTGTAACCTCATGTATCTCCCGTAACAAAGTTACCGGATTTTTTATCAGATGTAGTTGGCAGGTCATAATCATGGAAACCACTTTGACTCTTCCTTAATATGATTCTTATCTTATCTATGCCCTTTTTGCCTTGTTCTTATGAAATATAAAAGTGGTTAATGTTCTAATCTAATCGATTTGATTTGTGGATGGATTTTGGAATTTTCAAGTCAAGTGACTTATTCAAAATGATAAGTAAAGTATTATTTTATTAAATATAACATAAATTATTGTAATTTATTTACACGAATTATTTTATATAATATATTAAACCTTCAAATGTTTTTTTTCTTATAATAATATCAAATAAAAAAACATGATATAATTAAAAAGGATAAAACTGTCAAATTTACTATGTTTAGTCAAGTACTTTGCAATTCCAAATACTAGATAATACAAAAATTTTTCTCTAGTAATTAAAAAGGGTAAAACTATGAAATTTATTATGTTCAGTTTAGTAGTTTATAATTTTAAACAATGGACAGTATAAAAATCCTTATCCAATATTGAACAAACCAAATGTAGTATAATTTTTTTTTTGTCTAGTCTTTCTTGTTTTGTACTGTCCAGTATCAGTAACTAAACGCTGTGATATTATGTAATGGTACTACTAGCATTTAGTTATCAGATTAATCATTTTCAAGTTGTATTACAACTGTTCAATTAATGTATTCTAGCTTTATTGGGCATCTAATGTTGCCATAATAAATGTGTCCTAAACTTGGTAATAAAGTTAAAAAAAAAAGAGAGAGTACAATTTAGAGAAAATAACAAAGTTAGTTGCAAAAATCACCATCATAGATATCCCCATTTTCTATAGATAAACTAATATAAAAGTGAGAATGTGTTAAGTTGAGATAATATAATACTAAAATTAAGCTGTATTAACTAGAAAATATAAGAGTCTTCAATTTGTCAAATATCATTGACAAATTAAAACTTAACTCGATTAGACTTATTTATATTTCTTTTATTAAAAAGTATTCTTTTTTTTTTAATTGAAATTGAGAAATTTAAGTAATATTAATACTCAAATCAATGTGGATTCCATTTATACTTAAAGCTCGGCTCGCGGTTGATTCGGTTGGTAGATCTCGTCTAGCCATTTATCAAATAGATGATCTATAATTGCAGTAGCTTAATGAATTGAACTAAAAGTAAAAAAAAAAAAAAAAACTCAAGTGAGTCGCATGTGATCAAAACTGGTAGGGGATATATTTACTCACATGACCGCGATCACCAAGGTAAGGCACCTTCAACAGGCTGAACCGCGATCCAAGTGTTGCCACCATACCTGGTGGTTTGGAGTCCACCAACCTGGTCCTGGAGCAATAAGGTGATGGCATCCGGGTCGGTGTGGTGATCGAATTGATCACCACTTTCTGGTCCATATCCACACAGGCCTTGGTCAAGGACTCTCTTTCCAAGCCCATTGCCTCCGATAAAACCTCAAGGAGCTTCTCACTGTATTCTTCGGTCACTGCTCTCCAGCCCTCGGGCTTGCCTGGCCATCTTAAGTAGTCCCTGGTCACTGTCTCACGCACGCCAATCTTGATCTGCTTCTCCTTGAAAATTGAATATGAATTATCATCTATATTATTAAACCCATACAATTTATTCATCTCTGTTGGGTCGGGTTTGTAAAGAATTTATATGTTCAAAACCTGCTCCGATCCAATTCACAAATGACATGACCTGAACTCAATCCGAATGGCAATTTTTTTTTTATATGATATTTCTTTAATTTATTATTAATCTACTTGTAATGAAAAGAGAAGATAAATTAAATATAAAAATATAAAATATAAAAATAGACGGATTAAAAATATAAAAATAATAAAATAAAATATATTGATTATAAATTATAATATTAATTTATTATTTAAAAAAATCTGGTCAAATTTTTTCATTGGGTTTTTTTTAGATCCCGTAACCCAACTTTAAACCCTATCGAGTTTTATTCCATGTCCAAAAACCCGACCCTATATCCTATAGGGTTTTTATTTGATCAATCAGGACAAATATCTTATTACGACTCACCCTAATTATATTCCTATTTCCCTTTTAATATTCTTGATTTTATTTAAACTTACATATTTTATTTATCATCTATATTATTAGACAAAGGAATGAACAAATCGAACAGTAGGGTATACAAATCCAAAGAGGTCAATCCAAAATGGGCAAAAGAAAATAATAATAATAATAATTAATGGTTCTAGAACTAAAGTTATTAATCAATTGCCGCCTTGACATCGCTCTCAAATAGCAATTTATTTGAGTGGACCAAAATAACAATTTGTTTAAGTGGACCAAGTGTAGTAACTTGATGATGATCTTGTCCAAATTTGGAATCAAATTGGAGATTTGCATGTTCTGAGCTTCTTATGATGTGACATACTAAAATTTGTTATTATCATACACATCTTCATCCCTAAGATTTAAAAATTTCATTCATGAGCCGACTTTACTTAGTTTGGCCCGTAAAAATCAGTTTTAATGGTAAGGGTACTAATTTCAATTGTTTAAGCAATTTACATATTTGATTTTTCAAGATAAATAAAATAAAAATGATATTCTTTTATTCTTTTCTTATAAATCTTTGGAAAGAGTATAAATTTATTATTTAATTTCGTATCTATCTATCTATCTATCCTGAAGCAAGTGCCTAGATTACTTTAATTTTTTAACGTCGTCCATAACCTTTCATAAATGAGAAGCATAAAAAATAATGAAGTGTGCAAAATGATCGTAAGAGACAGATAAGCATGCATGTTGATTTTCTTTTTGGAGCTACATGTTTGTACAATAAACTAGTTTTTCACTGGATGATTAGGTAATAAATAAGGAATTCTAACTCTAAATTGAATTTATATAACTAGAGTGATAGAGAAATTAATTCTAAATTTGCTTTTTTCTTTTTTCTAAATTTTAAATTAATAGTTAAAATTATTTTAATCTTACCTCAATTTACTTTCTCAAAATTATGCAAAACCTTTCCAACGACTCAAATCACTCTTCTACTAATATCGTCAGAGTGACTTTTTTACGCTCCTAAACCTTTTTAAGCGCATCCATCCTCTCTTAACTTATGTCTATTCATTTTCCTTGAAAGCCAAAATCACAAGTGAGTTAGACCTAATATCCAGAGAGCAAAAATCACATACTAAAAATGTGCACAAGAAAAGCGTACATTAGAAGAATGTTAAGAGTTTACATATTTTAGGTTTTGGAGATAAGTATTATTTGGTTTGAGGAAAGTGTTTTATAAGCATTTTCTTGCCGTCAAGTTTTAATTCAAAAACTTTGCAGCTATTAAAAGTTGTCGTGTAATTTAAAAAAGTTACAGTACTAGTAGTTTTGAGTTGTTCATGGTGATGAATGAGATAACATACTTAAATATTGTTTGCTAAAAAAAATTATATAAATATTATACCCGTAAAATATATTACAAAAATAGGTTACGAAATCGCATATCTCATATGCAAGTTTAGTGTTGCAAAAATAGGTATGCACCTTCAGTACAACTACCACCCATCCTTACCATCTAATTTTTTATTTGATCTGCTCTTAACTCTCACCGGTGATTTATAACACATGATAACAATACGGAAATTTAAAAATATAAATACGAAACACATAGAAACACACAACACACATCAGATTTCATTTTTCTCTCGTTCGTATATAGGAAAGAGGAAGGAGTGATTTTGCATGGGAAATAAAGATTTGCCCAAATCTAAGTGTTTTTGAACATCTAATCTTAATTGTGGTTTTTTTTTTTCTTCAGAAAAGTTGAAGTTTTTTACTTGTATTGAAGTTTTTTTATCTATGTTTGTATTTGATGTAAGATTTTAGAAAAATGTTAGTATAATTATATATTTTATAAAAAAGATTATTCGGTATTGTTGGATTATAATTTATTAAATATTATTTGTATAGATGTTATATGCATAAATGTAATATTAATTTTTATATTAGAATGATGATTGAGTACTGTAAAGAATATGAAATATGTAGAATATGGAATAATTGTTGCAGTATTATACAAAAAATTAGAAATATTTAGTGAAAAAATATAATTAAAAAATAATTTCAAACAAATATTTGAAAGAAAATTTGTTTGGAAATAACTGGACGAAAATTGAAATTAAAATTAAAATTGAAATAAATAAATGATAGGTAATTTTTTTAAATATTATTCTAAACTTTTTTATATAATTTTTTTGAAAATTATAATAAAATTATTGTGATGAAAATTTGTAATATCTAAAATATGAAATATTTTTTACAATGTTGTAAAATGATACGGAAATGGTTGAAATTTTTAACAGCGAAAATGTTATTAAAAAAACTGTCTAATAAATTTTTAGGAAAAAATCATTTACCAATAATAGGAAAAAATTTAATAGTTAAAATATTATTGAAATTTAATTTTCTGTTGAAAATTTTAGAATATTGTTATTAGAAATTGTCATAAAATTTATGTAGTATACTATTTCAATAACAGCAATAAAATTAAATATTTTCTTAAGAAAACATATAGCAATTTTGATAAAGATATTTCCACACACGTATTTGAGTAGATTAAAACCTGCGTAAAACACAAATTGTGAAAACAAAAATTTACAGAGTAAAGTTTTGTTTTCAGAGGAAATTTAAAGATCAAAATGTGAAATGTGAGCATATGAACTAAACTGAAGATTCGTATTTATATTTGAAAGTATCAGTACAAATTGTTTCCTGTATATTAATGTGTAAATTTACTGTATCACTTTTAAGTTTACAAGTATACTTTTACATTAGTTTTATAGGTTTGTAGACATACTTTTATAATAATTTCATAGGTTTACAGAAATTTTATAGTTTTGCAGTGTTATAAGTTTTTTAGATTTGCAGTGTAGGGTTCAGAAAAAAAATATTTATATTGAAGATACGGACCTAGTTTGTGTCTTCATCGTAATTTTTTTTTAACACTAAAGTAGGATACGGAATCCGCGACTTCGTAACCTATTTTAGTAATATGTTTTATAGGTATAATATTTATGTAATTTTTTTAAAATGCAATATTTAAATATGTTACTCAATGAATGGCATATATATATAATCTGTGGCTTTATAACTTAGTAATATGCTTTATATGTATAATATTTACATAATTTTTTTTAAAATACAATATTTAAATATGTTACTTGATGAATGACATATATATATATATATATATTGTGCCCTGACTCTGACCACGACCCGCTCCATCGAATCATTAACATAGACTCATGATTTGTACATGGACCCGTGGTTCCACAAGTCAAGGGAGATTCGTACCCTCAAGCCAGTGGACTCCAAGTCCGCAACGGTTGCCCAATAAAAAATTTAAAGAAAATCATAAGCAATCAAAAGAAGAAAATAAAAAAAATTTAAACATAAAATTAAATTATTTTTGGATTCTTTTTATTCATAACATTTAATATGTTATTATTAATAATACAAAAAATTACTTTAAAATGTTGATCTGATTTAGTACATTTAAGTTTTCATCAAAAAGAAAGTTTTTTATCTTATCAATGTGGACCGACTTATTATTATTATTATTATTTCTAGTTTTTCTGTCCCATATTACTAACATCATTGTATAGGATAGGTATAGTTTTGTATAAAAGGAAAAACAAATCATTTTTAGCTACATGACAAATGGGCTAGAACTATTCATGACCTCTCGGGAAGAAAAGAAAGGCCCTTGAGATCCACGTATTTCTAACCTACAAAACAAAAAATGTGTTAAGAGTTTTAGCCGAAAAAACAGAAAGGGTACTAAACCCGTTAATATTTTATAAAGCTGTGAATATTTTATAACTCTAGGTTTTCATTCTACTAGACATCCTAAATGTAACTATCTGATATTATATTTGATTTATTAGAATGAAATTAGCATTTTACTTTCATTACTATAAAATAAATATTTTTTATTTGATTATAAATAGTTATAATGTAAAAAATGTCTATTCCATATAATATGGAATAGATGTTCCCATTATTTTATATAATTAAATAAAATAATATAAAAAATAGTGTTATTTCACTTTAATAAACCAAACATAACATAAATCAATTGCTTGCCCACATTGCTTCAACGAATGCATATATTATGTTCGTATCCTGCATTTGATGCGTGTATCTGTGGAAAAAACCACCAATGAGTTGGTAGTGATGATGTCCATGATTAAACATTGGATTGATTGATTAATTAATTAATCTATTTATTTAATTCATATGTTACGTTTCGTATATAAGAATAATATGAAATAAAATTGATTGGATTAAAATGAAATAGAATTAGTAATGAAATGTTAAATCCAATTTTGGTTTGAAAATGGTCGTAAAATAGAATAATATTTATCAAAAATACCCTTAATTAATGAATGTAATAAATTACATTGATGGGTAAAAAGGTAATTTAAATATGATTGGAATCCTAATTTCGCTTCCTTAAAAAGGGAAATTGTGATTTCAACCCCTTAATTTCCCTACAAAGTCGGAATCGTTGATTTCAAGGAATCACAATTTTGATGTATAAAGATGCTTCCAAACATAGGAAAGGGAATGAAATCTAGAATCGCAATTCCATTCTGGGTTCATTCTAGCGTATAAATTGTGACAATATAAATGGGATATTGGGTGTACAATAGTTCTCTCGATTTTAATTGACAGGGCTTTGAAAAAGTGTACTCTTCTAGTGGAAGACAATAGAAAATGATACAAAAATGGTAAAAGCTTATCAGATAAGACTCTTTGTTCTTCTTAGTTTCTTAATGCTTTATTTAAGCTTGTATAATTAGTAGGGGTGGGTTCATAACCCTATTTTATATTATACTTATCCGTGTTTTACTCCATCGAATAGATTTCGAGTGGGTATTGTAGGTCACAAAATAAGTTTTAGTTATAGATTTTTTGGAATTAGCTCCCATAGGATAGAGTATAGATATGGGGTATTTATGTCCTATACCCACCTTGCAACATGTAGTTTATATATATAAGGTATATATTTTAAGGTATTCTATACTTATCTTATAAAAACTTAATAAAAATAAATAATAAATGATAATACTATATTTTTTGGCTAGTAAATGTTTTAATAAAAAAATAAAATAAAGGAGCCTAAACCTATAAATTAATAATCTAAATGGCTAAGTTAATGCCACTTTTTTCACTTTATGTTTTCCAATTTTTTCTTTGTTATTTCACATTTCCCTCTTTAACTTTATGTTTCCATTCTTTTTCTTTATTCTTTCCTATTAATTAAGTAGTAAAATCACATAAATTTGACATAATGAAGGGGATTTCTTTTCTTTTTTTTTTTTTTTAATTTTATAAATTTTGCTATAAGTTCCATAGGTTTTGTATATGGAGAACTTCTAATATTACATATAGACTACTCACATAGACTAGAAATTTATAAGAGGAAAGGAAATTTTCATAGTTTTCATAGAGTAACCTATACTATGTATGTTTTACAAGGTATAGAGTATAAGGTATAAAATGGTTTCAATATATTACAAGGTAGGGTCCACTTTCAAAATTTAAGAATTTATATTTTATAGGGTAGGGTATGGATAAAGTCTTATACCTAATCCACTATATACTTGCTCACCCCATTAACATATCTATTTATAATAGTCCTTAACTCTTATTTTCTAAATAATGTTGCCAACTAATTTCTAACTAGTTACAAATTTTAGCTAATTTGTTTAGTAATTTCTAATAGTTGTAAAATACTATTGGCTATTCTTTCCCTAAGACATTTCCTCTTATATTAAGAAATTAGTGATGTGAATAAATAAATTCTAAAAATCGGAAAACATTAACGGATGTCAATGAGCATTCATTAATGGGAAAAAAAATTATTTACTTTATTAATTAGTGGCAAACCCATACACGAGGGGATACCAACTCTAAATTTTATTAATTAATTAAAAAGATTACAAAAAGAGAGGGGATATTTAGCCTTACCTCTTATACACGATTCTTAGACCTTATAAGTAGATAACAAAAATAAATAAGGGAGTATTACTTTCCTTACAAATTATCTCGAGTCTACTATAAAAAATTAATAAAGTAGCACCACTATCCTTATAAATTAATTTTGCTTACACTAGAATTGCATAATAAAAATAAATATTATTCAACTAACTGTGTTTTGCATGAGATCTGGAGTTGAGCTAATAGAGCTTTCCCTCGACGGGACAAAGTTGTTGAAGTATTCATTTCTTCATTAAACATCCCGTACAACTCTTCTGTTTTACTGCTTGCCTTAGACCAATTTTACATGTAAGCTAGCATTAAAATACTAACAGGCTTTAGGCTTGATCGTCGTTGTACTAGGATAAGGCTTATTCGACAATTATTATTGATATAGGAGTAGCAAGAACTCAACAAGCCATTCAAGAGAGAATCAGATAAGTCTTCTTATACCTTCTCCACTAGTCCAAGATATTGAAGTTTGTAGTACTATTGTCACTAAATATAAAGTCAATGTTGAAACAGTGGTCAAGTTCTGTATACTCACTCGAATTAGCGTAATGCCACTTCAACTTTTATGACTTCATTCATTGCACATGGAGGGTTAGCCTATACATGGCACCATGTGAAGCGAGGGATGGTGAGGGAATAGCAAGAATTTGACCACTGTATATAATAAAAACTTGGAAAATAAGTTTATGTTGCTTAGGTCACTTGTCGTAATTATTGTGCTGTAGTAACAGCATCAATGTCTTGTGTGTCAGAAAATACGTTAACAATTTGATAATACATATTGAGATATTCTAAAAGTATGTCTTTCTTGTAACACTGATCTAAAATAAAAATAACAAGATAAATTGTAGGAATTTGCCTATAATATAATAAACATTTTACAACTATTTCATTTAACAACTACTTGAAGAAGTGGGCCATATAGGGCATCAAGTAATATTGATAGTATGTTTATGGCATTTATTACAAAAAGTGAATTCTAATTTAGTACACTTGGCAAAATATTAGAGTATACTTAAGAACATTTAGCAATTTGGTGTATATAGTCTAATCGCTAAGTGTAATGGAATGTTTGTGATATTCATCGTAGCGAAAGAATACAACACATCTTTATAGCATACTATACTTTGCAAAAGTCGATAAGTTGAATTCCATCTATGCTTAATGTCTTTTCTAAATTTTTTTAGTCATCTTTTGTTATCAATGCAAAATTTCTTCCATGCCTTATTTACTGATGGATGGTTAATTAAATAGGTATCTATTTGTCTTATGGGGAACATCTTAAAATCTAAACAATTCAGACTATTTTTAATACAAATATTTAAAATATGGAGGTATATCGTATGTGGAAAAAGGTTCCACATAACGTGGATTGGCATAATACTTAAAGTTCATCAATGGATGCGGTGTTTGTAGTCGCATTATTAAAAACAATTGAAAATATCTATTTTGTTAACGAGTATTTACCTAAAATAATACTTATTATCTGGAAAATATTTTGCGTTGAATGATGTTAGTTAAAAATTCTAAGAACCATTAGTCTTTTTTGTATTTGTCATGTCTTATCTATTTAATGATATGCAATTCCTATATAAGAATCATCATGCCATGGATCAATCCATATGTCCGCATAAATAAAAACTTGCGTATCAATTAAATGTAGCAGCAAATTCACGCTTACTGGTGTGATAGAGTTTTAAATTGGTTTATTGCATAGTTTTTAGCTCAAACTTTTTTGAGCTTAGACTTAAAGTTTCCTATTTGTATTCTAAATGGTGAGTAGAAGATATATAGCTTCATGATAGGTGACATTTAGCTAAGTATTCTACTAGGGTAATTTTTTGTTTCTTAGCAGAATACTGAAATAGGCCTAACGACAGCAAACCATCAGATTGTGATATTTGTTGTTGTGATTTGTCTATACTGAATTTTGTTGGGTACTTTGATTGTATGTGCTTATTTAATGTCACGTAGTTGTCCCATTTTTTCCATGTGTAACTTGATTGACAATAGTTGCAATATTCATAGGTATTCTTATCTTTCCTTAAAAATTTATGAAAATATTTAGTAAAAATGTCATATTTGAGTGGTATGGGTGGCTTACCATTGGAGCCAACTTTTCTATGTCCACTTCTTAGACATCTTTTTTCTCTTCCTCCTCTTCCTTGTTGCTCTATTGAGACAATGGTTCACTTTATCCACCAAGGGTTATGTGCTCAAATCCCGAAGTAGGCATAATTAAATCCTCCAAACGCTAATTAGTGAAATCATGGAGGTTGTAATCTTATACGTCAAAAAATTGCTTTGGCTCATGTTGAATAGATTTTTCCTTGTTACCTTTTCTAGACCTCCTCTTCTTATTAAAAGATTGACTATAGAAGAAACTTGCAATTTTCTCACCATGTAAAAAAATTAATATTGATAGGGAAAAACTGTGATTTGATTATATGGTTACTAAAAAAAATACACTCGATGGAAGATAATTATATGTAAGGAGCAAAAAAAAAAAAAGATAATGGAACTAAATACAAGCTAAACAAAATAAAAATGTGAAAGACTAATATTGTACACATATTACAAAATGATAACTCAAAGACCTAAGTAGATGAGAGTACATAAAGGAAGTGAGTGAAGAAGGGAATGGGAGTAGTTTTTTTTTTTTTTCTTCCAGTAATGTGGAGAAGTGAATAAATAAACATGTAACATATATACATTATCCTTGTGAATGTTCAAATCTTTTTTAATGCTCAAATGTTCAAATTCAAAATTTTCATGCACTTTCACATATAAGTTTTTAAAAGGCTGCAAGCTTATCACTGATAAATGTCTCCAAACTCTCCACTGTGTTTTTTATTTTGCACACTTGACCAAGACCAAAAGTCACGCATGCAATTTGTCTATTACCCTTTTGTTAGGCATATAATTGAACAATGCTTGTTTTGGGTTGCCTTACTTTTGATTTTTCCATTATTGACTTGTGGTCTTTCTTTCTTTTCCTTTTCCTTTTTTACAAAGTTGTAGAGTTTGTCTTTATCTTGTTTTTGTGGCTTTTTATTTCAAGTTAGTCGAGTTTACTCGTCACTTTGGCAATTTGGCAAGGCCGACTTGGCCTTGACTTGCCTAACAGATAGATCCTCAACTGGTTTAAATTGCCCACCATAAGTCGGGTCGCTATTCCTAAGTAAAATTTTAGAATTTACTGGTCTTAAGTAAAATACTAAGCATTAGTAATAAGTTTTTCATTTAACCACTTGAAAATTTTTATCCACTAAAGGTAAAATATATAGATAAGTAAATATAAATTAAAAATTTAAAATTAACTTGTATATACGCAATTAAGCTTTCTCATAGTTTTACGTATGATTTAAAAAGTGTGTTTAAACATTTTTATTGTAGTTTTAAAAAGAAAAAGTGATGTGAGGTAAGTGTACTTATCAAATTTTGTAATATAGTATATAAAATATGAATATCGTTTCACAGAGATTATGAGTACTATATCTAACCTACATCCTATTATCTAACTGATAAATTATTGAGATAGATGAACTTAAAACCTAAAATGGAGTATTAAGTAAAGAACTAGGAATTTATTGAAAAACAGAAAACCAAAGCAATTTAGAATTAACTTTAAGATGGTAAATTCAATATCTAGACTTTGTTTTTGTTAAGAATTATTATGTGACATTAACAAAAAGTATTCAAATCCTTCTTAAATTATATCGACCAGGGGAATTCCTAATTTAATTCAATAACTTTCTCAAGCTTATAATAAGGCATCGATTAACAAATTATTTATGCTTTACACTGTAGAAATTTTCAATTAAACTATTTATTCTCTGGAGTTAATTAATTCTTAACCCTACACGAAATAGTGGAAACCTCTCCCTCATTATCACCATATAAGATTTCATTAAAATTCATAATTTCCAAATAAAAATTTAATTTTTGTGTAGAAAATTGAAGTTTTTCTACCTCTAGGCAAAAATGTAATCTTTTTATTCATGAAGATCTATCATATTAGATGAAACATCTCACTAACTAACAAGAATCATACAGGCAATTAATTTGCGCACATAAATTAATCACAAAACAATCAAAATACATGAATAAATACAAATGAATAAACTCTTTATTAATTAATAAACAATTTAACCACATGGTCTTAAGTTTCACAAGATGCAGGATATATAAATCTACTCTATTATGGAATTTACAATAATCACAAAGATTTTAGAGGAATAAAAAGTAATCATGATGAAAAGAATAAACACTTGTAAATGTTTTGTGATCTCCGATGATGCTCTAACAATTTCTCTCTTTAAGTTTGTAACTTTTCTCTCTTAGAGTTTTTACAACGATTCTGAATGATAAAATGTCAGAACTTTATCTTAAATTGTAGAATAAATAGAGTATTTATAGTTTTAGAAATAGGGTAGCGTGAGTGACCTACTTCCCAATCACATAATAAACCTAAGTTCCACAAATCTAGATATTAAGAAAAATTAAGCACTAAACATATTGAAAACCGAATTTTTCAATAATGTATAAACATGCATCATCAAGGAAATCAATTAGAATAAAGAAAACCTTGATTTCTTGAAGTGTAGAAAAGTAGCCATCTTGTTTTTCTCCAAAATCCTAGAACAACTTAAAAATAATGTCTCTCTCCATTGATGTTAAAATCCTCTTCTATTTATATAATACGCATAAAAAAATCTATGTTTTAGGCTTACATGTCGCCCAACACGATTGTGTTTCGGGCCATGTCCAATTCATAACTCAAAATTGTATAAAACATGACGTTTCGGTAAACATGGCCTAGACACAATTGTGTCTAAATTAATAAGATCAAAGAGATACACGACCAATGAACATGGTCATGTCTAGCCCTCATGTAATTTTCTATGAATCTTTAACTTCAACAAGACCAACAAACATGATCATGTTTGGCCCTGTGTTACTTTCTGTGAACCTTCAACGTCAATACGATCTTCGAACGTGGTCATCTTTGGGTCATGTCTAGCTTCAAATCTTCATAACTTCTTCTATTTAACTTCAAATTGAGTAAAATTGGATTCCTTTTCTTCCTGTTTAATTGAATTTTCCATCAAAGCCCTAAAATCTAAATATTACTCAATTAAAATTCACATTCTTCAAAAAAGTGCCAAAATCAAGGAAAAATATGTTAAATCTCACTTAATATATATATATATATATCTAATTGAGTACTTATAAAAAAGAAATAATTAATAATCTCTTTAATTGAGTTATGACTTTTTAATACAAAGCGCCAATATGTCAATTGATAATCACTTCATAATTACTCTTTAGTAAGCCAAATTTAAGTTATATTTTTCCACATATGTAGGTTAAAGGGGGGTAACACGACCCCATAACCTACCGGTATAGGTCATGAAACTTGGGCCATGTCGATAGTAGATCCTTAGACCTAATAGTTTGGTCGATTCTACCTTCCTAGACATGTGAACCAATGTCGGCTATTGCAATTTATTTTATTTTTCATTTTAATTTTACTGGTTGTAGACATCCCATTTTTACCTTATCAAAATAATTAATTAAGTAATACAGAATAAGCCTAGGATAAAAATAAAAAATAAAAAATATAAACAAAAATATAAACAAAATAAAAATGGTGATAAAGGAAAAAAATATAATAGAGTTAAAATTGTGGAAAAGTAACATAATAATAATAATAATAATAATAATAATCTTTGGAATTTGAGGTACAAATCTGGTCCATTAAAATTAAGCCTAGGTCTAATTCAGTTGGCCCTAGTAACATTACAAAGCTAAATAAAAAGTGTGAGTCATAAAAATCGAGAAAAAAGTTTAGCTTAGTTGGTTGAGATCTAAACCGCATACACAAGGAGAGCTTGAGAGGACATAAGTTCAAGCCATATGCAAGGCTTTTCTAGTCTGTTTTTTTTTTTTTTTGCCCTTTAGCTTGGTCATGTACTGCACACGTGATTGTCTTCCTCAACAAGATGGCGACACGAATAAAGGAGAGAGAATTGCGAGTCGATACACAAGATCTAAGCAAACCGAACACATTTTTAGATTATCATCGATTCTTAACTAAAACAATCCAGAGAAATTACAAAAAAGAATTTAATCTAAAAAATTTATATCAATTTTTTGAGATTAATTTAAATCTCAAGAGGATAAAAACGGGTCTCAACCACAGGCTCTATTCGAGCTTATCAAGATGATTTTTGCGAGTCTATATATGGAACTTAGCCCCCATGAACTTGATTGATCCATTAGAATCACTCCAAAACATACCCAGAAACACCTTAAATCGCTAGACTCACAACCACCTATGGCCACCACTGCTTCATTCACAAGCTATTGAAACCTCCCCTTGCATTGTTGTTGCTAAACTATCATTGTTTAAAAGTCGTACACGCATGCATAGTTTGGTTCACTGGTTCAACTCGCTTGAGGAAGCTCGACGAATGTTGCCTTCTTGGAGTTCCGATTTGGTTCGTGCACAACAACCGCCACCATCCTCAACATAACCTTAGACCAAACTATAACTGCTGGAGTGTTTCTTGCGACTATCTAAAGCTGTTTGACACTGTCAAGAATCTTGCTGGTTGTTGGAACATCACCATCCACAGTTGTCATTTATTGCGTCTTCATTCCCTAGCATCCACATGACTCACAAGTGTAGCATTGGATTGCCTTAGATCCAACCTGTGCACCTGACCTACATCCACTCTACATGTGCTTAAGTAAGCCTTTTGCTTTGTCTCATTTAGTATTTATTTATTTATTTTTTAGACATATCAAGTTCAATTATTATGACGAATTTATAACATGGTTTTAAGTAAAGAATGTTAATTTTACTAATAGCATATATTAGTTAATTAAGTAATTAATAAAGCGAGTTAATAAGACAAGTTAATTAGATAAGTTTAGCATTAACTCAGTTAATAACATTTGTTTAAGTAGATTTAATTAATGACATTAGTTTAAATACTCAAATAGTTTTAATAGTTTAACAGTTTTTGTTAGTTTAACACAAGTTTAATAAAATGGGTTTAATTAATAATAAAAGATTAATGTAGGTTTAATTAATAAAATCAAATTAAGTTTAGTTTACATATTTAAACATAATAAAAATTTGAAAACTTAATTATGTAATTGAAAGTGTTTGTTATGACTTATTTGCTTAAGATTTCTTTGTTTAGATTTGGTAAATTGAATTTTTAGACTTTTGATAGTTTTAATAATAAATAATTAAGAGAGAACCATTGTGTAAACTTTAGGTATTGCGATATAATCATCGCCTAGGATTGATTAAGTTCTCAAATAGTATATTTTAAACATGGGTTTCTTTAAATATTTTTTTTAATAATATTAAATCAAAATTGTTCTATCACCTAGGAAAAAATGGTTTCCAACAAATAAAAATCTTTAATTAAGGTTTTCAAAAATCAGGAGGTTTTAGTTATTTTTCAAAATTGGGAAATAAGGTTTAGAATTTTCTAAAAAAAAAATTAAAGTGGTAATAAACATAAACTTGACTTGTTTTTCATAATTAAACTTAATTAATATACTAAAGTTTTACGAAAAGTAAACTATAACTTGTTTAATCTTGAATAGTAGGTATATAGACACCCTTATGGGACAATTCTAAAAAAAAAAGAAAAAAATTATTTTCATTATTATTATTATTATTATTATTATTATTATTATTATTATTACCACTTTTCTTCTTGTAAATAAATAATTAAATTTTTTTCATATACAAATATAATTGAAATTTAGAAGATTAAGGTGATAACTATATGGTTTTAATGGGTTAGTCCTCGAATATGAAATCTCTGGTTTTCTTCTATTTTTTTCAGAGGAAAATTTTTCATTAACTAGTGGCTAAATTAAGATTAATCTTTTCAATTAATTTTAACTTGATCTTTTTTCTCGACTTTTGTTGGTTGGCGACTCCAGTTTCCTAAATAAATGAAAAAAAAAGTTTTTCCTAATTTAAGTCGAGGATTTACGTTAAATGAGCATAAGATTTAATATGAATCAAATTAGGAAAAATAAAATAAAAATTAGACTTGACACTGATCTTCTACAGTTTCATCTTATATAACATAAAGTCCTTCAATTAATGCAAATTGCAAGTTTTCAATTTCAATATTAACTCATTTATGTGAAGTAACACAAGTTTCTTCAATAACTCAAAGACAAGTATTTACAAGAAAACATTATTATTAGTACAAGAAAAAACCATACCACAAATAAAGGTAGCATTAGTGCATTACTACCGTTGCGTGAAATAGTTAGAGCGTAAACACTACAGTATCAAAATGTAAAAGTTACTGTAACATTGCTAATTTTAATATTTTTCACATTGTAAAATTTTACACAATCTCTATGACTTGCATTACAATCAATGTCCCCTCCCTCCATAATGCAATGATACACTTGCATGTGACAGTTCAAAAAGCAAACTCATTTTTCTTAAAATCTTGAATAGTTGAAATAGGTGGTTAGAATTAAGTAAATGGTAGATACTAAGAATCACAAAAGATGAAATTGATGAGTGTATCCCTTAATTTTTTAGTTTTCTAACATTTCCTACACAATCACTTTACTTCTGCCAACATTTCTATCATTAACCACCATTACAATAACACAATTTTCAATGTTATTTACCATGCTTCACACTTCAAAGTTACCATTCAAAAACTAAGGTACGGGTTAAGAGTATGACACTACTTGATAGACACAATTTTACATAATAGAAAGATTAATACATTAAAAGCACTTGAACAAAAATTATATTGCTTGATATAGTGTTAGTAATAGAAAATTTTACAACATGTAAAACAAAATTACATGTCTTGAAAAATCTCACAAAAGTTTCAAACTTATCAATAGGACATGAAAACTCACCAAAGTCTTGTGTGCAATTAACAAATTTGCATACATTCTGGATTTGCAGCTGACAAAAATTTTGCATTTGATAATTTTGCAGCAAATGACTTAAAACATTGTTCAAACATCATGGAAAATGTGCATTTACTAAGGATATTTGGTATTTTCCATTAATATATGCAAGTATGAATGACAGGGGTAATAAAATACCCATTTTGTCCTTTTCTTCTTCCTTAAAGTAAAGCAAAACATATCAACTCCAACTTCAGTACTCTTCTTCCTATGCCTATAAGTTTCAATGATGCTTGTAGAAGATTTGCCATATAAATTTAAACTGTTGCTATTGCTTGAGAAATTTGATTATTGGGTTATATTATATCTAAATGTGTTTGTTGACCTTCTTTACATACTTAAGCCTTGTAGCCATTATAGTCAAATTTGTTAATACTTGGAGCAAGTCAGCCATGAATTTGAATTTATAGATATAGATGAAGGTCAGGTGTAGTTTCCTATTTACTTTGAATGAATCTAATTTAAACTAGAGGTTAATATTTTGGAAATTAAATCTAGAAAAGTTGCCATGAAAAGAAAACTTAAGTTAAGGTTTGACTACTAATAAAAAGACAAAGCTATTGATTTCTACAAAGTTATTAGGAATATATATATATATATAATAGAAAATGAATAAGTAATTTTGTCTACTTATCTAATCCTTCTTCTCATTATATCACGAGTTTCATTATAACCAATCAAACATTTAATTTACTCATCACATGTAAAACTTCTACTTTTATGGAAAAATGCACCAATTGTAAAGTATAGAAGCCACTATCTCAAAGGATAGTGATGTTAAGTTTTTCTACATTATTCAAGAAGTCAACGAGGAGTCAAGGCTAGCTTCTTTTTTTTTTTCACAAGTTTATTTCATTGCTTTTAGAGGCAAAAGAAATTATTAGAGTTCTTTAGTTTTGGTTTACATACAAGGAAGAAAGAAGGGGTAAAATGGGATTTATAGTATTTTTGGAACCTACACATGCATACATTAATGAAAAAAAAAAAATCAAACGTCCTCAACGAATGTACATTTTTACAAGAATAGGGGATTTCTCCATTTTTAAAGAAAGGAAGGTTATATTCATACATCATAAAGATAAGATGAAGTAATTGCAGTTTAATAAAAATTTGGAAAGAAAGGATCACATTGCTATTCTCTTTAGGTGGCTTAGCTTTGCAATGAGATAATTCTCTAAGTAATTTCACCTTCCATTTTTTAACATTCAATTTTTTTTTCCTGTTTTTAAACTACACATTTTTTAGAGCAATTATTGAAACTTGAAACACAATTCCTAGTTGAAAAAACATATAGAGAGCACATGAAATGCAAAATTTATTATAGCTAACATGGGACACTAATCCAAAACAAGTGAAAAACCAAAAGCATTACATGCCATGAAAAGCAAAACTTAAGCAAGAATTTCCTCTATAGGCCTGCCATTTTTATCTAACCTAGTCTGCTCCATGCCATTCATTTGTTGCTCCTTAGCAAGTTTCTTTAGCCTTGCAAGCTCTAGGTCCTTGCTCATCTTCCTCCTATACATCTCTGTGAACGGGATCGGTTCGTCAAGAATTGGTTTCTCTCCTTCCCTAATCTTGAGCGGATACACTGTTGCCTCCGGTGCAGGGTTCTGGAATGTGGCTATGGATAGCCTGCTACAATTTGAGTTCACAACTGCTTGGTGGTCCGCATTCTTGAACCTCCCATTGCTTAGGTACTACTCAAAGTTATGTGCAAAATACAAAATAGAGATAAGATTATATGGGGTTAGCTAGAATACCACCGAATTAATTGCTATTATACTTAAAAAAATTAATTACTAAAAGTGAAATTCATTAAAGATATATTGTGTAATGACTTGCATTTGGTTTAATCATTTTCAAGTTGTATTACAACTTTTCGATTAATGTATTCCATCTATCTTAGCTTTATTGGGAATGTATCCTAAATTTGGTAATAAAATTTGAAACAATAATAGTACAATTTGGAGTAAAGATCGAAAACAGTTACAAAAATCACCATTATATCACATAAATCAACATAAGAGTGAGATTGAGCCCAATTGAAACGATATAATACTCAAACTAAGCTTGACTAGCTAGAAATTATAAAAGCCCAAGTGAAATCAACTTAAAAAATTTAAGCTTATTCTTGACTTAAAATGGCATTTAACATATTCAAACTCGATTAAGATAAATTATTTATATTTATTTTATTGAAAATTATTATTTTTTTAAACAAAAAAAATTAAATAATATTAATACTAAAACTTTACGTATATTCCATTTATACTTAAGCTCAACTCAAATAAGTTTGAGCTCAATTTAGTTTGTAGACCTTATCCACCCATGTATCTTGAGGTTTCACTTTGACTAGATAACCTATTTTGAGTAATTTGGCTGTGTTGTAATTGAATTGAACTCAACGTAAAAATAGAGTTAAATGTGCTGCATGAGAACAAAATTGATGAAAGATAAATATATACTCACATGACCATGATCACCAAGGTTAACCACAAAGGCACCTTCGACAGGCTGAACCGTGATCCAAGTCTTGCCACCATCCCTGGTGGCTTGGAGTCCACCAACCTGGTCCTGGAGCAATAGGGTGATGGTACCTGGGTCGGTGTGGCGCTTGAGTCCGAGGGTGAGATCGGGTTGTGGGCACTTGGGGTAGTAATTGACCACCACTTTCTGGTCCATATCCACACAGGCCTTGGTCAAGGCCTCTTTTTCCAAGCCCATTGCCTCCGATAGAACCTCAAGGAGCTTGCAGGCAAGCCCCATTAGCTTCTCACTGTATTCTTTAGTCACTGCTCTCCAGCCCTCGGGCTTGTCTGGCCATCTTGAGTAGTCCCTGGTCCGCATTGGGTATGAGAAGTATGTTACTATCTCACGCCAATCTTGTACTGCTTCTCCCTGAAAATTGCATATCAATTTATCATCTGTGTTATTAAACCAATACAATTTATTAATCTCCGCCTTGGTATGATTTACGTAATATACAATTTTTGTATAGTTTATATGATTTATAAATACAAATATGTGGCAACGAAAGAAACCGGGTGATTAGTGATATTACCTCCTCTGAAACTTAATATAAGTGAATGGAATTTTAGAATATTCCGGACATTGTTACCATATTTGAGCAGACACTGTTAATAATATACATGTCCCAACAATTAATTAGTTACCATTACATACGGAATTGCTAAATATTGACCCCAAAGTGACAAAGATCCCACCTAGGAACAGTACGTCTCCTTATGCTTGGAGGCTGGGGAGTAAGAATTTGGAGAAAAATCCGAAAACAATATTCTCTGACTTTTTAAGTAAAATATAACGTAAGAACCCCTGGCTCTTTGTCCATGTTTATGTTTTCAAATATCTGAAGAAATTCTTTACCTAACGGATTTACTCAATTATTATAGTATCATCTACTTGCTTATGACATAGAGAGAGAGACATTATAATATAGTTCCCGTCCAAATTGGTAAGATATGATAAGATATCACACCATTAAGTGAGCAATATAATATCACTTTAAATATAAAAATTACATGATTAATTTCGCATAAGAACATATTAAAAGTTTGTTTTTTGTGTTTTTGTTTTTTCCTAATGTACCCAAGACATTAAGTAAATATAATTCAGCAGCGTTAGAATTTACAGCAAATGCGTATACGCAACAAAAACTATCTGTAAAATAGAAAGAGACTCTTAAAAATTTTAAATCGTCACTATTTATAATTTTTTTAACAGTATTTTTATAATTATAACGATAGTTTACACACGAAATGAAATCCAGTCCAATCTCACTAACAATCATTGTAAAAATGACATATACTCATGTTATTTTAATGAATAATATCCATTTATTTGAAAATTATTACCTGTAAATGACTAGACACAATGAAGCCACCCTTCTTCCCTCCGGTCATATCAAACCGGAGTTTCTCCTCCGGCGGCAAGGCAAAGAACTCTCTAGCCAAACGCGTCATATCACTTATCAACTTCCCATCAACCCCATGATCCACCACTTGGAAAACACCCCAATCTTCACAAGCCTCCACAATCTTCTTACATATTTCACTTCTCCTCCCACCATCTTCACCATCAATACCTTCAAGTGAAATCACAGGAATATCATTGCTGAATTGATTGTATGCAACCTTTGGTCTCTCATCTTCGTCCCTAATGAACTTGGATTGAAGAGTTTTTTCTTCTGCTAGGGATGTGAGGGTAGTAGCAGGGGGTGCCATGTATTGTCTTCTTTTTTCTCTTCTATTTGGGTGTTTTTATGTTTTACGCTTGAGTCATACATATATATATATATGTGTGTGTCTTGAGAGAGATTGGGCTGGTCAATGGGGAGGCAGCTCCAGCTACCTCGCTGGGCTCGTGATCTTGTTTACCTACCAACCCACCAGTCTTTTTTTGATGGGAAAGGAATTGTTTGGAAGAAGTGGATCGGTAGATATATATTACCCAATACTTCTTTTTCTATGTTATAGTTTCTTGCTTTGAAGCCATACACTAATCATAGAAATAATTAAAAATTGATGGTATATTTTATGGAGGCAATAAGTTTTTCTGTCCCGGTGGGTTTTCTTTTAGTCTTTTTTTTTTAATTTATGAGATTTACTTTCTTTATTGGTTCATTCACTTTAATGTATTAAATATATTTATTTACATAAAATAATAAACAAATAATATTAAATATGTATAATGATATAATATAATGCAAAATAAAAAAATAAAAAAATAAAAAATAAAAATAAGAAGAGGGGTTGGAAAATTTTTTGTAACCCTTGCCATCTCAATCAACTAATCTAAGGCTAATCGGAACCTAATATACACCCAAGATGGATAAAAAATTTAATATATTTAATAAAAATCCTAATTTTATAAAATTTTGAAAATGTTGGGAATTCAAATAAAAAAAAAGAAAATTGATGACTTAAATATAAAACTAGGTAAATACTCAGAATTAAAAGTGTACTTATCCCTTACTTTTCACACTTCAATGTACTATCCTTAATGGTATATGTCAAGATTAAATTGGGTTCACAAAAACTGAGGTAGGCCTAAAAATAATTTGGACTTTACTTTTTAGATTACTGATATTAGGATATAAAAAGTTAAGTCTATGCCTTGAAATCACTTAAGGAGATTTGGTAGAATGGATTTGAAATAGGAATGTTAGATTAATCCATCAACTCTCAACCTTTCTCCATTAAGCTCATACACTCAATATGATTATCCATGAACTTGAATTTAAGAGAATCATATGTAAGGATTTGTGAAAGAAGAGAGTTCACCTTTTCATTAATCAACAAAGTGATTAAATGGCAACTTTGATTTCCAAACTATATAAATATTTAGTTATTCCTCTTTAGTTGACATGAGTTGAGAGAAGTGAGAAATAGAATTCTGTTGTTAAGCTTCTTTACTCGAAGATCAGAATAATAGTTCAAAAGATTTTCATGAGCTCTTGCTCTAGAGGTGTAAGGTTAAAGATTTGAGTTTTCTTGTTTGTCACAAGTGCATTTGTGCTCTTAGAACTGCTTATTCCTCCTCTTTATTACTCTCTCCTTCTCATTTTCTATGTGTCATCTTCAAGTCACTCCATTGAGGTAACATGAAGCGTGAGTCTCATGCTGCATGCACATATTAATATTTATGACTTCGCTTATACAAAATATAATATAATTGGCTGTAAAAAAGTAATATATCAAGATTTACCTGACATTATATTTACTTTTAGATTAATAAATTTAAATGAAAATAAGATAAAAATATAAACAAATGAGCATATATAGTAAGGAGATGTAACCTATTATTTTCCACATCTTCTCAAATGAATCGCCATATCCATATTATGTTATTATTGTTGTAAAGTTTTATTGTCAAATCCAAATAATAGTTAACCTTATTGGTATAAGATTTTATGCAACTGTACATTTATAAAGGTAAGAGAAGAAAAGATTGAATTTGTTCCATCTTTATGGAAGAATAGTATTTATACAATATGAGACGTAAAGGCTTGACACCTTATTGATTTAAATGGTTTCAATATTCTATTCCTTGACATCATTATGAAATAATATAAAAGTGCACGGAAAAAAATAGAAAAGAAAGAGTTTCTGTGATTTTTTACTTGACTGACTACGGCGGCATCATCAACAAAAAGGGGTTAAGTCTATCCATCTCCGGATTATATTTTCATCTATTTCCTTGCAAATCATATGTTTTCATATGTATGAAAAATATTTAAAGTATATTGTATTTTTTTTTCTATTGATTTTACATATACATATATAATATGTGATTAAAAGCAGTACAGGCAAATAAACCAAAAAAATAGTAGGAGTTAAGTTTGTTGACAAGGTGCTCTTTTAAATATATTAAGAAACCACTAGAACATTTTTAAGTATGTTCATTGTTGTCCTAAAAAATGTACACAGTATTTTGATGATTACATATTTCTTAATTAGCAATCTAGATTTTGAAGTATCCGGAAGGAAGCTATACTCATTAGCGAGAAACGTGACCAATAATAAATTACAAGGCAAATGTAATAACCTATGTGCTGTTTCCTATGGGTAGGGTATGTGGCTGTAGAAAACAGCTTATGGAGGAGTTAAATTTATACCAATTCAGCTGTTCGAGAGAGTGATCGAGTGACTATCATTCTATGGATTATGTGAAATTCACGTGCTTGCTACCTAACAACCGTGTAGATATTGACGCCATGTGCTTACCCGCCTCGTTTTTGCCAATCGATCTCAAGCATCTTTAGTAATACGAGGTATTTACATACAATATTATAATCAAACAGTCTGCTTTAACAGCAACTGTTGAGGTTACTCCCCCATGAACCCCTGGAATCCATAATTTTATCTTCTTACCAGTCTGCTGGAGGATCTCTCACATAATCCCCTATATTTCATCCCTCCAATCCTTCAATCCTCATCGCCATCCTGCCCATTCGCACCCTCCCTCATGATCTAAATCAAACGTGTCGAGGCCATTGCATCGTAACCCTTAAGACCTTAATTGTATAAACCACTTGCAGAGTGTAAGAAGACTGGTAAAATATGAAACAATAATCACTTAACTGCTCGGACGATGCTCCCCCTAATTTTATTAAACATATAACAGCTACAGCATCTAATCAAGGTATGGTTATATGCCACTTGCGCTCTAGCATCCCATACCATGCACCTAGTTGTTACAGGTGATTTCATCCTTGATTTTCTACCTCTTCTGTTGTGTTATATGCGATCGGTGACTTGTGTCTTCCCATTGATAGTTAAATTTTTTTACAATAATTACTAAAATTTCCAAATATCACCAATTTTCAGACGTGAAATCTCATTCATCAGCAACTATGTTAGCAATTATGAAAACATCAATCTCAACCTAAAAATTTAAATTCATTGACTAAAATATATGAATTCCATAATATTATGAATTATCCATCATGACATTTTATCAATTAAAAAATATATATTGAAAATGCAAATTACCAATTTAAGCTTCAAATTTCTAAATATTCTATCAACGATGGGAAAATTCCAATCAATTTTAGGAAGAAGTTAGATTAGTTATTTCAAGGTACAATTTAACATCTTTCTTAAAAGTTGTTTTAATTTGGAGTTATGCATTCATGGAAAACAATATGTCATTATTTCACCAAGTTGATTTTTAGGTCTCTTCAACAATGTGCAGAGCTATCAGAGACAAACACACACTTTAGCCAAAACACATTTATCCAACTAAATAAATTGGAAAATTAAAAGATGAAGCATTGATTTTTCTCAAAATTATAGACTCATACACCTACATAAAAAAAAAAACATATTATTAAAAATACATATATATGAAGAACAAAAGGGAAAAAAAAAAAGCAAGTAAAGAACAAATAACAATAAAAAAAAATCGTGATAAGAGTTCCCAATTGTTTTTTCTACTAACCCCAAGAGCTTCCCCACAATAAAAATTCATGATTTTGTTAGCCGCATAATGCTTTAAGTGGCAAATAACATCGCAACTTGTTACAACGTTATTTGCCACTTAGCCAATAAATGGGCTAGAGGGGTTCTCACCCATTTATATCTTGCTGCTTACACTTGCAATCGCCGCTTATGGCTAATTATATTTAATTCAAAATTTTTAAATTTTTACCTTGGAATAGCATCCTAAACTTATAAAATGTATTTTAATATCTATAAATCCTTATAAACTAGTAAATAAATCTAAAAAATTGCTGATGATTCTAAATTTTAACGTTGTTGTAGATTGGGGTGGGAATTGCGGGGCGGGGCGGGCAATCCCTGTTGGTGGCGGGCCAACCCGCCGGAAAACTTGATCTACAGCTACAGTTCTGCAGTGTGAATGACACGACACGACCGTGGACTGCTGCCTGCTGGTCGGCGGTCACTGAGGACGATGAACAAGCCACTGAGGACTAAGCTGGTCGCACCGACCGACGACCACCGAGTGACAGTGACCAGCGAGGGCCGCGACTGCGACCACAATTGAGGACTGAGGACTGCTGTGCAACACGACCGCGACTGCGACCGCGACCGCGACCCGCGAGGACTGCGATTGAGGACTGAGGACCCGCGACCGTGACCGTGACCGCGACCGTGACTGATGACTGAGGATTGCTGTGCAGCACGACCGCGACCGCGACCGGACCCGCGAGGATCGCGACTGAGGACTGAGGACCCGCGACCGTGACCGCGACCGCGACTGAGGACTGCTGTGCAGCACAACCGCGACCCGCGAGGACCGCGACCGCGACCGTGACCCGCAAGGATCGCGATCGCGACCCGTGAGGACCGCGACTGAGGATTGAGGACCCGCGACCGTGACCGTGACCACGACTGACGACGCCGATGTCGACTGAAGTGACGATGACGAGACGAGGAGTTAAGGACGACGTCGACTGAAGTGACGGCACCGCCGTCCGTCGCACCACCACTGCCGGTCGCCTGTTTTACATAATACACAGAAAAAAAATTATTGTGGGTCATCGCGGGCCAGCCCGCATAGCCCGCGGGGCGGGGCGGGCAGACTTTCCTCATTCGCCAGACTTGTGAGCCACTGCGGGCCAGCCCGCGACGACCCGCGGGCTGGTACGGGTCGGGGCGAACCGACCCATTTGGCCCGCATTACCGGCCCTAGTTGTAGATACATCAATGGAACTTATATCACACGTTCTTTTTGATACACACTTGGTTTCGGTTGCAGATTTCTATGAATATATTATCCATCTTGTGTGATCGTGCTTTATTTTTTTCAGAAACATAATATGGATTTGAATTTTGCTGAAAATGATTACTTTACTTGTCATATCTAATTCATATTTGAAGAGGTTTATACTATCATAAGGGTCATTTTTATATCAAGAAAGCAAAGATATATATTTTATATTTTACATATATATTTTAGAAAGCTTTTCAATATTAATTTTCTATCTAATAGGGAAGACTTAATGTAAAAGGATATATCTTTTATGAAGTTCTTATATACAACGGTCAAAATTTGAGAGTACGTTTTATGGATATTTTCCAAAAGACATTAAGCAAACCTTCGAAAATGCAAAAGATGATAGTCTTGTATTTTTTATATAACTAGTTAAAGGCACATGTTATGCAAGGATTTTATTTTAAAATTTATATAACAATAAAAAAAATTAATAGATGTATGTAAAAGATTATAACTACTACATTTTAACAATGTACATGTGATGTCATTAAGTTTAGGACCCTCGATCATTTTTTTCCATTTTAATCTAAATTTTAAACAATATAAAATAATTAATATCACAAGGAATATGAGATGATGGTTACATAATATAAATTTTCGTGGTGAGTAACTTCCAACAACAGAATTAAATTTTTGATGAGTCCCTATTGCGCTTCATCCATTCTACTCCTTTTATTATCATGCAATATATGTTATGTTCTTTAATCTATTTTAATCTAAAAAGCTTTATTTTAACCCTTTTAGGCCCCTTATATTTCCAAACTGAGTAAAGTTACAAGTTTATATTTTAAATGCTTATATCTTTATCATTTTAGATCTAATTTACTTTAAACTAAAGTCCACTTAATTTTAATCATTTTTAATGCTCACAACATCCTTAAATTGTTCAATATACATTAAATGAAATGCACCTATATATTAAATTCTGTCCAATATACATCAACCTATTCACCTCATCTGTGTTTAATGTGATCTGTATTGTTTATTTGGAGCACCCATTCAGCATCATTGATACATATTATTTAAATACACATATTATCATTATGTGTTTCAAACATTGTTGATTGCACTTTTCCCCCCAATAATCTTATTGTAAAACACTTTTTCATCTTACATTTTGATTTGTTTGGGGATTCTTTTAGTCATTGATAAGAGTTGGATAAATTGTCATATTGAAAGAGAAGAGTATGTACGAGGTGTAGAGTTTTTTATTGCATACTTGCGCATAAAGTATGGAATGGAAAAGAGGTTAAGTTGTCCATGTAGGGAATGCTTAAACGTTAACTCGCACATTATGAATGTAATAAGAGCACATTTGCTTGTAGATAGGATGGATGTAACTTACTGTTGTTGCATATACCATGGTGAGGGGTTAACCATTGAATTGCTTACGAGAACTCGAGGTAGGATACGTAAAAAAGAATATGATTTGAGAACCAATAAAAGCGAGGGGTTCAATGAGGTAAATGATGACGACATTGATGGACTTAATGAGATGCTAGAAGATTTAGAGGCATTTATTGACAATCAAGCTGAAGGTCCAACTCCTAGGGATGAATTTGATATCCCACCTAATTTTGTTGATGGGTTAAGAGTTAACTCACAACAAGAGTCTTATCCAATGTGTAAGTTATCAAAATTGCCATTTATAGTGAAACTGCTACACTTAAAAGTATACAATAAGTGGAGCAATAAGTCAATTGATATGCTTCTTCAATTTCTTCATGACATGATCCCTAATGAAGAGTCTCTTCCTAAGTCATACTATCATTCAAACAAGTACTTAAGTAGATTAGGCATGGGTTGCCATTATATTCATGCGTGTAAATATGATTGTTACTTGTTATGTGGTATCTTAAGGTATAAGGTGTATGGTGGATTTAGGAAGGCTATTCCTCACAAGGTTTTACATTACTTTCCCAAGAAACCAAGGTTGCAACGCCTTTTCATGAATGCTAAAATTGCTCAAAAGATGTATTAGCATAAAGAGGAACATAATAGATAAGACAATTCTATGGGTCATCCTGCAGATGGGTTATCTTGGGTCAATTTTGACATTGAATTCCTTGAGTTTGCAAGGGACACTCGCAATGTTAAGTTAGGGCTAGCTAGTGACAGCTTTAATTCCTTTAGATCTATGAGCCAATCATATAGCATGTGGCATGTGGTTTTACTTACATATAACTTGCCCCTTAGATGTGTATAGAGAAAGAGTTTTTAATGATGTCGTTGTTAATCCTATGACCTAAAGCACTGGGGAAGGAGATTGATATCTACTTGCAGCCTCTAATCAATGAACTGAAAGATCTTTGGGTTAATGGATTATGGACATTTGATGCATATTCTAAGTCTTCTTTCAAAATATATGCCACTTTATTGTGAACCATCAACAACTTTCCTACATATGGGAACTTGTTCGGGTGGAGTACAAAAGGTTATAGTGCTAGTCCGGTATGCAAAGACCAAACACCCTTAATAAGGCTTAACAACAAGATTGGGTATGTTGGTAATAAAATGTGGTTAGAGAATAAACATTGATGGAGATGAAGCTTAAAATTTGATGGAATGCGTGATAATCATGAAGCCCCTAAAGAATATTCTAGTAATGGTATACTTTACCAATTACAATCTATGAAAGATGTGTCTATGGAAAAGCATCCAAACAAAGTCAAAAGAATCCATTATACTGATGGGTTCAGCTAGACAAAAAGGTCAACATTCTTTCAGTTGTTACACTAGTCAAAGTTGATGCTAAGGCATAATTTAGATGTTATGCATATTGGAAAGAATATTTGTAAGAATGTTGTTAATACAATTATTGGGATTGAGGGAAAAACAAAAGACACCTATAAGGCTTGACTTGATCTAGAGGACCTTAGCATTAAAAAGGAATTACATTGTCGAAGTGGCTCGATGGCAAGTATTCCATGCTATGTGCTAGTTATTCATTAAGCATTAGTGAGAGGAGATCATTCTATCAGTTTCTAAGGAGAATTAGATTACTCAATGGTTATGCATTGCATATAGGTAGGTGTGTTAATACTCAAAGCTTTTCGGTATGAAGAGCCACAATTGTCATGTTTTGCTTCAAAGGCTGTTACCTATGGGTATTCTTGGCATATTTCTTAAAGAAGTTACCATGGCCATCGAGCTTGGACCCTTTTTTGAAAGGCTTTGTAGATGTGTTCTAAATGTTGAAGATGTATAAAAGATGCATAGTGATATTGTTGCTATACTATGTAAGCTAGAGTTGATCTTTCCCCCCTGCATTTTTTGATATAATGATGCATCTAGTTGTCCACTTGCCTTGAGAAGCATTGATGGCTGGACTAGTGCTTATCGATGGATGTATCTTATTAAGAGGTATGATATAAGTTTTCACACTTACCAATTACGTGCTGATATTATTTTAGCTTCTAACACTCCATGTAAATTTATGAGTGTAGATACTTAGGTTCTTTAAAGTAATTTGTTAGAAATAGAGCTTATCTAGAAGGCTCCATTGTAGAAGCGTATGGTATTAATGAGTGCTTGACTTGGTGCTCACTTCACTTAGAAGACATTGAAACAACATTTAATCATCTAGATAGGAATTTTAATTCCTTAAAAGAAGGTGGTGTTGATGTTTTCACAAATAGAGATGGTCTCATTTTTCATCCTCCATATGTCATATTATCTAACAAGGAGGTTGAAGTAATGACATGGTATATCATCAACATTTGTCATGAAATTTAGCCTTGTTTAGAGTAAGTATGAATAGGTGCATTTCATATGTTACAATACTGCTTTAAATTGATAATTTAGCAAATTTTTATTTAAAAATTGTATTGTAAGGAACATAAGGTTATTTTAAGGGCACAATATAGTGACAATGTAGATAAGCACCATAAAAGGGAATTTCATCAATGGTTTATGAATAAGGTAAATACAATAAAATAACGTTGTACGTAATTGAGAAGTTCACTTTTTTCAGATAAGCATTCACTTTTTATGTAAACAATTTCTTCCTTGATAATTTTGGAGATGAGACCATCGTATGACAATTGTAACTCGATCATTAATGCATTCTATGTATTGTCAATAGGACTCGATTCATGCTACAAGAGATACATCAAGCTAATATATAATGGTGTTCAGTTTTACACATTAGACTTCGATTATAGGAAGAAGAGTCAAAACAATGGAGTACTTGTAAAGGGAAATCAAGGGGATGTGCAGTCATCAACAGAATTTTATGGGGTTTTAATATATATATATGAGTTTAGTTACATATAAAACAAGAGAGTATTCTTATTTAAATGTAAGTGGCGGGACACAAATAGATGACATCATATTGTAAGAGTTTAGAATGGCATTAAAAGTATTAACGTCACTCATACTTGGTATGTAAATGACCCATATGTGTTAGCATCATAAGCTAAACAAATATATTACCTAGAGGACATGAAATTAGGTGATGATTGGCGTGTGGTGCAACATTTTGAGCATCTCCATGATGAGGATCATCTAATACCTAAGAAGACAGAACCAAGAACTTAAGATTTATTGCAAAGAATTGGAGGACCAATGACCCAAGCTAGAGCAAAGAGGATGAATGATGCCTTACAAAGACTAGTCATGGATCTACGAGCCAAGGAATCAAATTACACGAAAGGAGAACTGACACCTATTAAAGTGATTCACGTTTCTATGGAAGAAGACAAGGATTTGTAGTTCTAGAATGAGAAATGTTATATGTTGAACCGAAATAAGAAAGGGAATTTATGGGTTTGTTGTTATGTTTTTTAGTATTTGTTTTGGTCTGTAATTTAGAATATATGGTTACTTGTTTCAGTTCACATGAGGATAAGGAAGCAAGTAGATTAGGAAACTTAGGTTTTTCTTATATTGTTACATGTATACACTATATAAAGCCGTGTAAGGGTTAGCACAAGACATCATTGAATAGAAATTTTACAAACACTTTTTTGTGGGACACGAAATCCTCTTTTGTTCTTTGCAAAAGAACTATCCATTAAGAATTCCTCAATCAAATTACTATAGGAAACCCTTAATTGATAACTTAGGTTTCAGTCAACAAGTATAATTAGGGTCTAGTTCCATGCTATTTGTTCGAGACGATCTTTAGGGAATTGTTTCAAATAGCATACATCGGATTCTAGGTTTAACATACTTAGGGTTCACATATCACTCCATATTTACATTATGGACTCTTTAATGGGTGATGTAAATTCGTTCACTGATGTGGAGGCTCAATTGGCTGATGAGAGCTTAGACAAACTTGTCATAAAGGATGAGGGAAGAGGAAATGAGTGACATCTAGTTGTCGATTGTGACTTTGATGTGCTATTAAAAACCGATATAAGTCTTGATATTGTTTTTGGAGAATTAATAAAAAGGATAGTTCAAGCATCTAGTGAAGCACAACATGATGCTAGTATCGAATCTTATGATGATGAAGATATGGATGAGGCACTCGATGATACACTTGTATATTGTTGTCATTGATAATTTAGTAGGATATGGTCAAGATGTGTCAAGAATCTCAATCCTCAAACAATCCAAAGACTTTGAAGGAGATAGTTGATGAATTTATGGGTGCAAATGCACAAAGTGATTATCATCATGGAAGAAGATATGGACGATCGACCATTGGGAAACCTTCATAAAGACAAATTTACATGGAAGAGATGGAAGTAGCACTGTGAGAGACACATGGAAAGCTTGAAGAAGAAAGACAACAACGTGTATAACTAGAGGGAAAGTTTAATGACCAACGTGAACAACTGTTGTCAATGCTTCAAGAAGAAAGACACCTACGTATTACCCAAGCTAGAGAGGTAAGTTTAAGCCTAGACTTTGTAAATAAAAGTGTATGTGTTATGTTGTGAAGGCTCCTATTGCTTCTATGTATAGAGTGGCGTTGTTGGGTTTTGATGGTATAGTGGTTATGTTGATGTGGCAAACTCCTTGAGTTTATGGTGTTGTAGTTTTCTATTATGTGTAATATAGGAGTATGTTGTGTAGTACAAGGGTAGTGTGTGTACTATATTTTGTAGGGAGTATTGTTGTAGTTGTGCAATATGTATTGTTATATAGGTGTTAAGGGACAATATTCTAGAATATTGTAGAATATGCATGGTTGAAATTTCTTTAGGGCAATATTTTGGAATATTGATGTTCTACTTATATTTCAAGGATGAAAACTTTGTTACTTTGTAAATGTCTTACAGCTATTTGAGCTTTCTCAAGCAGTCACACAGCTTGATGAGAATTTTCAAAGTACTTTAGATAAATTATCATAAATATGTGATAGTATTCTATCCCTCTCTCTCTCTTCCTATTTACAAAAAAATAAAAATAAAAAAGATATAAATATATGCATGTGTTACTTAAAGGTATATATTTTGTGATGGGAATAAAAAATGCACAGGACCTTGTTCATTCACCAAATTCATCTACCGATGATGATAGTGAAAGTAATGAAGATAATAATAATAGCGATAATGATGGTAAAAGTAGTGATGAGGAAGATTGATGCGAGAAATAGGGTGTTACAAAGTTCATTTAATGTTTAATCTTAAATGTAATGAAGTTTGAATTTCTTGATCTTATTTAGATTTGTTTTATGAGTTATAGTTAAGGATATTGTTCCCAAATTATGTTGATGTGAAAGCGTCATGTTATTGGGTTCATTTGATGTAAGATATGTAAGAAATATATGTTGATGTTTATGGTATTTTAGTATATATAATTGTGCATAAACTAAATAGATATATGTTAGCAAATATAAGGATTGTGAAAGCAGGTTGAAATCTATGTCATTAGAATTACCATGTTTGAATGTTGCAAATTTGGCTTAACATTGGCGTTTTAACGTCGCCAATACACTTTTTACAATGTTGAAACGTCGCTAGTAGGTTAACTTAAACAATGCTTAAATGTTACAAATAGTTTAACTTAGACAACGTTTAAACATTGCAAATAGTTTAACTTACTCAATGTTTAAATATCGCAAATAGTTTAACTTACTCGATATTTAAACATCGCAAATATTACTCTTTTACCACTCTTATAATATCATTTAATTTATGTAATTGTGGTTTTGTTACGTTTAAACGTCGCGTATAATTACTTTTAGTTACGTGTAAACGTCACTAATGTTCCCTTTTTATTATGTTTAAAAGTTGCAAATGTTATTCATTTACTACACTTTTTGTATCAATTAATTTTTTAATAGTGGTTTTACTATATTTAAATGTTATTAACGTTGTGGATATTTTTTATAATGGATCTTTAGTGACATGTATTGGCAACGGTTATTAAACATGGGTAAATCTTTTTGGTGACGTTTATTTCATGTTTAGCAACGTTTATTAAACGCCATGTAATATTGAATTTATTGTAGTGATTAGTAAAATAATAATTCCACTTGGGTATGCATTTATATAAATAAATGCAAATTCATTTTAAGTTATTTGTAAAATGTACTAAAAATTATTAAAAGCTTTGAGCTCGTTTTTTTTTTTTGAAAAAAAAATTAAGTTGTAAATTAATTTTTATTATAATTTAAAAAAAGAGTCGATTGACGAGGTATCAAACTAGTCTATGACACTTCGGTTCCATGGAATTGGCCCATGAGCTAGGCCCATGTTTCTAGTGTTGATTTCCGCCGGTTTCCCCATACTAGGTATCAAGGGATTTCATTCAATAATATTTTGTTATTTAGGTTATATTATCTAATAATAATAGCAGTCTCACTCGCCTTAATAAGTTAGTTTTGTATCTAAAATATAGCAAATACAAAAGTATTCAGGTGTCAAAATTCAATTACTTCAACCAAAATGTGTTGATTAAATAAAAGTTGATATTATACAAAAGCAAAAAGAGGGGAAAAAAATAATCATATTTGTAAGCAAATCTTACTACTTATCGCTTAATTGGTTATTTGATTTGATATAAAGACAATATTATATTCATGGTATATAGTGATGTAAGGTATACAAAGATATTTATATCCTTAAATGACGAAATTATCTATTAACTATATCTAATATTTAACTAAGATTTATGCATTAAAAGATAAGGGAGAAGATATAGGATATATAATTGAATTTATTTAGTAGAACAAAGAGTCCTATGTATTGTTATATAGGTAATACAAGAGTATGTTTTCCATTATATTTAGTCCTACTAAATATTTATTGTTATATTTATGTGGTGTTGTAGTTTTCCGTTATATGTAATATAAGAATATGTTGTGTAGTTCAAGGATAATGTGTGTACTATGTTCTGCAGGGAGTGTTGTTGTAGTTGTGCAATATGTATTGTTATATAGGTATTAAGGGACAAGATTCTAGAATATTATAGAATCTGTATGGTTGTAATTCCTAATATTCTGGAATATTGATGTTCTACCTATGTGTCGAGGATGAAAACTTCATTGCTTCATAAATGTCTTACAACTATCTAAGCTTTCTCAAGCAATCGTATGACTTGCCGGGAATTTTCCAAATCTTTTAGGTAAATTATTATAAATATATGATAGCACTCTCTCCCTCTCTCTTTTGCTATTTACCAAATATATATATATATATATATATAAATATATGCATGTGTCACTTAAAGGTTATATATTCTATGACAGGAACAAAAAATGCATAAGACCTTGTTCATTCACCAAATTCATTTAACAATGATGATAGTGAAAGTAGTGAAGATAATAATGATAGCGATGACGATGATGGAAGTAGTGATGAGGAAGATTGATGTGAGAAATAGGGTGCTAGACAAGTTCATTTAATGTTTAATCTTAATTGTAATGAAGTTTGAATTTCTTGATCTTATTTAGATTTTTTTTTTGAGTTATAGTTAAGGGTATCGTTCCTAAATTGTGTTGATGTGAAAGCATCATGTTATTAGGTTCATTGGATGTAAGATATGTAAGAAATATATGTTGATATTTATGATATTTTAGTATATATAATTGTGCATAAACTAAATAGGTATATGTTGACAAGTATGAGGATTGTGAGAGTAGGTCAAAATCTATGTCATTAGAATTATCATATTTAAATGTTGCAAATTTGGCTCAGTAGCAACATGTTAATATCACAAATACACTTTTTACAATGTTAAAATGTCGCTAGTAGATTAACTTAAACAATGTTTAAATGTTGCAAATAGTTTAACTTAGATAACGTTTAAATATTGCAAATAGTTTAGCTTACTCAATATTTAAATGTCACAAATATTACTCTTTTACCTTTTTTGTAATCTCATTCAATCTATATAATTGTGGTTTTATTATGTTTAAATGTTGCGTATAATTACTTTAAGTTACGTGTAAACGTCGAAAATGTTATTCATTTACTACACTTTTTGTACCCATTAATTTTTTAATTGTGGTTTTACTATATTTAAACGTCGTCTATTACCTATTTTTAGCTACATTTAAGCGTTGTCCAATATAATACATTTAGCTACGTTTTTATTTTTAGCGATGTTTATTTTATTAACATCACAAATATTTTTTGCAACAAACCTTTAACAACGTGTATTAGCAATGGCTATTAACCATAACTAAATCTTTTTTGCAATATTTATTTCATGTTTAACAACGCTTATTAAATATCGTCTAATATCAAATTTGTTGTAGTGATTACTAAAATAATAATTCCACTTGGATATGTATTTATATAAATAAATGCAAATTCATTATAAGTTAGCTATAAAACATATTAAAAACTATTAAAAGTTTTGAGCCCACATTTTTTTTAAATTTAAGTTGTAAATTAATTTTTATTTTAATTTTTTTTAAAAGACTTGATTGACGGGGTATCAAACCAGTCCATGACACTTCGGTTCCATGGAATCGGCCCATGGTTCTAGTGCCAATTTCCGCTGGTTTCCCCTTATTGGTGTTTATTTGATTATATTCCAAACGATATCAAGGGATTTCATTCAATAATATTTTGTTATTTAGGTTATATTTTCTAATAATAGTAGCAGTCTTAATTACCTTTATAAGTTAGTTTTGTATCTAAAACATATCAAATACAAAGTATTCCGGTGTCAAAATTCAATCACTTCAACCAAAATGTGTTGATTAAATAAAAGTTGACATTGTACAAAAGCAAAAGGAGCGAAAAAAAGAAGAAGATAATCATACTTACAAGCAAATCTTAATTTGATTTGATATAAAGATAATATTAGATTCATGATATATAGTGTTGTAAGATACACAAAGATATTTATATCCTTAAACAACAAAATCATCTACTAACTATATCTAATATTTAACTAAGATTTATGCATTAAAAGATAAGAGAGAAGATATAGGATATATATGATTGAATTTAATTAGCAGAACAAAGAGTCCTATGTATATCAGGTCTCTCTTCCATCAGCTATATATATATACGTCTCCACACAGCTAGGAATTATTTGTAACAAACTGATCATCAATCAATTGTAGGAAGAAGCTAGATTATAGTTGTTTCAAGGTAGGTACAATTTAACATCTTTCTTAAAGTTGTTTCGAAGTTATGTAATCATGGAAAACAATGTCATTAATTCGCCATGTTGATTTCCAGGTCTCTTCTGCAATGTGCAAAGCTATCGATCATCGTTCCCAGTGGAGTATGTTCAAGATGTGGCTTGCGGTGCTTGTTAATTTGCTTTTGCTTTCAAATAGGTTTGCGTTTCAAATCTTCTGCTTATCTTACGTAGTCTTCATCAATATTTCTAAACTTTTACTTCCACGGATACTGTAAACTTATAAAAAGTATTTTAACATCCATAAAGAGAACTCAATAGTATAAAATAAAAAAAATATGATAATATAACTCTTTTATATTATATTTGATATATATAATACTGAATAAAATTTTTTGCATCTATTATTTGAATATATAAAGTATTACATTAAACATAGTATATAAAGTAGTAAACAATTATTTTTGTATTTTTGTTTAGTGAATCTAATTTTTATACTATATTTTTTATAATACAAAATATAAACATTTTATCAAGTACTTTAAGATTATTTTCATCCAATAATGAAGAAAATATGCAAAACAAATAAATGACAAAATATTTTATTTAATCCAATATCATAAATTATTTACAACCAATCAATACCTATAATTTTGTGGGGTTATTAATATCTGATAATTCAGGTTTTTTCCTTTTTTTTTAATTATTTATGGTCTGTGGTCATTAAATTTTGTTACTTTAAATCAACTGACGATGTTACGCCTCTTAGCTGCAAACAACATATATAATTGACTTTATTTTCATGTCTATAACTGTTAGTTTTAAGAAAATAAAAATATTACATGGGTATATTAATTAGAAAAATATGTCAAAGAAATAATTTCTCCAATTAATATTAACTTTTGATTGCAGAGGGTTATTTATTTATTTATTTATTTTTGGGTAAATTTGATTGCAGAGTTTTAGCACATGATGAATCGAACGCTTTTCCTCCTGTAAAGCTCCGAGGAGTGGGTGCCAACCAGGTAAATGTTTCTAGTTTTTATTCTTCTTTTTTTTTCTTTTTTTTTTTTCAGCATGTCAATCCTTTACAAATCATATATATAAATATATATATATATATATATATATATATATTTGGTTTCAGTTGTAGATTTCTATGAATATATTATCCATCTTGTACGGTCTTGCTTTAATTTTTTTCAAAAATGTAATATAGATTTGAATTTTGCTAAAAAATAACTACCTTATTCATCGCATCTAATTCATCTTTAAGGAGTTTTATACTATCGTATGTTCATATCCATGACAAAGAGTTCTACCAATATTTATAGAGAAGAGGGGCATCGATAAAACTTGAGAAAAACCAGAAATAACAGAACAAGATGATGCAGAAAAATAGAAAGCCAAGAGAGAAAGGAAAAGAAAAGGAATTTTCTATTTTCGTTAGTTTGTTATAGTGAGCTTTTAGTATTTATACTAACAACCTTTTACGTATACATGCTAATAACCTCTTATGTGTACATTACTTAATATATAACTTAATAGATATTTTTATTTCAAAAAAGAAATATATATATATATATTATCTTTTACAAATATAATCTAGAAAACCTTTCAATATTAATTTTGTATCTAATAGGGAGGACTTAATGCAAAACTTATATGAAGTTCTTATAAACAATTGTTAAAAACTGAAAGCACAATTTACGGATATTTTTCAAAAGACATTAAGCAAATCTTTGAAAATGAAAAACACGATACCACTTGAAAAGTTGCATATTTTATATAACTAGTTAAAAGCATGTATTATGCAGGGATTTTATATTAAAGTATATACAATAATAATAACAATAAAGGTAGGTAAAAGATTATAACTTACATTTTAACAGTGCACGTCTTCTTAGAAAGCCTTTCTATATTAATTGTTAAAAGAGATAGCTTCATGCAAATAAGTTTTGATAATGAACTATTAGTCTTTTTTAAAATTTTGTTATTATGGTTGTTGTTGTTGTTGTTGTGGCTTGCAATTTTTCCGTTATAATATACAGAAAAAGAAAATTAAAGTACGTTGTTTGTGATAAAATTCTAGTTGCTATAGGCATTCAACTACAAGATATTTTCTTTCCATATTTGCTTGAACATGATATACATATGTAAATATTAACCTTCTATGTCTTTACATATTCTAGGTCATCATGAATAATGGGATAGTCGAAGTTACCTTATCAATTCCAGGAGGTGCTGTAACAACAATCAAATACAAAGGAATCAATAACTTACTTGAATTTCATGATAGAAGACATGCTCCAGGGTATTGAATCTTTCGTATTACTACAAAAACCTTATAAATAGTTCATAAGTTTTGTTATCTTATCATCTAATTTATTTAATTCACAGGTATTGGGATATATTATGGAGTTCTCCAAAGACATCCGGTTATTTGGACACGTAAAATAACTACTCTTTCTAACTTAGTCTTATATTTTTTTATTAGTAAGAAACACAAATCTAACCTCTACCTAGAACAATCCCATTTGAAATTACATTTTATTTTGCAGGCTTGATTCTCGTTCGATGTCATACAAAGTCATAGCAAGAAATGATGACATATTAGAACTATCATTTTCTAGAGCATGGGACAATTCCACCAATTCTATCCCGCTAAATGTAGACAAGAGGTACATTACACATTTGCCATAAACAAATAATGGTCTACAAAATTATTAAGTCTCATCGCTACACTAAGCTCCAAACCAATGTAACCTCCCCCAACTATCGCACATTTCCATCCTTTTTGGCTTTAATAGTTGCCACCAGTATATCAACATCCTTAATCTCTCTCAAATAAAAGATATTCGAATAAACTCCTTGTGCACTAAAATTAGTTAACCTAATAACCTTGCACGAAATATATACATTTTAGATCTAATTCTTTAAGAATAAAATAATACTGAAATTTAGATGTATCAACACCAAAAATCCAAGTAGTTTAGGTTCCAAAAAGTAAACTTACTGATGAACTAGTAGCAATTATCAAAATTTCATACTTGAAGCATTCTCCAATAGCACTGACAAGAGTTTTGGTCGCAACATCATCATTGACAATTCATGTGCTAAAAATCAACCTAATTCCTAAAACACTGGAGAGGGACATTTGATTATCAGCTAGTGTGTACAAATTTATAACGAAGGGAAACGAGGGAATATCATAAGTGATGATATATATTCTTTTTTCAATGGAGGGGGGAACATCAGGAATAGAGGGGGGGGGGGGGGGGGGGGCATGTAGGAATCTTTACCATTTTTTTTGTAAGACTCGGGAAGAAATCTCCACCACTAGAAATCTAAGCCTCTTTACTAATATCTTTGAGGTTATGAAGAATCTCCTTCAGCAGAGACCTTACATAGTTGGTCAAGTTTGGAACAAAATTGCATTTGTTCCCAAACTTTATAAAGCTTCTTTGCGGCTTTATTCTTTTGAAAATTGATGATTTATTGGTGTTCCCTTATAGAAAAAGAAAAGGCAAAAGTTCAATAAATAATAAAATATGAGGCATAAATTTTTTTGTATTCAAATGTTGTCAAATATTTTCTTCTTTCCCATAAATCTATCTAACTTACTAGAGCTTAAATGCGTGGTACTAGTAGAAGGACCTAGTAGATTATGATTAGTTGAATTAGTGCTTGCAGCCATAATTGCATTTGAACTTGAAATGAGCTTCACTTGCATAGACTACTTTTAGCATTGAATTGCTATGTCTTATCAAGTCTACTCACCTTAATCAATAAAGCTTGAAATTTTAGTTGATGAATTTATCTCATAGCTTTTCAGCTATGAAGATTTTATTTCAATGAAATTATTAGAACTTATGTTTTCATTATATGTGGGTAAAAAAGCCTTGCCAATTGGAGAATATTCTGTTGGTTATGGCTTCTAAAGGTAAACAATTGCTTGTTCTATTTAGTGGCTTAACATTTTTATTATGTTCTATGGCTTCCAAGGATAAAAGAGCTCCTTTTTCTATGTTGTTTTGTGTTATTTTGACATTGAATTGATGTAACTGTGTGAACCTATATAGGAAATCATTGAATTGGATTTGTAACAACTAATTTATTATGATTTTCAGTTGGATCCATCTAACTAATACTGTTTCCTTTTCTTACAATAAGTGAATTTCCTTAGTAATTATGTGATTACAAATTGTGCAACTACCAAATCACCAAAACTCTTTTTGTTAAAAATTGTGGTTTAGCCCTTTTATTGGAGATTCCATAGCTGTTGTATGTAAAGAAGGTGTTGTTGATGTTGCTATTGCTATTGCTCTTGTAGCTATTGTTGTTGATCAAATTGAATTAGTTTTTTTTTTTTCCATACCATTAAAGAATTAATTTTGATTATAACCATGAGTATAATTGTCAACATAATCCTAAGAACCAAACAATCTTAAGCCCAAGATTTTCTTGATACAATTGTACTTGAATTGCCATAAACCGACTTTTTTTTGTGTGTCTTGCAATGCAATGGATGTTTGCTTGTGTAGATGCTTTTGTTTTAAGTGAAATTATGAGTCACTAGAGTGTTCAAAGAGAGGTTGAAGGTATAAGGAGTTGAGAAGTTACGAAGGACCATCAACGGGAGGTGGAAGAGGTATGAATTTGATTGGGACATTTCAAAACCTACTTGAAAGATGCAAAAGAAAAAAAGCATCTACCATATCTTTCCTTTTGCTGAAATAATGTTGGAGGACTTCTAGTTTCCTATGCAAACTCACCTATCTATGAGTCTTAATGGTGCTCTATTCTAACATATGTAATTGCATGTTGTAGATTAAGCTTTTATTTCTAACTTATGTACTTTTAGTGTTCTTTTCCAAATCTAAAGAATTACTATGATAGACTTAAGAATTATCTATTGTCTTTCACTTAAAGATTATATTAGTTGAGCATAAAAATGTTAACAAAGTTATTTGAAGCCAATTATGTGTTTTATAACTACTGAGGGCTAATGATGGGGTTCAATTATTACTGCATGTGGAATTTGACTTGGTGTTTTATTTGTGGATCTATATACATGGTGTGTTGTCATCATTTATAGCATTTTCACTAATTCCTTAGCTTTCAAGACAAAGAAATTAGGTGGTGTTCCATTCGAACTCCAACAGTAGTAGTGCCTATCTGTGTTCTGGTGGTTAACTTCCAACAATGGAATTAAATTTTCAATTAGTCCCTATTGCGCTCCATCGACTCTACTCCTTTTAGTGTTATGCTATATAGGTTCTGTTCTTTAATCTATTTTAATCTAAAAAGCTTTATTTTAACCCTTTTAGGCCCATTATATTTCTAAACTAAGTAAAGTTATAAGTTTATATTTTAAATGCTTACATCTTTATCATTTCAGTTCTAATTTACTTTAAACTAAAGTCCATTTAATTCTACTCATTTCTAATGCTCAAAACATCCTTAAACTATTCAATATACATTAAATAAAATGGAAAAATCAAATCACCTATATATTAAAAACTGTCCAATATACATCAACCTATTCACTTCATTTGTGTTTGATGTGATCTGTATTGTTTATTTGGTCTACATTGTTTATTTAGAGCACCCATTCAACTTCGTTGATATATATTATTTAAATATACATATTATCATTATGTGTGTCAAACATTGTTGATTGCACATTTTTCCCCAACAATCTTATTGTAAAACACTTTTTCATCTTACATTTTGATTTGCTTTGGGATTCTTTTAGAGTCATTGATAAGAGTTGGATAAATTGTCATATTGAAAGCGAAGAGTACCTATGAGGTGTAGAGTTTTTATTGCATACTTATGCATGAAGTATGGAATGGAAAAGAGGTTAAGTTATCCATGTAGGAAATGCTTAAACGTCAACTCGCACATTATGAATGTAATAAGAGCACATTTGCTTGTAGATGGGATAGATGTAACTTACCGTTGTTGGATATACCATGGTGAGGGGTCAACCATTGAATTGCCTACAAGAACTCGAGGTAGGATACATCATAAATAATATGATTTGAGAACCAACAGAAGCAAGGGGTTCAATGAGGCAAATGATGATGGACTTGATGAGATGCTAGAAGATTTAGAGGCCTTTATTGACAATCAAGCTAAAGGTCCAACTCTTAGGGATGGATTTGATATCCCACCCAATTTTGTTGATGGGTTAAGAGTTAACTTGCAACAAGAGCTTTATTCAAGGTGTAAATTATCAAAATTCTCATTTATAGTGAAGTTACTACACTTAAAAGTATACAATAAGTGGAGCAATAAGTCTTTTGATATGCTTTTTCAAATTGTTCATGATGTAATCCCTAATGAAGAGTCCCTTCCTAAGTCATACTATCATGCAAACAAATACTTAAGGGGATTGGCCATGGGTTGCCGTTATATTCATGCGTGCAAATATGATTGTTGCTTGTTTTGAGGTAGTAACAAGCACCTCACACAATGCCCCATATATGGTACCTCAAGGTATAAGGTGTGTGGTGGATCTAGGAAGACTATTCCTCACAAGGTTTTGCGTTACTTTCTTGCGAAACCAAAGTTGCAACACCTTTTCATGAATGCTAAAATTGCTCAAAAGATGCATTGGCATAATGAGGGACATAACAAATAAGACAACTCTATGGGCCATCCTGCAAATGGGTTATCTTGGGTCAATTTTGACATTGAATTCCTTGAGTTTGCAAGGGACACTCGCAATGTTGGTTAGGGTTAGCTAGTGACGGCTTCAATCCCTTTGGATCTATGAGCCAATCATATAACATGTGACTTGTAGTTCTACTTACATATAACTTACCCCCTTAGATGTGTATGAAGAAAGAGTTTTTAATGATGTCGTTGTTAATCCCAAGACCTAAAGCATCGGGGAAGGAGATTGATGTCTACTTGCAGCCTCTAATCAATGAATTGAAAGATCTTTAGGTTAATGGATTATAGACATATGATGCATATTCCAAATCTTCTTTCAAAATGCATGTCGCTCTATTGTGGACCATCAACAACTTTCCTGTATATGGGAACTTGTTTAGGTATAGTACAAAGGGCTATAGTGCTTGCTCGGTATGCAAAGACCAAACACCCTCATCCAGGCCTAATAGCAACATTGGATATGTTGGTCATAGAATGTGGTTAGAGAATGACCATCAATGAAGATGTAGCTTAAAATCTGATGGAATCCGTCATAATCGTGAAACCCCTAAAGAATATTCTGGTAATGATATACTTCACCAATTACAATCTATAACAAATGTGCCTATAGAAAAGCATCTAAAGTAAGTATGAATAGGTACATTTCAAACGTTACAATACTGTTTTAAATTAATAATTTAGCAAATTTAAAAACTGTGTTGTAGGAAACATAAGGTTATGTTAAGGGCACGATAAGGTGGCAACGTAGATGAGCACCACAAAAGGGAATTTTGTCAATGGTTTATGAATAAGGTGAATACAATAAAGTAACATTGTACGTAATTGAGAAGTTCACTTTTTTCAAATAAGCTTTCACTTTTTAATCTATGTAAAAAATCTCTTCCTCGACAATGTTGTAGATGAGATCGTCGTGTAACAGTTGTGACCCGATCATCAGTGCATTCTATACATTGTCAATAGTCCCCGATTCATGCTACAAGAGATACAACAAGATGATATATAATGGTGTTTGGTTTCACGCATCAGACTTCGATTGTGGGGAAAAAGTCTCGGAAAAGTGGAGTTCTTGTAAAGGGAAATCAAGAGGATGTGCAGTCATCAATAGAATTTTATGGGGTTCGAACATATATGTATGAGTTCAATTACATATGGAACAAGAAAGTATTCTTATTTAAATGTAAGTTGAGTGGCACAAATAGACAACATCATAATGTAAGAGTTGAGAATGGCATTAAAAGTATTAAGGTCACTCATACTTGGTATGTAAATGACCTATATGTGTTAGCATCACACGTTAAATAGATATATTACTTGGAAGACATGAGATTAGGTGTTGATTGGCATGTGGTGCAACATTTTGAGCATTGCCATATTTACAATATGGACTCTCTAATTTGCAATGTAAATTTATTTACTGATGTGGAGGCTCAATTGGCGGATGAGAACCTGTACAAGCTTGTCATAAGGGATGAGGGAAGAGGAAATGAGCGATATCCAGTTGTCGATTGTGATGTTGATGTGCTATTAAGAATCGATATAAGTCCCGATACGGTTTTTAGAGAATTAGTAAAAAGGATAGTTCAAGCATCTTGTGGAGCGCAACATGATGCTAGTATCGAATATGATGATGATGAGGATATGGACGAGGCACTTGATGATACACTTGTATATTGCCGTCATTGATAATTTGGGAAGATATATCAAGAATCTCAAATCTCGGACTATCCAAAGACTTTGGAGGAGATAGTTAATGAATTTATGGATGCAAATGCGTGGACTGGTTATCATCCTAGCAGAGGATATGGAACACCGACCATTGGGAAACCTTCACAAACACGAATTTATATCGAAGAGATGGAAGCAGTGCTGAGAGAGACACAAAGAAAGCTTAAAGAAGAAAGACGACAATGTGAACAACTAGAGGGAAAGTTTAATGACCAACGTGAACAACTACTGTCAATGCTTCAAGAAGAAAGAGACCTACGTATTGCTCAAGCTAGAAAGGTAAGTTTAAGCCTGGACTTCGTAAATAAAAGTGTATGTGCTATGTTGTGAAGGCACTTATTGCTTCTATGTATAGAGTGGGATTGTTGGGTTTTTATGGTATAGTGGTTATGTTGATGTGGCAGACTCCTTGAGTATGTGGTGTTGTACTTTTCGTAATACAGGAGTATGTTGTGTAGTACAAGGATAGTGTGTATACTATGTTCTGCAAGGAGTGTTGTTGTAGTTGTGCAATATGTATTGTTATATAGGTGTTAAGGGACAATATTCTAGAATATTGTAGAATCTGCATGGTTGTAATTCCTTTGGGGCAATATTTTGGAATATTGATGTTCTATTTACATGTCAAGGATGAAAACTTCGTTATTTCGTAAATGTCTTACAACTATCTGAGCTTTCTCAAGCAGTCGTATGGCTTGCTAGGAATTTTCCAAGTACTTCAGGTAAATTATCATAAATATATGATAGTATTCTATCCCTCTCTCTCTCTCTCTCTTCCTATTTACAAAAAATAAAAAAAGATATAAATATATGTATATGTCACTTGAAGGTTATATATTCTGTGACAAGAACAAAAAATGCACCAGACCTTGTTCATTCACTAAATTCATCTAACAATGATGATAGTGAAACTAGTGAAGATAATAATGATAACGATGATGGTAATGAGGAAGATTGATGCGAGAAATAGGGTGTTAGACAAGTTCATTTAATGTTTAATCTTAAATGTAATGAAGTTTGAATTTCTTGATCTTATTTAGATTTTTTTTTCAGTTATAGTTAAGGATATTGTTCCCAAATTGTGTGATGTGAAAGCATCATGTTATTGGGTTCATTTGATGTAGGATATGTAAGAAATGCATGTTGATCTTTATGGTATTTCGGTATATTTAATTGTGCATAAACTAAATAGGTATATATTGGCAAGTATGAGAATTGTAAAAGCAGGTCAAAATCTATATCATTAGAATTACCATGTTTAAACATTGCAAATTTGGCTCAACAGTGATGTTTTAACGTCGCCAATACACTTTTTACAATGTTGAAATATCGCTAGTAGGTTAATTTAAACAATGCTTAAACATTGTAAATAGTTTAACTTAGACAACTTTTAAATGTCGCCAATAGTTTATCATACTCAACATTTAAACGTTGCAAATAATTTAACTTACTCAACGTTTAAATGTCGCAAATGTTACTCTTTTACCGCTCCTATAATCTCATTCAATTTATGTAATCGTGATTTTACTATGTTTAAACATTGCGTATAGTTACTTTTAATTACGTATAAACATCACTAATCTTACTCTTTAACTATGTTTAAACGTCGCAAATGTTACTCATTTACTGCACTTTTTGTTTCCATTAATTTTTCAATTATAGTTTTACTACATTTAAACGTCGCTTATTATCTATTTTTAGCTATGTTTAAGCATTGCTCAATATAACACATTTAGCTATGTTTTTACTTTTAGTGACGTTTATTTTATTAACGTTGCGAATATTTTTTGCAACGAACCTTTAGCAACGTGTATTAGCAATGGTTATTAAACGTGACTAAATCTTTTTGGCAACGTTTATTTCATGTTTAGCAAAGTTTATTAAACGTCATCTAATATCGAATTTATTGTAGTGATTACTAAAATAATAATTAAACTTAAGTAAAATAATAAATGTAAATTTATTTTAAGTTATCTATAAAATATACTAAAAACTATTAAAATTTTTTAGCTCATCTTTTTTTTGAAAAAAAATTAAGTTGTAAATTAATTTTTAATTTAATTAAAAAAGAGAGGAGTGGATTGACGGGATATCAAACTAGTCTACGACACTTTGGTTCCATGGAATCGGCCCATGAGCAAGGCCCATGGTTCTAGTGCCGATTTCCTTGTCCAGTATCTTATGATATCAAGGGATTTCATTCAATAATATATTGATATTTAGGTTATATTTTCTAATAATAACAGCAGTCTCAATTGCCTTTATAAGTTAGTTTTGTATCTAACACATAGCAAATACGAAAGTATTTAGGTGTCAAAATTCAATTACATTAACCAAAATGTGTTGATTAAATAAAAGTTGATATTGTAGAAAAAGCAAAAGAGAGAGAGAGAGAGAAAAAAAAGATAATCATATTTGTAAACAAATCTTACTACTTATCACTTAAGTGGTTATTTGATTTGATATAAAGATAATATTAGATTCATGGTATATAGTATTGTAAGATACACAAAGATATTTATATCCTTAAACAACGAAATCATCTACTAACTATATCTAATATTTGACTAAGATTTATGCATTAAAAGATCAGAGAGAAGATATAGGATATATATGATTGAATTTAATTAGCAGAACAAAGAGTCCTATGTATATCAGGTCTCTCTTCCATCAGCTATATATATACGTCTCCACACAGCTAGGAATTATTTGTAACAAACTGATTATCAATCAATTGTAGGAAGAAGCTAGATTATAGTTGTTTCAAGGTAGGTACAATTTAACATCTTTCTTAAAGTTGTTTCGAAGTTATGTAATCATGGAAAACAATGTCATTAATTCGCCATGTTGATTTCCAGGTCTCTTCTGCAATGTGCAAAGCTATCGATCATCGTTCCCAGTGGAGTATGTTCAAGATGTGGCTTGCGGTGCTTGTTAATTTGCTTTTGCTTTCAAATAGGTTTGCGTTTCAAATCTTCTGCTTATCTTACGTAGTCTTCATCAATATTTCTAAACTTTTACTTCCACCGATACTGTAAACTTATAAAAAGTATTTTAACATCCGTAAAGAGAACTCAATAGTATAGAATAAAAAAAATATGATAATAGAACTCTTTTTTATTATATTTGATATATATAATACTGAATAAAATTTTTTGCATCTATTATTTGAATATACAAAGTATTACATTAAATATAGTATATAAAGTAGTAAACAATTATTTTTGTATTTTTGTTTAGTGAATCTAATTTTTATACTATATTTTTTATAATACAAAATATAAACATTTTATCAAGTACTTTAAGATTATTTTCATCCAATAATGAAGAAAATATGCAAAACAAATAAATGACAAAATATTTTATTTAATCCAATATCATAAATTATTTACAACCAATCAATACCTATAATTTTGTGGGGTTATTAATATCTGATAATTCAGGTTTTTTCCTTTTTTTATATTATTTATGGTCTGTGGTCATTAAATTTTGTTACTTTAAATCAACCGACGATGTTACGCCTCTTAGCTGCAAACAACATATATAATTGACTTTATTTTCATGTCTATAACTGTTAGTTTTAAGAAAATAAAAATATTACATGGGTAAATTAATTAGAAAAATATGTCAAAGAAATAATTTCTCCAATTAATATTAACTTTTGATTGCAGAGGGTAATTTATTTATTTATTTTTGGGTAAATTTGATTGCAGAGTTTTAGCACATGATGAATCGAACGCTTTTCCTCCTGTAAAGCTCCGAGGAGTGGGTGCCAACCAGGTAAATGTTTCTAGCCTTTTTTTTTTTCCAGCATGTCAATCTTTTACAAATTGTATATATATCTTTTACAAATGTTTCTATATATATATATTTGGTTTCAGTTGTAGATTTCTATGAATATATTATCCATCTTGTACGGTCTTGCTTTAATTTTTTTCAAAAATGTAATATAGATTTGAATTTTGCTAAAAAATAACTACCTTATTCATCGCATCTAATTCATCTTTAAGGAGTTTTATACTATCGTATGTTCATATCCATGACAAAGAGTTCTACCAATATTTATAGAGAAGAGGGGCATCGATAAAACTTGAGAAAAACCAGAAATAACAGAACAAGATGATGCAGAAAAATAGAAAGCCAAGAGAGAAAGGAAAAGAAAAGGAATTTTCTATTTTCGTTAGTTTGTTATAGTGAGCTTTTAGTATTTATACTAACAACCTTTTACGTATACATGCTAATAACCTCTTATGTGTACATTACTTAATATATAACTTAATAGATATTTTTATTTCAAAAAAGAAATATATATATATATATTATCTTTTACAAATATAATCTAGAAAACCTTTCAATATTAATTTTGTATCTAATAGGGAGGACTTAATGCAAAACTTATATGAAGTTCTTATAAACAATTGTTAAAAACTGAAAGCACAATTTACGGATATTTTTCAAAAGACATTAAGCAAATCTTTGAAAATGAAAAACACGATACCACTTGAAAAGTTGCATATTTTATATAACTAGTTAAAAGCATGTATTATGCAGGGATTTTATATTAAAGTATATACAATAATAATAACAATAAAGGTAGGTAAAAGATTATAACTTACATTTTAACAGTGCACGTCTTCTTAGAAAGCCTTTCTATATTAATTGTTAAAAGAGATAGCTTCATGCAAATAAGTTTTGATAATGAACTATTAGTCTTTTTTAAAATTTTGTTATTATGGTTGTTGTTGTTGTTGTTGTGGCTTGCAATTTTTCCGTTATAATATACAGAAAAAGAAAATTAAAGTACGTTGTTTGTGATAAAATTCTGGGTGCGATAGGCGTACAACTACAAGATATTTTCTTTGCATATTGCTTGAACATGATATACATATATAAATATTAACCTTCTATGTCTTTACATATTCTAGGTCACCATGAATAATGGGATAGTCGAAGTTACCTTATCAATTCCTGGAGGTTCTGTAACAAGCATCAAATACAAAGGAATCAATAACTTACTTGAATTTCATGATAGAAGACATGCTCGAGGGTATTGAATCTTTCATATTACTATAAAAATCCTATGAATGGTTCATAAGTTTTGTTATCTTACCAGCTAATTTATTGAATTCGTAGGTATTGGGATATATTATGGAGTTCTCCAAAGACATCCGGTTATTTGGACACGTAAAATAACTACTCTTTCTAACTTAGTCTTATATTCTTTTATTAGTAAGAAACACAAATCTAACCTCTACCTAGAACAATCCCATTTGAAATTACATTTTATTTTGCAGGCTTGATTCTCGTTCGATGTCATACAAAGTCATAGCAAGAAATGATGACATATTAGAACTATCATTTTCTAGAGCATGGGACAATTCCACCAATTCTATCCCGCTAAATGTAGACAAGAGGTACATTACACATTTGCCATAAAAAAATAATGGTCTACAAAACTTTCCAGCTACACTAATTTTTGTGTTTTTAGATTCATTATGCGTCGAGGTGTCTCTGGTTTCTATACATATACTATCTTTGATCGACCACAAGGATGGCCTGACTTCTACTTATCTTCACTACGAGTTGTTTACAAACTTAATAGCGACAAGTAAGTAAAGATATTCTATTGCATTTTTTACATGTTTTCTAAGTAATTATATCTATTTTTACTATACGATATCATTGTTAGTAATTGTGAAAGGTAATATGTACTCTAAACATTGAATTGGAAGAGTGACTTTCACATGCTATTGCGATACTATTATTATTACTTCTTCCCTTCTTTAGTTGCGACATGAATACATAATCGTGCTTTTCTAAGCTATTCCCTTACGATATTAGGTTTCACTATATGGCCATTTCGGATCAAAGACAAAGGGTCATGCCCACAGCATGGGATCGTGGACTTGGTCGTACACTTAATTATCGTGAAGCTGTTCTCTTGACAAATCCATCAAATCCTGACCTAAAAGGAGAGGTATCCAGATGATTAATAGAAATAATGTGTTAATATTTTTATTCGAAAACAAGTTAATTAACTTCTTATCATGTGTTAGCTAGTAACTTTTTATACTTTCATGCAACTTAAACAGCATTTAAGTTCTGCATCCCTGATATCCAAGGGGGGAATATCTCTTGCACATATTCTTTGTTATTATTATTTTTTTATATATTTTAAGGCATTGTAATAAATAGATGATTTTGTAGGTTGATGACAAATATCAATATTCAATTGAGAATATGGATAATAATGTACATGGATGGATAAGTAATGATCCACCTGTGGGATTTTGGATGATCACACCAAGTAACGAGTTTCGTACATGTGGACCTACTAAGCAAGATCTCACTTCTCATGTTGGACCCGTCACACTCAATGTAAGTAATAGTGAAACAATTTCCTATTTGCATAACATAAAATTTTCTCAAAAGACTATTAAGTGAAATCACGAAAAAGCATTTACTTTGTCCAATGAAAGAATGCAATGATAAATTAGGATATTTTATTTTAAACTTTCTCCTGTGATATTATGATGCATAAGATAAGAAATTTTACGAGTTTGTTGACATTACTCTCTCTCTCTCACACACACAGAGACTCGAGAAAGGACTTGAATTGACCTTGATTTGCCAATTCTTGAGTAAAAAAATATTGAATCAAACCTAACTTGAAGTACCCTAGTTTTGGGTTGGTTAAGCCTATGAACCAACTTTTTCTTTTTCTTTTTTTTTTCTTTTTTCTTTTACCTTTGAAAAGGCTAGTTTGCATGGGAAACTCTCAATTCAATGAGTTATGATGCTAAACCAGCCAAGGCTAGGTTGTCAGCTCAACTTAGCCTATTTTGTAATCCACATACATACATACATACATACATACATATATATATATATATTTTGCACATCCTTCAATTTTTTTTTCTTTTTTATTGATTATGTGCTTAAGCTTAGAGTGGAGATGCGTGCGGTCTTAAATATAATACCTTTGCTCTTACCTATGAATTCCCATGCAGGCATTCATGAGTGATCATTATGCTGGAAGAGACGTTTCAACAAAATTTCAAAATGGTGAACCTTGGAAAAAGGTTTTTGGCCCCGTTTTTGTCTACTTCAACTCGGCCACACCCAAAAACCATACTCGAAAACTATGGGAAGATGCCAAAACTCAAGTAAGTTTATACATTAGGGGAAAAAACAAATCTCTCATAAATATCAATTTAATGTTTAGGGGGAAAAAAAGTGATGCAAAGTACATGATTGACTTCATGTGCCCTTTTACTAAGTTGATGAAATTCCACAACAAATTGTTGATAGTTTCCATTAGTAAATTTAAATAGTTGTTCTTGCTAATCATTTAACTTAGCCCTTACATGCTAATTTTGTTGATGTATAAAACTAAATATTTTTTTTCTCTTCTTTACATGTAGATGTTGATAGAAACTCAAAATTGGCCATATAATTTCACTCACTCAAAAGATTTCCCTTCTGCCAGTGAACGAGGAAGTGTTGTTGGTCAACTGCTGGTCCTTGACAGGTTGAGTTATACCTTACTTAATGGTTTAACTAATTTATATATATATTAAGTCAATTGTACAATTCCATGTGATTTCAATTGACCATATAAATCACCAAAGACAAACAATGCTAACTACATATGTACATGTCCTAGGTATTTGAAAGAGACATACATGCCAGGAAAGTCTGCATTTGTGGGCTTGGCCATCCCGGGAGAAGTAGGATCATGGCAAAAAGAAACCAAGGTAATTCATTATCCTTCTCAAATTTTAGTCAACTATTATTAGATAGTTATTGGAATGACTACATTGTTATGATCTTGTTATAAAACTTGCTTTCAGGGTTATCAATTTTGGACACGTGCTGATAATGATGGATCTTTCCAAATTAAGAATGTAAGAGCAGGGAAGTATAATTTATATGCATGGGTACCTGGTATTATTGGGGACTACAAGTATGAGGCCGACATCAATGTCAATGAAGGTACGACCATTGAAGAAAAATATTATTATTATATGATAAATATATCATGTGGATATGTATATAAAAATTATGGATAGAAAGCAAATGATATTTTTCAACATTATGTTTGTAACATTTATTAGCATAATCTTCTTGTGTATAGGTTCTGAAATCAAATTAGGTCAACTCGTGTATAAGCCACCAAGACATGGGCCAACACTATGGGAAATAGGAGTTCCTGACCGCAAAGCTGCTGAATTTTATGTGCCACCTCCACTTCCATCTCTGAGGAATAAACTTTATGACAATTTAAAACATGACAGGTTTGATTCACTATATGAATTAAAATGAGAAACGTATACTTCTTAAAGTATCCTAATTTTCTTTTTTTTTTTTCAGCTTTAGGCAATATGGCTTATGGGCACGATATGCAGACTTGTATCCAAAGACCGATCTTGTTTATACTATTGGAGTCAGTGATTATCATAAAGATTGGTTTTATGCTCAAGTTCCTAGGTATTTAAAAATATAAAAAAATTTAAAAGGCAACTATATTTTTTCATCAATATTTATCATTTTTTTTTCTAATGAATTTTTTTTTCTCCTTGCTGGTAGGAATATGGGAAACAATACGTTTGCGCCAACCACATGGCAGATCAATTTTGATCTTGAAAATGTAAGGGTGGATGGAAGTTACAAACTCCAAGTAGCACTAGCTTCATCCAATTTAGCAAAGTTGCAGGTATAAAACAATGTCTCAATAAATCCTTCTTTATGTATCTTATGTTAGAAATATCTTATAATGATATAAGTAGTCTAACAAATATGATATATTTAAACTTCAAAGACTAGTTAGGTTATTTTATGATTCTATTAGCGTCACTGTCCAGCTATCGTTTTATAATTGAAATCTTCATTAGATGAACTTTTTTATTCATCTCAATCACTAAATGATGAACCAAACAATTTTACGAGTGATACCATTTTAAATCTAAATTACCATTTACGTCGAAGTGATCTAAAGGCTGATTTTATTGAAACTAATGTTTTAATTGCAATTAACATGATGTTATGGAAACTGATAAACAATTATATTTTGGCCTTCTAGATACGGTTTAATAATCAGTGGAGTCGATACCCTCAATTTTCCACTGGAAGAGTAGGTTGGGACAACGCCATAGCAAGACATGGTATACATGGTCTGTATCGGTACTTTGGATTTGATGTGCCAGGATATCTTCTCCATAATGGCAAAAACACACTATTTCTCACGCAAATTGAAGCGCGGAGTCCGTTCCAAGGAGTTATGTATGATTACGTCCGTTTTGAAGGTCCTCCAGAATGAGGATAAATATGATCAGCTACCAACTTATCAAGCAACTTCTACTGCAGAAAGAAAACAATGTGAAGAAAGTGAACCTTTTTTTCCCCCCAATTCTTATAGATTATGTTTAGGTGGTCAAACTTCACGAACTGGTTTAGATGGGAAAAATAAAAAAGCATGAACGAACTCATTTGCAAGTTTTAATCTTCATATAATAGCATCATACATTTTACTTTTCATTAAACTTCATTTCTAAAGAGTGATGCAGGTGAAAAAAAAAAAAGGAAGAAAAAAAATGATCATTCATTGGTTAACCATTTATTAAATTTGGATTTTGCAACATCATGTTTTAAAGGATAACAAAATGGAATACCTAATTACTTCCAATGATTATTTAAAAAGTTTGGTATCTGGAACATCGATAATTATTTGTAAATAAATTAATGATGCTCTAGATCACAAGGCCAACATTATGTGAAATTGGAGCTCTAGATCACAAGGCCATTGAATTTTATGTGTCACCTCCACTTCCGTCTCCAAGGAATAAACTCCATGACAATTTAACAAATGATAGGTTTAACTCATCATATATGAATTAAGACGAGAAAAAAAATACTTCTTTCAGAGCATCCTAACTTTCTATTCTTTTTTTAGTTTTTGGCAATATAGTTTGTGGACACAATATGCAGAAGATTTATACCCAAAATGGATCTTGTTTATACCATTGGAGTTAGTGATTATCATAAAGATTGGTTTTATGCTCAAGTCACTAAGTACTTTAAGATGCATTAAAATATTAATTACAATTATACTTTTCAATATTTATAATATTTTTTTTATGAGTTTTTTGTTTTTTTCCCCTTTTTCCCTTTGCTTATAGGAATATAGGAAACGATACGTTTGTACCAACCACATGGTAGATCAATTTTGATCTTGAAAATATAAGAGCAGACAGAAGTTATACACTCCAAATAGCTCAGGCTTAATCCAAGTTAGCCAAATTGCAGGCATAAAACAGTGTTACAGTAAATCTTTCTTTATGTTTTATATGTTAGCAACATCTAACTATGATTATAAGTAGTCTAATTAATGTAATATCCTTAAAATTCATACACTAGTTTAAGAATAATCATGATTACTCCAATAGTTTAATTGCAATTAACACACAATTTTGAAAACTAATAAATAACTATATTTTGACCTTATAGATTGGCTCAATAATCAATGAGATCTATATCCTCAAATTTCCACGGGAAGAGAAGGTTACTGGTACTTTGGATCTGATGTACCAAGATATCTTGTTCACGATTGAAGGTCTTCCAGAGTGAGAATAAATGTGATCATACCAACTTATCAACTAGGGACTGTTGCGGTAATTCCATGGCATAAGGATTAAGGACCCCATTTTGGGGTCTTTCAACACTGGAGGGGTTTTTCTTCAAAATATATGGGGTCTCCCTTTTTTATTATTTTTGTATTAATTTTTATAATATAGATTTCATAAATATTCAAGTAATATTTTTTAAGACTTTAAAGATTAAATAAAGATATTGAAAAAAAAAATTTAAAACATTAACATAACATCTAAAAATCTTAAATAAAATCCTTACGATTAAAAATGACCTTATAAAACAACATCCTCCTTTTTAAGTTAAAAAAGGATAGGCTGCTTACTTGCACAGCTAATCCAGAATTTCAGAGGAATAACTGATCGATGGAGCCGGCTCCTTAAAGGTCATGGTGAAATGATGCACCAACATAATTGCTGTGAATGTCATCTACAGGTTTATCAACAAAGACCACGTCATGATTTAAATATGATTTGTGATAAAAGATGGTGAAAGTTCATAGGGCCGAATGATTGAAGAACTGAAACGTGTGTCGATGCATTGTACGATGATATGGTATCTTTGTGGAGCAGCCACAGCACAGCAGCTAAGCAAAAGATACGTTCAAATGATCATAAAAGAAGTATCTTTCACTTCCGATTTTCTATGGTCGACTTCTTTCTTTTTTTTTAATATAATATGCCAGTACCACCAATTCACTGCCGACAAAGATTTTTCACAACGGCAGTGGAAAGAAAGGTGACCGACCACCTTTAACTCAAGATCAATTGTGTGGCCAAAAAGACAAAAAAAAAAAAAAAAAGAGAGAAAAAACTCGATATCAATTGCTGCTTTCTCTGCCTTGTAAATGATATTCAGCAAACGAGGCATGCAGCCTATGTATATGATGCATCGCAGGTAATACATGCGAAAAAAATTACTCAAACAAAAACAATAAAATTAAATAAAAAGTAAATTTTGGTTTTTAATATTTATCTATTTTTTATTTAGATTTTAATTTTTTTTAAGTCTTCAATGTTTTTAAATTCTTGTAAAAAAGGGTTTTATCAAATTTATTAAATTTTCTACAAATCTATAATATGTATCAATTTAAAATTAGTTTACAATAATTAAATTAATAAAATAATAATATTAAATATATTTATTTACATAATATAATATAAAAATATTAAATATATATATTGATAAAATATTATAAAAATTGCAAAAAAAAAAATTAAAAGTAAAAAAAGGGATTGGAAAAAATTGTCCTTATCCTAATCACTTTGGCCAACTAGTCTAAGTCTAATAAAAAGTTAATACATGCCTAAGATAACAAAAAAAAATTAAATGTAATTAATAAAAATTCTATTTTTATGAGGCTTAAAAAAAGTTGAGAGCTCATATAGAAAGGAGAAAAAAAAATTAAAGGTTCAAATAGAAAAATAGATAAATATTGAGAATTACAAATTTTTTTATTTTCAAAACTAAATAAAAAGCAAATTCCTAGGTTCAGTAATTACTAAGATTAAAAAGGTTAATGCGTATTTCCAAGAATGTTATGCATTTAAACTTAAAAGTTATAAATTTCTATTTAGTAGTAGTTGAATGGAATGACGCTAGACAAATCAATGTGTGAATTGTTTACAGACTAATATGCCTGAATTATTCTTGGTCTATAGATGGATATACAATGAGATACTTTATAATTATTCTTTCATGTCACATTATGAATGTTAATGAAGGGCTGTACACCAAGCAAACTCAACGTGGAAAATCTTAATTAGGGGTAAGAAACAAGCATAGGGAGAGTGACCCATAACACAAGGATAATCGTTTATTCTATTCTGTCAAGAACTTTAAAGCCGAAAGATCCAGATTTGAGATTTTTGGGACTTCCTTACTTCAAAAAACACCCAATCTCTATGTTATGTATAGCTTGCCTTGCCTTTGGTCTTTATATCCTAACTGGAGTTTGACAAGAAGGATACGAGTGTTGGCCTTACCTGTAAGGCACAGGAAGATACCATGTCTTAAGTGTGGATTCCTTTCAACATCACAACATTTCACATACCCACCTAATTTTAGCTTAGTGAATTTTTACTTTGCTTGAATTCGAACCATTTAAGTCAAATGCACAAATAAATCTCCAAATCTTTGACCTTAAGAAACCGACTTCTAAGATTTGCTTTCACAAGTAGAAAAATTACAAAAATATGATTTGTATTTGGGTATTTTTATAAACTTATGATAAGCACGTGATTTGTATTTTATCACTATTTCTTTGTATTAGTTAGGGAATTCAGGTCAATTTTTTATTGATATTTAATCATTAATTTAGCAAAATATTATTATTAAATATTTTAATAAAAGATAATCAAGGAAATAAGGAATTTTAAAAAGTTGAAAAAAAAAAGAAGAAATCCTTAACAACCTTGGCTAGCCAACCTAAAGCCAAGGAGTACATAATGTAATTTAAATGGCCTCCCATAGGTGGTGGTCGACGATCATGGCCTAGCCTTGGGATGGCTTGCCACAATGTTATAAGCATGGTAGGTGAAACCCATCCATCGTCTTATAGCTGGCACGACTTCACAAAATGGTGGCTAGTGGTCCATTGCTCCTAAAAAAAAATGAGAAGGGAGGAGGGTGGGGAAGGAATTTTGTCTCAAAACCAAACGTTGAGTTTTTTACAATTGGTGGGTAGGTTACACAATCCAACAAGTTTATGCAACCATAATTGGTTAACTTAGGCTTTGGGTTGCTCGTCCATGGGTACTAAGGGTTTCATTAAAAAAAAAAAGAAAAATTCTTTAATTTTTTGCATTTACTATTATTTTATTAGATTATTTAATTAAATATATAATACTAATATTTTATTAAAATAATTATTATAAACAAATCAGAAGCTAATAGTGTTCTCTTACTAGCATTAACATAGGTAATAATAAAACCCTAATTTTGTGTTTATCAAAAGAAAGAAATACAGATGATACATTACAAAAAGCTTCAAAACAAATATCATTTTTTTTTTTGGAATTTTCCATTCCATATATTTAATTTAGTGTAATTCGAACGTCGAGCTATTTGATGGTTGCTGTTTCATCACGTCTCAAAGCTGCAACAGAAAAATTGAAAGGCAAGCAAATGTGGCAGTACACGAAATATATGAACTTACGTAGACAAACAGAGTGAAGGAGCGGAATCGCAGGTGGACCAAAATATTGGAGGCTTATTGTATATGGGCAAAATATATTAATAACATTATTTAATTCAGCTTTGGTTAATGGCTTATTTAATTTTACGGGGTCCTATTCAAGCTTAATTATGGATATTATAGGGGGGAAAAATCAATTTATTTCAATTAAAGGTTCAGGTAGACTTAATTTATTTGAAAGTATGATTACCTAAACTACTTTACATTGATCATGTCAATTGAAAAGGTTGGGATAGCTTTATAAGTTATTCTTTTAGATTTTTAATATTAATTATTCACTATTAAAAGAAAAGGAAAAGTAGGCATAATATATTATAATTTTTTTTCCTTTTAACATCTTAATAAGTACTTTCAAAACATCCATCACTATATAAGTCTACTTGTTTATATATTGGTATGAAAAAGGGAATTCATCGTTTCGAAAATGTATACAAGTTCTTCCCGCCCTTTGATATTCTAGTAGGAAAAGAGAAATGGAAGAATCCAAATTTATTTCACAATGGCCATAAAATGATGGGCTTTTTTTAAAAGAGGAACTACAAGAAGCCCACAGACAATGGACCCGAAAACTATTGGGATCTGTTTTGTAATTTCAATTGTAGCTCATCCTAAAGGATGAATAAGAGTGAATAAATTGATAAATTTCCAATAATTAGTAGATGAGAGGAGTAAATGAATGAGCCTTTTCAGGGTTTGTTATTTCCAGTGCTATCAAACCCAGGTTGACCCGATGGCTCCAACTCGGCTCAATCTAATCCAATCATGAAATTAGACCGAGTTACTCCTTCAATCCACTTTAACAACGAATAGTAAAGACCAAATTAATATTACTGATCTAGTGAGGTTCTTTTTAGACCCAGTTGAGTTCTCTGGGTTGGAATGCACCAATAATAATAATAATAATAATAATAAATTATTATTATTATTCTCTTTTGCCAATGAAAGCACCAATTTCTAAAAAATATAAACTTAAACTCAAGAAAAGCAGAAAATAAAAAGTAAAAAGTTATCAACTTTCAAATATCAAGAAGGTAGTTAATTTTATTATTTTATAAATAAAATATAAATTATATTATAATATTTTCATTGATTCAATTTGACCCTCTTGATCCTCAACCTTCAACCTCATCTTGTTCCTAATTCAACCTCCAATCCAAGTTTGACAACAATGACTAATTCTATTACAAGATTGAATTTGGCGATTCATTTTTAGGATAATTTAGAGAGAAATCAACAATCTCTTCTAAAAGCTCATCTTACAGAGAACCCTATAATCTCTCGGGCACTTAAGTTCTAGGTTTTTTTTTTTTTTTTTGGAGAAAATCTAATTACCTCTCATTCCTATATCCATAGCTCTATTTAATGTAGTCATGATGGACAATAGGTATAACTACCACATCCCGCTTCCACAATATCAACCCCATTCACCTAAATGCATAAAACCCCCATAATTGACCACTACAACTCCTCGCTACCACTATTGACACCAAAGACAAACCACAATCAATAGAAAAACCAAATTAACAAAATCAATAAACAAAGGAAATATATGCAGATCACCTACAACCATATAACAATGCATACATCAATAAAACAATACTACATGACATTAGAAATGATAATAACATTAGGGACATTATTTGTTCTTGTGCATATAAACACATGCAAGCAGAAATATGATCAACATGAGCTTGTCTCACATGTAACAATTTCCCTCTAAGGAACTTCTTGGATCAAATTTTTATCTATCCTCTTGCTATTGTTTTGGCACTACTTTTAAATATCTAACTTAACTCTATATAGAATAGACTTATCTATCTTTTACTTTATTTAAACTACACAAAAGCTATTTTCTTCAGTTTCTAATAAATAAATTATATTTCTTAAAAGTTTTACCTTAAAAGTATATGAACTTTTGCTTCTAAACTCTTATTCCCTAAGCAACTTTTTCCCTAATTGTGATAGTATAAAAATTGTCCAAATATCAAATTTGAAATTAAAAAAATAGATATAAATAAGATAAATTTCCAAAAATCATATTTCAAATAGATACTGTAAAGTATTTTTAGCTTGTAATTTATGTAATTGGTTAGCTAGTTTGTACTACTCTTAGTCTTTGTATTTTACAAGCGTGCTAATTTGTTTTTAGTTAGTTAGGCTCTATGCTTGTACAAATATCATAGTACTCATATGGAAGTTAGGTTGATTCAATACAACAAACATTTTTAGATTTTAGTTTTCTTTCTCTCGGCTACTCTATCAAGCTTCTTCATTTTCATCGCGTAATCAAATTCTATATCATATCAAAGCATCACTGATACAATCTTTCATTATTTTTTATGAATTTTATGATTGTTAGTAGTAGTTTTACAAGATGAATAATCAAAATAGAGAATCAAATGGCAAATTAGGGATTGTCGATCCTCTTTAGATATCTAGCTCTGATAGCCCTAGTATGGTTATCAATAACATTGTTTTTAATGAAACAAATTTCTTTTCTTAAAGTAAATCAATTCATATGGCCCTAGGCACTAAATTGAAATTGAGATTTATTAATGGAAAAACTATGAAACCTAAAGAAGGATTAAATGATTTCATTTGTTGGACATGTTGTGACTATATGGTATGTTATTTGATTCTTAATTTGATGGTCAATAAGTTATCTCAAAGTTTTCTCTACACTCAATTAACCCTATAATTATGGAAAGTGATTTATGAATAATAGTATGGACAAACTAATGGTCCATTAATTTTTCAATTACAACATGAGATTTTGAATCTTAGACATGGAAGCATGTCGATTTCTATCTATTATAATAAGTTGCAAAGGTGTTGGGACAAATCACATACTTTGAATGCATATCCCATCTATGATTGTCAAAGATTAGAGAATTTTACTTATACTTTTAAGGAAAGACTACATGAATATAAATCTCAGAACAAGTGAATACAGTTTTTGATAGGACTATCGGATATATATGAAGTTGTTCAAAACTAGATATTATCTTATAATCCTTTGCCCATGGTCAATAGAGCTTTCTATTTGGTGTTACAAATTGAAAATCAAAGACAAGTTCTAGCTTCTATGTCAAATGAAGGAGATCTAGCTACTTTTAATGTTGGGAAAATGAATAATAGATCAGTTGGCAATGAAAGAAAGGAATATAAGAAGAGCAAGCTACATTATAAACATTGCACTTATAATTGACATACTATTGAAACATGTTTTGAAATAATTAGATACACTGAATGATATAAAGGGGAATGCAATAAGAAGGGAATAATTTGCAGCTCAATGTTCTATAGATATTATGCCTAGCTTTGCTACTCCCATTGATCATACAAGTAAATCTCATGAGATGAATACCTCTTGTTCATGTGGAATGATGGATCCACAAGTATTGCAAATAGTGTATCAAGAAGTCATGAAGATGATGAAAGGATGAAATTGTGAAGCTAATAATGTGAATGGTGATATGCATTTCACACCTACTTCTTATTTTATTAGTACTTTAACCTCCACTACTTATCAAAGCATTTTGAATAACAAAATAAGTTCTTAGATTGTTAATATAGGGGCTACAAATCAAATGACCCCGTTTGAATCCATCCTACATAATAAACACAATCTCCAAACACCTATTTCTATTCATCTTCCTAATGGTAGTGTTAAAAGAGTTACTATAGTTAGTTCAATTTTCATTAACTCAACTTTAACACTTACTAATGTCTTTTTTGTTCCTAATTTCCAATGCAATTTACTTTCTATTAGTAAATTGTCGTCAAATCAGTTTCTTGTTGCTTAGTTCAATAATCTTTGTTGTACATTCTAAGACCTGAAAACTAATATCCTAATAGTTAAAGCAACGTTGCTTCAAGGCTTATCCATGCTACAATCTAATGACAACTAGGAATCTAAAGCATCAATGAACAACTTACGGTAATGTACTTGTAGTCCTAATTCATCTCATCACTCTTTTACTTCTTCTACAATTGATCTAGACTTGTTTCATGTTAGACGTGGACTTACTCCTTTTTCCTAATTGCTTCATTTAGATATTTGTAAACACTTTCAAATAAGAAATTTTCTTTATAGTACTTGCCAACTTGCAAAAATACATAGACTTCCTTTTTCTATAAGTGAGAATGTATCACCTTTTACTTTCTACTTGTTACATATTAATCTATGGGTCCTTATCATGTAGCATCCATTTTTGGTGCACATTTCTGTTTTACTACTGTTGATGATTATTCTCAATGCACTTGGATTGTTATGTTGAATCTGAAATCTCAAGTAGTCCATCATTTATGCAACTTCATTACTTACATTCGAAATCATTTCAATGTTACACCAAAATTTATTCAAACAAATAATGGTCTAAGTTTGTTTCTAAGGAGTGTGAGTCTATTTTCCATCATTTTGGCATTGCTCGTTAGCAAACAATGACATATATTACTCAATAGAATGGTAGAGTTAAACGTAAGCATAGAAATTTTCTTGATACTTCTATGACTCTTTGTTTACATGTTGGATTACCAAAGGAATTTTATGGTGAGTGTATCCTAACCACCACATGTTTGATCAATAGAATGCCTATATCAATCTTGAGTTGGAAAACCCCTTATGAGTTCCTATTTCACAAGCCACTAAGCTATGATCATCTAAGGGTAGTGAGATGTTTATGTTATGTTCCTATTGTTAACAAATCTAGAGATAAATTTGTTACTAAGGGTGTCAAATTTGTTTTTCTTAGATAAGCCCAAAGTTTTCAAAATCACGAGTTAACTCACACGATTCAACGATTTTACGAGTTTGGGAACATGTTTCTAGTTAACTCGCACACAAAATTGGGGAGAACTAAAATCATAATAGAATCGCGATTTTGAACAGTAAAATCGGCAAAATCATGAGTTTAAACGTTTTTACCGATTCCACAATATATTGTACAACTAAGTAAAATTTCAACCATCTGATCTAAGTCCACCAATTAGCTGCCCTACCCAATTAATAAAAGGCCCAGCCTAACTAGGTTCTCTAGAAAATTCAAGTTACGTCCTTCTCGAGAATTCACTCCTTGTTTTTGCTGTACATTCAACTGATTAGGCAAAGAAGAGGAGACACTCAAAATAGGAGAGGCAAGCCAAGAGTGACATTGAGCTGACAGTGCAGACGAAGACGATCAACAGTATCGATACCGAGTAAGTTGTAGGTGAGTATGAGCAACGAGCCAACAATCCTTCTCCTTCTTGTTACGTTTCTGTATTGATTGAAATTCAAAATAGCGAGCGCCAAGCAGCGATCCTTTACAGCGAGCCACCGGGCAAAGATCCTTCTTCATAGACGCGGGTTTTGTGTCAAGTATGAGTTGTATAACTAGCAATACTTCTACTATAGTGTATCATGTATGCAAATTGCACATTCTTAGGTTATGCTTTTGTGGTTTGTCATTTGTGTATTGATTGAAATGGAAGCCAAAGAAATTACAAACATCCTCATTTTAGTGTGGTTATGCTTATGCGTTTGTGGTTTGTCTTGATCAATGTAATCATGAACTAAATGAAGATAAACAAAAGATGGTTCAATTAGCATAATGAGGAATTACATGTGCTAGCATGTATTCATAGTGAAGACAATGTGAAATTGATGTTGCCCCTCCTTAATGCTTTAAATCCTATGAAAGAGAGCCCCATTAAGCTGAGTGTCCTTCATCTTGTTAAGCTTGTAGGCCATGCTTCCTCACGCCTTATTGCTCATTTTCCACATGAAAAAAGTCTTATCACCATCCCACCTAGTCTTAGAGGATATTTTATGCATTTAGAAAGTTTAAGAAACAAAATCAAGAGTGTATAACACTGCATTGCTATAAAGGAGTTTCACCTTATGCAACAATGCATAATGATGTGTGCTCTTTAGCTTTAGAAAAGATAATCACTTTGATAATTATGCCTTCTCACATGAAATGGAACTTTAGGGGAAGAGTAGAGGCTAGTCATGCTTTGAGACACCTGAATGAGAATGTCTTAGATAAAGCTCCTTACTCTATTGGCATTCTCATTAACCGCAATAATAGGAAGAACATCAACATTTTTCAACCAACATACTTGGAGTCTTCATCTTCATATTACCACATACGTATGCTCTTCTTTGGGGGTGCCGATGATAGGGAGGCATTAGCATATGCTGGGCACATGTCGCAACATCGTAATGTACTACTTACAGTCATAAGATTTACAAGATCACCGGAGATAGTAGGGGGCACTAAACCTATCATTATGTGTAGATATTGTAAACCTATCATTATGTGTAAACCAAGGAACTTCAGGAGATGAGCTAAGGCTCTGCATACCATATCAGATCTGGGGTCAAGTCAACAATTAGAACACAGTTTGTTACGAGAGCATAAGTGCATAATCTGGAGATGAGCTAGGGCTCTGTTTGAGGTCTACATCGTTTATTCCAGTTTATTGCTATAGTGTAACGAAGGAACATGTTTAGATATAATTAGTAATAACATTAGCATCGTTTATTCCAATTTATTCCATCTCTTCGAATGCATAATATATCTAAACTAAGGAACATGTTTCCAAGTTTATTCCATATTTCTATCCCCCCCATCAATTCATTTCTAGCTTACTCATTTTTCTAGCTTTATGGAATATAGAGCTTGTTACCCCTTTTGTTTAGCTTTCCTTTTCTTGATGATGGTTTAAAGAGAAGCTTTATAGTTATTTATCTTACTATCTCTTCTAGTTCTAATTAGTAATTACTTGTTACATGAGCATGAGCTATTTACTTTATACATGTAATTTGTAAATATGTAATAGTACTTTATAGTTTCTACTTTCTGCCATAGCTCTCTTTACTCCTTTTTTTTCTTTTTTTCTTTTTTCTTATAGGATTTTAAGTATTGATTAAGTTAAAATGTCATCTTTTAAATCATCTAGAGAGAGCTCCAAAAGGAAGAATTCACTTGGAAGTAGATATGATGTAGGCTGGGAGCATGGAATTGATGTAGACAACAATAGGAAAAAGGTCAAATGTAAGTATTGTAACAAAGTTGTTAGTGGAGGCATTTACAGATTCAAGAATCACTTGGGGTGTACACTTAAAGATATAGAGTCATGCACCAGTGTCCTAGATGATGTAAAAAATGAAATGTTAACAATGTTGCTAAAAGTGGCAAAATTATCAGAAATGAAAAGAAAGCAAATTCATGGCATTGAAGATTCTGATGATGCTAATGATGAGGTGGAGCAAACAGCAATAAACAAAAAAAAGAAAAGAATTACATGGACTTCTTTCTGAAACAAAAAAATAAAATAAAAATTGGTTAAAGTGGAACACAGGCAACCCAAGGTACAATTAACCAATTCATGAAGAAAGATTTAAGAGAAGAATATAGCCAACAAATTGCTCGTTTTTTCTATACTAGTGCAATTCCATTTAATTGTGTCAAAAATCCAGAGTTTGTCAAGATGTTTCAAGTGGTTGGTCGATATGGTTGTGGGCTTAAACCTCCTTCTTATCATGAGCTAAGGGTGACTTGTTTAAAGAAAAAAGTAGCTCGAACAATGGAATTACTTGACGACTACAAAGCTAAATGGAAAAAAACAGGTTGCTCTATTATGTCTGATGCATTGACTAATAGAAAAAGGCGTTCCATATGCAATTTCTTGGTTAATAGCCACAAAGGAACGATCTTCTTGTCATCTATAGATGCTTCTAATGTATCCAAATCAAACCAACAAAGTTTTAGCAATGTTAGATGATATTGTGGAGAAAGTTGGAGAGGAAAATGTTGTAAAAGTAATCACAGATAATGCTACAAATTATAAAGCAGTAGGAGAAAAATTAATGGAGAAGAGAAAATGCTTATATTGGACACCTTGTGCTATACATTGCATTGATTTGATTTTAGAAGACTTTAAGAAGAATTTGAAGATCCATCAGGGGACAATTGCAAAAGGAAGGCGAATTACTACATATATTTATTCCAGGACTATACTTATCTCGATTCTGAGAAGATACACTAAAGGGAGGGACTTGATTAAACCTGATGCAACTTGTTTTGCCACTTCATATTTGACATTAGGTAGCCTTAGTGAGTTGAAAAGTGCATTGATGATGATGTTTACTTTAAGTCATTGGAAATCATGTAAGTATTCGACCACAAGTGATGAAAAGCAGATTCAACAAGTGGTTTTGGATAGTAGGTTTTGAAAGAATGTTATTGTTTGCCTTAAAGTTGCATTTCCCTTGATTAAAGTGCTTAGGTTAGTAGATTCTAATGAACAACTGGCTATGGGTTTCATTTATCTAGAAATGAATCATGCCAAGTAGAAAATTAAAGCAAACTTCAACAATGTGAAGAAAAGGTAATATTGCAACTTATTAGCTATATATATATATATATTTTCTTTAGTGTTAATTTTAAAGTTTCATTTCTAAATTGAAATCATATTTATTTAATGTAGTTATGAACCTATCTTCAAGATTATTAACAAGAGATGGGAGCTTCAACTTCATAGGCCATTACATGTTGCAGCTTATTATTTGAATCCCCATTATCATTATAGTGATGATTTTAAAGTCGATGCCGATGTTAAGATTGGATTATATGGTTGCATAAAGCGTATGGTTTCTAATCTAATAGAAAAGTGTAAGATTGATATAAAGCTTGAAAGATTTAAGGATGCTAATGGATTATTTGGCATTGAAGCTGCAAGGTTAGCAAGAAACAAAAAAGCTCTAGCTAAATGGTGGGATTCATATGGAGATGAATGCCCAGAACCACAAAAGTTTGCTATTCGTGTTTTAAGTTTGACTTGTAGTTCTTTAGGTTGTGAGCAGAATTGGAGAGAATTTGAAATGGTACGATACAAATAGTTCTTTTATTCAATTTTATATATTATTACTTATTAAGATTATGAATCTTATAAAGTTATATATAACCTTTTTCATTTTCAGGTCCATACTAAAAAAAGGAATAAGCTGCATCAACAAAAGATGAATGATTTAGTCTTTGTAATGCATAACTTGAAATTAAGAAATAGGAAAGAAATATGCATTGCTGACACTGACACTTCTACTTTCACTGTTGAAGATCTCTCATTTAATGATGAATGGGTAGTTGAAGAAGAAAATGTGTTTGACTCATCAAATGAGAATAAAGGTGTGTTGCATATCTTTCCAAGTGCAAGGGATGAAGAAAAAGATGATGTGGAGGAGAAGGAAATTGGTGCTTATGTCAATTTGGAGAGTCCTGTAAGTAAGTCCCCAATCCCAAATGATTTGGACATTCATAATGTTGATTATGTTGAAGCTGAAATGCAAATAGAAACTTCAAAAGATTTGGAATTAGAGGATATGGAAATCATTTGTAGCAGTATACCTCATGATGATGTTAACATTAATGAAGAAGATGATGATGAAGATGCAAATGATGATGATGATATAGATGAGAGAGGTGGTAGAAATTATGATGATTTATTTTAGTTCTTGTTTTGTAATATGATTTATGAATTCATAACTTTTATTGGGACTTATGGTTGATTATTTATATTATGTAACTTATGTTTGATTATCTATATTATGACTTTTATTGTGATTTGTGATCAAATTCTATGCTGAATTTTTTAATTTATATTATCTATTATATTTTTTAATGACTATTATAAGTAAATTTTTAATAGTTAAAAGTTATTTTATAAATGTTGTAAGAACTTACATTTCTACATTCCAATTCTACGGACCCCTTGGCGATTCTATATAAAATCACGATTTTGATAACCTTGGATAAGCCCATAACCTAAAATAGTGTATGATTTGATGGAGAGAAGAATCATTTTCAACAAAGATGTAACCTTCTTTGAGACTCTTTTTCCTTTTAAGCAAGATGATACACTCTTACTTTCTCACCAACATTCATCCTCTAATTTTTTTACAACTTCACCCCATATTCCTCTAGATACTAAATCTCTTCCTACTAATCAATTTTCACATATTTCCCTTGTTAATTCCACTAATAACTTTGTTGATCCTTCTAATTCCTCTGTTTAACCCTCTTATGTTGTTCAACCCTATATTCCTACTGCTACAAGGCGTTCAACTCCAAAAGTTAAAGTTCCTAGATGGTGTCATGATTATATTTATTCAATTCATCATGTTTTCTCGCCATGTTCTTATCAAAATCATCAATCCTCATATACTTCTTCATATGCTCATCCTTTATATTCTTCTTCTACATTTTCTTCACACCCCTTTAATTATGTGGCTTCCTTGGCCAATGTTTTAACAACCAAGGAACCATATTGTTATTCTCAAGCTACTTAAGATAAATTGTGTGTTGAAGCAATGAATAATGAGATAGTTGCACTTAAAAATCATAATACATGGGAATTCACATCTCGACCTAAAGGAAAGAAAGCAATAGGATCCAAATGGGTTTATAAGATCAAATATAAGGCTGATGGAAGTGTAAAGAGATGCAAAGCAAGAGTAGTAGTAGTTAAAGATTATACACAAGTGGAAGAAGAAGACTATCACAACACCTTTTCACTTACTATAGAGCTTTGTATAGCACGAATTCTTATTGCTATAGCAGTTGCTTATGACTAACTCTTTACCAAGTTGATAGAAACAAGGCTTTCCTTTATGGGTATTTGGATGAAGAGATATACATGGACCTCTTGAGGAGTATTCTACAGCCAAACAAAGACACGTTTGTCAGCTATTGAGATCTTTATATGGTCTTAAACAAGCTTCAAGACAATGAAAGCTTGAGATGTCCGAATTTTTAATTCAATAAGAATTTATCCAATCCAAGAATAACTACTCTCTTTTACAAGATCAGAAACTAATGGCATTATAGTTGCATTATTGTATGTAGATGATTTACTACTCACCAGTACTGATTCTCTTCATCCATTAAAGCTTTAAAGGCTACCTTACATCCTGTTTTCACCATTAAAGATCTTAGTGAAGCATGGTTCTTCCCAAGAATTGAAATCTATAGGACTTTAAGTGGCATTCTTTTGAACCAACACAAATTTATCACTAATATTTTTTATGATGTAGGCCTTTCTGGTGCACGTTCTACTAGATTTCCCTTCCCATCAAGTCTAAAGTTAACTAATTCTTTTGGCATACCTTTGCCTAATCCAAGTTTTTACAAGCATATAGTAGGTTGTCTACTATATTTGACACTTACTTGGTCCGATATTTCCTTTATTGTAAATAGATTAAGTCAATTTCTTGCACAACCTTGTACAACACATTTATAGGTAGCTTTTCATGTATTGAAGTATATTAAAGGCATAGTTTCTCTTAGACTTTTCTATCCTACTCACAATTCTTTTTCTATGCTTAAGTATTTGGACTCTAATTGGGGATCTTGTCAAGCAAACAAGAAATCAGTTAGTGCCCATTGTATTTTCTTAGGATCAGCTCTTATTTCTTGAACGACAAAAAAATAGTGCACTGTTGCAACATCCTTAGCTAAAGAGGAGTATAGCAGCACAATGTTGACAACGAAGGAGGTTTTGTAGATTTCCTATGGTCTTAAAAATCTTCAAGTCCTTGTTTTCCTTCTTGTTTCTTTATGTGCTGATAATAAATTGGCTCAACTTATTGTTGATCATCCTTGCTTTCATAGTTACACAAAGCACATAGATATGATGTGCATTTCATTTGTGATTACATTACTAATGGCTTCTTAAAGACTTTATATGTTCCTTCCAAATTATAGTTGGCAAATCTCTTTATTAAGACTGTTTTGGACTCTCAATTGCTCTTTTATCATCGCAAGCTAAGCCTTCAAGAGGTAGCATCTTGAGGAGGGATGTAAAGTATTATAGTTTGTAACTTATGTAATTGGTTAGTTAGTTCGTATTACTCTTAGTCTTTGTATTTTACACACATATTGATTTGTTTTTTGTCAATTGTAAATAGTACAGTACTCATCTGGAGGTTAGTTAGTCTGATTGATTCGATTCAATAAACACTTTCAGATTTCAGTTTTCTCTCTCTCGGCCCTTCTATCAAGCTTCTTTATGTTCGTGGCGTAATCAAATTCTATAAATACAGATTGAACAAAATACATATACATATAATATAAAATAAGATACAAACAAGGGACCCTCAATCTAGTAATTGATAGATCAATGGATCATATGCACTATAAATGTAAGAGAGAGAGAGAGAGATATGACTTTCCCATAACATGAATAGATTCTCAGCTACTATATAAAAATTCGTCATTATTCCCTAATTATTTTTACTGAATCATTCCTTAATTAATTGATGTGGATTTATCTTGTCTATCTAACTGGGTAGCTTTTTTTCTTTTTTTCTTATCCCTTTCAGAATTAACCAGATGGTACAGGACATATTATAAACAGCCGAAACAATCATACCCGAAATATCGAACAAGTATCGATCTAAACAAGATAGCATCCTACAATATTCTTTCGTTGGAAAGCAAATCTAGATCCAATAAGAAATGTTGATAACAAATACAACCAATGTAAAATGTTCCTAGCTAGTTGCTGAGTAATAAAAGAAACCTTGGTACAATAAATGTGCCTGGCAGTACATTTTTTAGGTTGTCATGGGACCATACGATTGGGTTCTATTATTTTCCGTATCTCTTCTCTCTTCATGTAACTTCACAAGAGGGTGAAATGTCTACTGTTCTTTGCGACCCAAAATAGGTGAGCAAATGGACATGTTGAGACCTTCACAAACACTTTACACAAAAAAAGGTTACAAGCATGATGTATGCCCTTCCTCATTTTGCTAGTAAGGTACTTAACGTCCTTGAAGCATAAAAAAGTTAGAGAGATCTTCCTCGATCTACAACTAAATCTCCATAACATGTCGACTTCAAGCAACATATAGTACAAGAGACCTGTCCATTGTTGTTCATTTTTTCTTTGTCAATGCCTTCAAAAGGGCTGGAAATTACTCGTGTAAGAATCTATCATGTCATCACACGTGGAAAATACATATGTAGCTATATAACAGTAGGTCTCATTTATTTTTGAGATGATTTCCAAAACACTACCTATGCTTTATGTATTTCTCAATCATAATTTCATATATAAAGTTTGAATTTAGTAAATTCAATATTCACACTCAAATTATACATTTGAAATTCAGAATTGTTAAATATTATATTTGATTAAAATTTTACTTGTTATATTTATCACTAGTCAATCTTTCAAAAGAGATCATAATAAGATATTTATTGGTTGAAGAGTAGAAGTATAAATAATAAAAAGGTCAAGCAGTAAATTTGATAAATAAAGTTTGATTGAGTAAAATATTTAGTAACCTCTAAACTTCATGTATCAAATTGAAGGAGAAAAAAAAAACCTAAAATTCAGGTAACAATTTTAATATTGTGACTTTTATTTTTTGTAAACAAATCTATAAAAAGAAATGACAATCACCTTGTTCTATAACATAAAAAATTCTCAGATTGAGATGTCGTCATATGATTCGATGTATTTAGCCGTGCATATAAAAAAAAATCCCCTAAGGAACAATAAGGATTATCGTTTGCCTGTGCATCAAAATATGTCAAACTAATTGAAGGAAGACATCTATTCAAAATCTTGGTGATGTCGACGTGCACGCGATCAAGGAAGGAAGTTATAAGGTGTGGTATCCTACACTTATGTGGACACAAGTGAAGAAGAAGGTGGTAAAAGATAAAACGATGAAGTTAAGTTTTTGGTTGAATGCTTTATGTGTATCACTTTTGGATCATCATCGTTGTCATGCATGTGTACCGAAAGACTTTGAAACGCATGGTAAAATTAAGTCACTAGTTCATCACTATTGCCTATGTATTTATGTGGGTCATAAAATAGCACTTACATAAGCAAGAAAGCTAAAAAAGATAAAAACATAAAATATAGTATATCACAATGATGTGATGAAATTATTTAAATTTCTAAGTACTCAATTATTGATTTATAAATTAAAAAAACTTGAAAAAATAAAAATAGATGAAATCCATTTCCATTTCAAGGATATATCACAATCTTTGATTAAAAGCAAGGTAATAATTGGTTGGATAGAGTAACCACTATCTATATATTTTGTATGGTTCTCTTGATAAAAATGCTCTTATAAACTTACATGGGATACAAATTAAGATCATCAACTTTTGTCCCTGCCCCAGCAATTGATTAACAATATTACCGTATATGATCCAAGAGGTGCATCTAGTTAATGTTCACATCAAAGGACGTTTTCTAGCCGTACTAAGTTTTCATTTAATAACGAGATTGTATGGACCAAGCTTTTATAATCCTAGATCGTATAACTTTATCGATATAAACACATTAATGATATGTTATTACATATGAAGAATATTTAGTATGTATCTCTTTTAATATTAATACATAGGAACAAGCTATTAGTTTTCAGCGACTGCCTTTACTTGCCTTTCATGTAATCATCACCATGAACGTGTTAAAAAATGCTTAACGAGGCATTCCTCATGAGTACGGTTAACGTGACAATTACACATAAATTCCTATTAGATAACATTTATACATAAATTCCTATTTAACTATTTAGTATGCTTATCAATTGCTCTTCTAAGTTTTAAGAAGATGATAATCGTATCTAATCTATATCTGTTAAAAATATAATATTTAGAAAATTATTTTATCCATTTCCATTTCATAATTATAATGAATAGTGATTAGGATATACAAATTAAAAAGTTAAATTTCATGTACTTTTAAGAAAAGAAATTTAAAAATATATATTTTATGCATTAGAAAAGAAATCGATTGGTATTTCGTAAAATGAATAAAAATAAATAAATTCTTTGAAATCTTTTTTCTAACTTATAGGGATTTATTATGTATTTAATTTTATAGAAGGTGTATAAATGTATTTATATTGTCATCTGCTTAATATTTTTTTCTTGATAAACACATTGCTTGAATAGACGTCAAAAAAAAAAACTAATATGAAATGACTTTAACAAACCTAATATGTACAATTGTTTTTTAAACCCTCAACTGATGTATAAAAACACCTATTAACAAAATATTAACTATTGCATGTAATATACTTATTGGAAAATTCATCAACCAATTGTTAGATCTATCTTAAGAAGAAATTTCATGAAGCAGACTCCATAAGAATTGTAAAGAGTGAGTTTTACTATGCTTGTTTTGTAAAAAGTTCTAAAAATTAATTGTTTTCTAATGATTGATGTTGAGTGAGCAAGTAACTCTATTAGAACCTATACTTTACTCTATCTTAGTTGATTAGATAAGTTTTAAGTGGGTAATAAAAGTTACATGATGAAATCTAGTTACAATAATCTAAAACTTGCTCTCATTGGATGGAATATGAATACAATGTTTCTAAACCATGTACTTACCCTAGAATCCTTACTCTAAAGTAAATAAATTATAGGTTTTAAGGTATTTGTACATACCAAATAAAAATCATTAACTAATAATGTTAATATAATGTAATATTATATTAATAATTATATTTTCTATTATTATATCAACTTCATTGGATTATTCTATATCCTATACTGAATAACTCTTTATTTCAATATTTTCCTCATTTTGCAAAGAGAAGTCCCATGGTTGAATTCGTTTTGGACATTCATTGAAACGAAGAAACAAATTGCATTACTGCGAACACACTGCGCCCATTTGCAGAACCATTTTTAAGAAACAAGCTAAGGCCTTCGTTGTTCTATGACATTCACTTCCTTTTTTTTTTTATTCTGGAACAAACTCGATTGTCCCTTTCCTAAGGTAGGGGAAAAAACTAGTAACAAAGTGTTATGTATATAATTCTTTTGGGGAATGGAAAAAAGGGAAATGCGCACTTAATCAGTTGCTATTTTTAGTATAGTAAGTAAATCAGCATAGTTTTTCAATAAGTTAAGCCACATAATTAAATTAGTTTGGAACACAAAGCATTATGTAAACTAACTAGTACTTCTATTTTATAGCTATACGAGTCATGAACACATTAAAGGGCACAGTTATATATATCTAGATAAAATAAGCAACTAGCCTTAGTCCTAGCAGGTTCAACCACAGAATAGTTACATGTTCATATCTTCAAGTTGAGCTAGGGTATCCACCGGAGTAGGAATTGAGGCTGAGCTCGAGGGAGGCACGTGAGCTCCCCCTCGCATCGTCATACCAACCACCCGAACCGCCGCCCGAACCGTAGTAGCTGCGGTCCGCCTCATGCCTTAGATTACAGAAGTTATTTATGCCATCCTCACCCCTCATGGGGAAAAGTGGGAGTGTTGCAATCTCTTGATCCTCTTGATACTCCTCTTGGACCTCATCAATGATATTCTCAATCTTATTAAATGTGCTTCTCTTGTCAAACATAGGGCAAGATGAAGCATATGGATCCATCGCAATCCACCCGAAATTTTGGCTACCGTCACCACTAGGTGATATGGAACAGTGGTCCTGGTTAATATCGAATGCAAGAAAAAGCCCCAAATTATCTCCCAAAAGTAGGAAATATATCACAAAATGAAAATTGATTAATTTCCAACACAAACGTATTGCCCCTATACATACTGAAAAAAATATATAGATATTAGATATCATGTATGTACAACACATATTTTCAAGATGAGGTAACATGTTATATAATTCTTTAAAATATACTAAGATACTCAAACAGAAAGGAAAGAGCTAATTATTAACTTGAAAAGTGATTTTTTTCTCCTGCAACAACAAGAGATCTCAACACCCATTAGGATGTAGATCTAACACCTGCCAAGTGATTATTGGAGTAGTATAGGTTTCTTTCCCTCTCAAGAGTTTTGCCGAGCTTTGAAACACTAACCTTAATCTAGGTTATTTACCTGTGCTCAGTCTACTACTTTTGAACCTATGCCTCATTGCTTTATAAGTGTTCATAATGGAAAACAAATTTTTTTTTTTAATTTCGTAACTTCTTGTTTTCGAGATCGCAAAACATAAAGTTGGCAAAAATAGAGCCAATGAAGTCATTTTCTAGAGTCCTTTTCTTTGACTCATTGGAAGATAAATGGTATTTTGTTAAATTTACTTTCTCAATTGCAGTTGTCACAATAGAAATGAAACTTCCCTTTAAGTAGTTCCCTCTTAGGGTTTTTAAAATTCGTTTTCTAGTCTAGTAATTTACACTTTTCTTTTCTCTAAAAATCAAGTTTGATGATCTCCATCTTTAGTTGAAAACTCATGCTTGGCAAAAAAGAAATCCATTTGGCACTAGACATGTGGCATGACATTTTGAGCTACTTATCCTATCATATCCTCACATTTTTTGTAATTTTTACATATGATCTTGACACTAAATGTTACAATCCCACTAGAATCAATCTCTCAATATAGAGAGTTTTGAAGATTCTAAGATTCTAAGAATTCTTAATTAGCCAGGTGCAGTGCAGATAGTCTAAGAACTATCTAACAAAGCTTGCCTCCATCGTTTCATTGGCAGACGATCTTGACTCGTAATATTTTGAGGTCATATTTAATATTTATAGTTAGCATGATTTGGTTTTCTTTTTTCTATTTTTATTTAAATTAACTTCATTGCAGCCATTGAAAGAACTTACCCTAAAGTTCTTCTCCACAGTCATTGAACCTCCATAGCCGTAACTACCCGTCTGTCCCATTGACATTAGCCCCTGGCAAGAAGAAGAAGATGCAGAAGAAAACCCTGTGAAAAAGAAGACAAATCCACACAAATTAATCAGTGATCTAATAAATTAATAAAAATAAATGAAATTTTTTCTCCAGAAATAGAAGCACAAAAATTTAGTAGGCCAATAAGTGGTTTTAATCACCCTATATACATTGATGTGTCAAATGTCATTCTTAAACTATTAAAATTCCCATATATTAAACATCAAAGTTTTATCGTCTTTGTATTTTATCATAATTATTTCCCTAATTTATCTCGTAAAATAGAAATAAATAGTATTTTTCTCCAAGACTTGAAGCATGAAAAAATAAAAATATATATATTTATATTCTCATAGTGAAACATATATAGTAGGCTGATACATGTTTTTTATTATCACCTTATATTAGTATCTCAAATTTGATTCTTAAACTAAAAATTCCCATATATTAAACATCAAACTTTAATTACCATTTTATTCTATCATAATTAATTATTTCCTGAACCTTTACACGAAATATGACCCAAAAATGTTAACACACAATTAAATTGACTTTTCATATGTGTAAAAAAATAAGATAAATTTAGATTTTGGTTCCTTAAGGATTATATTACTAATAATTGAACATTTATATATTTAGGCAAAAATATATTTTTTTCATTTAAGAAAAATATTATACTAACAAAAAACTTTTGCTTCCTTACCGGAGCTTAAATAGTTAGGAGCATATTTGTTGTGAACATTAGAGTCATCCACAGCCCTCCAACAACCACCGCTACCGCTACCGCCACCGCCACTGCCTCGGGTGATGGTTGCATGAGGATCGGTTGACACAAACCTTTTCTTCTGTCTCTCACGAGCCTTATGGTTCTGAAACCAATAGAAGACATTCTTTCCTTCAATCTTGCCGTACTGTCTTAGCCTAGCTGAAATCCTCTGAATTTGATCAGCATTAGGTGACCTAACACCATAGTTATAGTAGAGATCTTTTAGTATCCTTATTTGGTCGGTGGTCGGAGTCCACCGTGTACTGCTTTGCCGGCTACTACACAGGAAATTGCCACCACCACTGCCGCCACCGCTTTTTTCGTTGTTTTCGTTAGGGTTACTTACTTGTACTTGTTGAATGTCCATGACTAGTGAAGTAGGCAAGAGTTGAAGAGATAAATGGACTAGGTTAGAGTGCAATAACAAAAAGAGGAACAAAAAGGGTTTTGGTTTTGAGAAAAGAGGAATTATATGGTGGTGTGTAATCGGGTGCATGGGATGTACTATTTATGGAGAGAGAGAGTGGGAGTTTTATAGTGTGAAAAGCGAAATAGGGCAAGAGAAAAGTAGTACTAGTTTAAGTTATGTGCATTAAAAGGTTTTATGGACGAAAGATACATAAGCAAAGAGTTAAAAATAATTATAGATAGATGGTCTCTTTGTTCACTTTTTCTCTATTCTAATATTCTTTCCAATTACATACTTGTATATGAAGAATAGTTAATACTTATATAATTTTTTTTGTTTTCTCTCTCATATATGATAAAATGTAATTAAAAGGAACATTCAAAAGAACACCATTTGAGGACAACAAAACTTTATTTAATCTTTAGATCCCCTAACTTTTAGACAAAGACACTTTGATTATGCTGTGTTACTGAGTAATAGGTATGAGCAAATAGAGAAAAGTGACACATATAATTAAAATGTTTTGAAGGAACTATTATAATAAATAAGGACTGCCATATATTACATTTTTACTGGCAATATTTTGCATTAATCATGTCAGATGGTGTCTTACTTCTAAAGAGTTATTATTAGGTATTTATGGAAGGTAAACAGTTGTGTGGTCCCAGAATGATGGAAGATGGATACTTCAATCACCTGCGAACTAGTTTTAATCAAAGCACCTACATTTATTAATTAGCATACTTGTGCTGTTTAGACTTTAGTCGATGTTTTCCTAGTGTTTAGGGTATTTATCGTAAGGATATTGAGGTCACATCAAATGCTTATAGTGGACACAAGTCTACGAAATTTAAAATTATGACATTATGTGGAATATATTTTTCTAAAATTTTTCATATAATTGTTATAATAAAAATTTTACAATTATTAAATATTGTTGTAGCAGTTTTAAAAGGTTAAAGATACTAATATCTTGTAATAGCAAGTAATTATGGAAAGCAGCGACATTAGCCAGTTACTCGTAGTAGCAACAATTAGCAACCATGAAAAATAATAATAATAAATTAATTAAAAATGATATTTCTTTCAAAACTATTTTTCTTATTTTCTATTGATATTTTTCATGATAGTTAATCACATCATCTATTACTGATTATGAAACTCGCCTCCATTCTTTAGTTGCCATCAAAAACCACTAATAACAACATCTTAAAATTATCACTACAACATCTGATATGTTTAAGGCTTTAATTACCATAAGTATTGAAAAAAGCAAAAAAGAAAAAAGAAAAGCCACAAAACATGTTTTTTTTCCTTTGGCAAACAAACAAACCCTAGGTTGAGCTACAATTAAATAGTTGAGTTATATACTTGTCTTACAAACTTAATATATCGCTCGACTAATTACAGCTTTAAGGCAGATGAAATTTCCATCTAAAAGTTAATTATTCCATGGCTCTTAACACCTAAATTTATTACGGGCATGCGGTGTAGGTAAATCTCCGTAGGGTAAGCACGTGGGAGAGAGACAGAGAGGTAAACAATATTATGATCAAAGAAATATCTGGACGAGAAGGACTGAAGTTGACAGGCAGAGTTTCATAAAAGGGAAGGGACAAAAGAGGGCATAAAAAGATAGGGTATCAAAGGAATAACTTGGATCAAAAGGCATGTCCAGCATATGGTTTAAGAGAGAGAGAGAATAGTGTATACACTTATACACACATATACATATATATATATATATATATATATATATATTTATATATATGAGGCATGTAATGTAACAATGATAATAATTTATATGAATATATATATATATATATATGTTCGATGAGAGAGAAAGAACATGTGAATGAATGAATGAATGGCATTTACAATGATTTGTTTGGTGAGAGAAATATTCACATTTTAGTGTTATGTGAGGGATTCTTGTTTTAAAAGAGATATGATCCTCTTTGTATAACAGACCTAGAGACCAGACACCAAATCGACATTTTAGTATTGGAGCAAATCTGTAAGTTGAATTACTATTGGATGTGAGAGAGAGAGAGAGAGAGTTATGATTGGTCCCAACCTGTAAAAATTTAGCTTTCATTTAGGGTTCCTATGAAAATTGTAGTTGTCTAGTTAAGATGACCTTTCTTAGGTATACTATTCTCTCTAATAGAATTTATTGAATTTTGAGTATTTTCTGCCGTGATTTGTTGATTCTCTGATGACCCTTATGCACGGTTTTATATGCATGCATTAAATAAGTCAAATAAATCGTGCGAAAAGGACTTTATTTTTTAGGCCAATAGGTACAAATTAAATTTACAAAAAAAAAAAAAAGATTAATATTCAAGGTAGCTGAAATCACAATTTATATCCTAAGAGAGAAGAACAAAATAGTTTTATGGGGTCCAAATACAACTTTTTAATCAAGAATATAAGTATTTAGTATTTAATCACTACTTTCACATTTTTTTTTCCTCATCTCCCATCTAAGGGTCGTCGCCAGATCATCTAGAGGGGAACATATTAAAATTGTTATATGCATTATTGGTTTATTTTTAAAAATTTCATAATCCTCGTTTTAATATTTTTCCTTGAATATAGAAATAAAGTGAAGTGCCAAAAACCTTGTAATATAATAATACGGATATTGGTTTTCAAGTGGGATAAACTGAATTTAAATCCTCTATTTGTTGTAACAACTGAGAAAGAAATAATGTTCAAAGTCAAAGAATAGGTGGAATTCAAGTACACAGAGGTATGTGTTTAAATTACATGATTTTCACATCGAGCACTTTATGCTTTGGGTGGATAGTAGCATTACACAAAAAACCATCTAAAACGAGCCGAATCAACAGAGCCAAAAAAAGAATGGATTTTTACATAATGTTCGGATTAAAAGTTTGAATGACTTGAGCCAAAGTTAGACCGAACCGAGCCAAAACACCTTCATATATTCTTTCTTGAGTCATGTTTCATCACAAGCATTCCAAGGTACTATCTCATATTCTTTCTAACATGTGAATCTCTGCTAATAGCTGACTTTCTTCATTTGCTCTTACTTAATTTTTGTTATAATGTTCTTTTTATAGTGTATATTAATTTAATTTGGAGCTTAGTTATCATTATGCCTAATTGTTTAGTTGGTTTATAAGCCTTGTTAGGCTTTTTGGGAAATATATGAGTTTTAGTATTATGATTTGCTTTGGTTGCTTGACATAAATAATAGAATGTTATGTGAAGCATCAACTAGTAAGCTTATGAAATAAAAAGAATAAAAAGAAACATAAATTTTGAAACTGAAATATGGAGACAGAAAATTTAATAAAAGATACATTTATTTTATCATATATGCGTTTCATCTATCCTTAAACCCCTCAAATAAGTTTTAAATTTTAGATTTGAAACAATATAGGACCCTCACTGAAGTCATTACAAAGTCTGGGCTCTAGCAATCATGTACTTCCGGCAGGATATAATCAATCTAGGTGAGTTCCGCTTTGTATACTTAGGTATGGGGTAGAAATAAAATTCTATATAGCCAACAGAGTTTCTTCTCGGTGTACATGCTCTGGATCTAAGGCATGTTTTGTGTTTTTTTTTTTTTTTTTTTTTGCGCGTGCCTTTTAGTTATCTTTTTGCATTAGCTTCAAAATATAGTTTCTCAAATTAAGATATAAAAAATAAATATATAAATATATATTGGGTAAATAACAAGGATTATCATTGAAAATTTTAAAAATTGTATCGCTATCAGCTTTTTTAAAAGTCAGCATTTACACTCTCAAAAAGTTGATGTGATGATTAATTATATGTATTTAATTAACTAATGCTAAAAAAAAAAACTAAAAATGCAGAAAATTAAGAGAGAGAAATTACCAAAAAATAATAGAAACCCTTGTCACATTTATTTTTCAAGTCAAATGTCGGCCTCATTATTCTACTCTCTCTCTCTTTTTTCTCTTATCTTCTCAAAAGGTTCATATAAAAACCCTAAATTTCACTTTATTCTTTCTCTATCAAAATTGCTAATCTACTAATGCGTTTTTTCTGTGTGTGCAAGGTAAACGAAGATAGGAAATGGAAGACGATGGCCAATTCAAGATGGCTAGTCTCTTGTGATATTGAGATATTAGATTTAGGATGTAAAGTTGATTGCCCTTTCTTGTTTGTTTATTGCTATTTATATGTCGTTTTCTATCACATGATTCCGTTGATATAGTTATTTTCCTCTCTTAAGTGTAATTTTGAATTTTAAATGGCTATACTATGTATGTAAAGTACAAAATCCCTTTGAGGCCCTATTGAATGTATGAATCCTTATGCCAAGTTGGTGATTTGCTCTTTCTTTATAGTAAAGAAAAGCCAAAAAAATGGAAAATTAAAAAAAAAAAAGAAAAACAATATTGAAAAAACTCAAATTTCTAAATAAATTTAATGGAATTAAGAAGAAAATTTTTGAATCAATTAAGAAAGAATTTACAAATTTCAAAACCAATTTTTTTCAAAATGACCTTTTATCCATGAACTCGGCTTTATTGAAAATGACTTCGAAATAACCTAGTGACCCTAAATAAAAATTTAAAGACCCTAATTAAGTGAATAAAATCATTGAGAAATTATTCAAAGTCAATTAGAAAAGAGAAAATTAACTTTGGAAATCAATTTTGCAAAATGAGCATTTCATTCTTAGACTTGATTTAAAGTTTTGAATTTGGCTGAAATCGCTAAACAACTTAAATTAATGTCATTTTTAGTCATTTTAAATTATTTAGAGTGATATTTTAAAGTTTGGAGATAATTTACCAAAAATGACCATTTTTGCTTTTAAAGACAGTTTTATCAAAATTAGATCCGAAATTTCTTAAAGACCTTAAATATAGCCCCATGACCTTAATTAGGTGAATAAAATAAATTGTAAAATATTTTAAGAGAATTGGAAAAGAAAATTTTAAATTCGGAGATCAATTGGATAAAATGACTAAAATGCCCCCCTAAACTTATTTTATAGAAGAGTAACTAATTAATTCAAATTCCATGGGCTTTTTAGTAAAGAGGAAGCACTATTTTTCGGCTGAAATAAGTGGAGAAAATTAAGGAAAAAATAATACTAAAATAGGGTTAAAAATGAGGATACATGTTACATTAATTCACAATCCATTAACCATTGTAGTCTTATTTGTTGTTACCCTTAAACCATTCTTAAACCCTACTATTTGAACCCATTTTATGGCAAAAAATCGTAGCCTCCATCTCCTCAATTTTTTAAAAAGCTAAGGGTAAGAAGAAAACGTACAAATCAAGCATAAACCCCAAAAATTCTTCTAGCTCAATTCCATCTTATCTAACTACTAATTCTAATCCTTTTCTTGTAAGTTTTAGGTCAAGAATCAAGTGGGATTTCAAGCTAAGAGGGGACATCCTACACATGAATTTGGGTGGTGAAGGTAAGTGTAACAAGTTGATTCAAGAAAACTTTAGCCAGTAGATTATAGATCAAAGTAATGTATAATGTTTATTGTAAAGGAAAATCAATTGAGATTTTAGGAAAACATCATCTTGAAGTTAGGTAGGCACAGTTTGGAGAAGTTTTTGGTATCACTTGGATCTCTAATAAGGTAAGAACAAAATGATATTTAAGTTAATGATTTAGGGTATTTATATGTGATTAAACTTGATGATTTGATGATTTAGTGAATGTTGAGCATGTATTGGAATGTACTCATGTCGTCGTCAACCATACTTAAGATTCTTGAGTGTCATTTGGTGATTTAGAATGTAATCCATGATCTAATATGTTTTGTGTTGTTGTGTATTGGATTTAGTAGTAAAAATCAAGATTAATGTATGATAATTGAAGATATGCTTAAGTATTGATGTTATTGCCTTTGTGGAATATGAAATTTAGACTTGATTTTCTTGCTAATTCTGTTTTAGATGATAGGAGATGATAAATTGATGATTGGAGTATAAACATGTGATGTATAGAGTGATTTTGATAATTAATTAGTGAATATAACTTGTGGAAGATTAAAATATGATGGTATGACTAAATTGGTGGTTGAATAAATTAATTTAATTGTCAATGCATTAATTTCCAGCATATAACTATGATCATAATGTAATAAATTTGATGAAAATTGAAGTTGCATGATAAATATTGAGTTTGGTAAAGTTTAAGGATGCTTTGGGTTGGATTAAAATATTGTATGGACTTAAATTTATGATCTTTTTACATAATTTATTAACATGGTTAATTCTGAAAAAATTATGATATATTATGTTTATTTTGAGTAAATTTGATGAAATTATCATTTAGTTATAAATAGAAGTTGAATTGAATATAAAATGAGGTCTAGAAGTGATGAAGTGTTGAATTTGGACAAGTGGAATGGATAAACAGCATTTGAGGCATGCTTTCTTGAAAATGGAAAATAATTATGTTTTAGACTTTAGAGAAAAATAGGAACAAGTGAGCTTTAGTTTTGAGTAATTTGGACCTAAGTTGAATAAATTATGGATTCTTAAAATTGGAATTTAATAACTATATTTAATCTAGTAGTATAATGGCTCTAAATTGAATAAAATAAGGTTTTTTTTTTTATGTGTTAAAACGGGTAGTAGAGGTAATAAGGAAACAAATGGCTATAGTTTCACTTGATTTGAGTTTAAACTGAGTAAGTTATGGCTTTTTAAAATTAAGGCATTTAATTATAACAAATTGAGATTCACATAATGGTTACTTTAATTTAATCGGGTCAAGATCAATCTAACCTTAAGTCAACCCAACTAAAATAAGCCTATGAACCACCCTCTTACCCTCCCTTTAGGTAGCTCATGTAATTAAACATAATTTAATTAAATGAACTTAATTAATTAAACTATCTTAATTAAATCAAAATAAAATTTGACATGATAATGTGAATCCAATAACTTATGGGCTCAGGATCTAAAATCCAAAACATAATTAAGCCCATTTCTTCCTTAGGATCATACCTTAAATGAGCCTTAACATAATAAATAACTCAAATCATGCCTCAAACCATTATAAGGCGCAAATCAAATTAACTAATTAAAATGAACTAAACATAAGCCTAATAAATTAAAATGCATTTATATAACTATAATAAAACCCAAATTGGTCTAAAATCCAAAATATACTTAGACCTATTAATCTTTAGGACCTATAACCTAAATAGACTCTAGCAAATAAATTAAACCTAAATGGGCCTTAAACCCATGAAGGCCTTAAATCAACTATGGACTTAAATGAAATTGAAATTAGACCTAATAATCAATTGGCTTAAAACATAACAAATAGGAATAAATTAAACATTATTGGCCTAGGGTAATTAAAGTAAATTGAAGTTTGGAATTAAAATGGACTTAGTAATTGTAATTGGGCTTAACTAATTAATTAAAGTTGGTGGGCCAATTTTCAAACAAAATTGGGCCTACTATTCTTAAAGGATCTAAATAACCTAATTGAGCTTTAAGCAAAACTAGACTTAAAATTCAAATAACCCATTAGGTTAAATTAAATAAACCCTAATTAGATCGAATCAAAATTAGCTAAAAACTAATCGGGCCTAAGTAACCCTAATTAAGCTCGTAATTAGTATGAGCCTTGAGTAGCCTAAACCAATCTTAATATAGGATTCAATCACTTATAATAATCAACTGACTTTAAAAAAAATTCTTTAATACATAAAACCAACTCAATCAACTCAATTGGAACTTGAATTGGGATTTGTGAATCGTCAACCTATATTAACTTGCATGTTGCATGCTAAAATATAAAACTTAACTAAACTAATAATCAACTCAATTAAGTAACCGCTTATTGTTTGTACATGGTTACTTAAGCTAGCAAGTGACAAATCTTGGATTAGAATTATGTCTACAATCATATACCCAAAAATAACACGATAATTAGGTGTTTAGGCCACTAAAGATAGCTTAGTGGGTAACTAATAAGTGAAATCATGTCAAATAATGGGAACAGTAAGTGAAGAGAATGTATATTGTAGTTTGAGGATATAGTCCCAACAAGCTATATGATATAGCTGGACTGTGATTAGTGAGGCCACATAACAGTGAGATCACTTAGAAAAGGCTACTTAGGTACTCAATTTTTGGTGATATAAAGTATAGTTGCTCTCATTAACCCATGATATCTACTATGATGGAATCAGAACCCTTGTCCCCCATTGTGATGTCTAGAATCATGAATATTCCTATGTTAGATGTTTAAATAAAATAATTAATTGAATTGAATTATTGCCTGCTACATTAGTCGTAGACTTGCTTGACGTGTGTATATGTGTTTATATTATTATATACTAGGCCCTTGTAACTCACTGGTTTTTTTTTTTTTTAGGTGAGGATATTTCCTATTTGATGGGATATAGCTCCAAAGAAGAGTACTAAGATGAGACTACGGATATAAATTACGTTTTTTACAATTATGATTGAGTTTTATTTCATTTTCCAAACTATGTTGCTATATTTTAGCTTTTATAGTTAGATTGTTTTGAGAGCCACTTGTGGCTCTATGATCTATTCTAGTTTGTTTGTATTTTATGGGCCCTATAGGCCCTTAGACTTATACTTATCCTTTCTTGCTTTATCATGATTTTTCATGACAAACAAATCATCAAACATTTTCAAAAATCCAATGTTTTGCCAAAATATTTTCAAAAACTAATTAATAATTTAAGGGTCCTAAAACTGGTTTAGAAATCCAATTAGTAATCGTAAACTTACCAATTCTATTTAAGTAAAATACATAGCAAACTATCAATGCTATAGTGAATCAAGGGTGTAATAAATATAACCTTAGGTCGCTACTACCCACTAGTTTGGGGAAGGCTAGAAAATGGCTATAGTTATTAGTTAGCCACCCACCATCCTATAGGAGTCGTGCTACTCACCCATGGTGGTGGATAGTAACCCAACACCCTAAAATTTAAAGAAAAATAAATTGATAGAAATCCAACTTTTAACCATAAGTTTTTTTTATTTTTTACTTTTCCTTTTCTTTAAATTTATGTGGCGATGACATAGCCACCAACCACCCTAGGGGATAGCACTACCCCATTAAAATGGTGGATGGCTACCCATGCAACCCCCTTAGTAGTTGCCAACCACCTTTTGGCTTTAGAGTGATTGAAAAAGAGCAACCTAAAGTTACACCAATAGTTTTTCTTCTTTTTTTCTTATTTTTCTATTTTTTATTTTTTTGCATTTTTATCATTTTTATTCCATTTTTAATTATACATATTTATCAATTTAAAATATATAACTAATTGCCACATCACTTGAAATGTACACTTAGATTGCCACATTAGCTTTGCAAGGAATAAGCGTTGATTTTTAAAAATGCTAGGAGTTCATGCAATTTTTATAATTTTGGGGGATGGTTTATGTAGTATACCTTTATAACCCATTCAAAATGCAAAATTTAGTATATAAACTTTATCATTTTTATAATTAACTATCTAAAATTTAAAAGTATCATTTTGTTACCTAATTAAATTTTTAGATATCAACTTAAACTAACTTTGTTCAAGTCCATTAGCACACATGAACTTATCGACCATTAATTTGACAAAAACTAAATCCATGTAAATGTCCACATGGAATATAAAAAAATAAAAAAAAAGGGCAAAAAGCATAAAGGAAACTCAAAACCTAAATCAATTACTCAAACCACCGTCACCAAACACCAGCGGATGTTCCATCAAGGACAAACACTACCTCCAAACCAATCACCATCACTAGTCATGCCCTCGCCCTCGCCCTCTCTCTCTCTCTCTCTCTCTCCTACCCATAAGATTCCAAACAAATTAATGGCTTATTATATGAGAAAATGAAAAAGATTTGAACATTAGCACCTATTGTTGAACAAAGTCTAGTCAGTTCACACCTCCCTCTTCAATCCTAGATCTAAAACCTACAAAACACGAGCCAAATCCAAACTCTTAAGCCTATATCAATACCCTAAAACTTTGATTAATAAAATACAGGTCCAGATCGAGACCTTAAGGGGCAACCGAAGAGTGAATGGAATCTACATCTTATATTCTTTAGCCGAAAAATGAAAGCCTTGTTGATAATTGTTAACCACGATTGATGTACCAATTTCATGAGCGCATAAGTGGACAGGTACGAGGACATGAAGGGCTACCATGATGATACGAGCATGAAAATGCTGCTAGAAATGAGAATACTGCGAGCCAACAGCATATGCCTGAGCAAAATGGCCTAGCACAAAAATTTTGTAGACTGGTTTGGAATGGCCGATCGCATCCTTTATCAATTGGCTTTTCATTTTCCTAGACGATTGATGCTTCTGCATTGTATCGGTTAGTGCACGATTGTGAGCATAAAGCCCGTTTCACGACTGAAATCAGGGGGTGAAAATGGTCAAATAATGAACACATAATCACTTTCAGAAATCCTCATGATTTGTAGATGATATGTCATTACCCATATTAATACTATTGAATTTTTTTTTTTCATGATGTGGATTTTTTTTTCTTTTTTCTTTTTTCCTTTCAAGTGATCTCAACCATGATGTCTAGTGACTGCATTTACATCCAAATGGAGAGGAACTTCAAATTGACTACCTAAATTGTTGGGTTTTGTATATCAACAAAACACAATAAAAAATAAATTTTTTTACAAAACATGTCACAAGATCCATGTGATATGTAAAATAAGTTGAAGACAATATAAAGATTATAAGAAAATTACCTTTTCTTATGAAGCAAAATCCTTCTCCTCTTAGGGATGGCATTTAAATGAGACCACATACTTATAATTTCAATCACTATACTACTAAGTAACTCGCATTGAAATATATATGTTGTAGCTAAAAAAAAAAAAAAAAAACTTTTAGCACCAAGGGATATCTATCCTATTAAACAACCAATAAAAGAAATAGCCAAAAAGTCATTTCAATATTTTCATCTCCGCCCTTTAAAATTCCGGTCAATTTAAAAACTAAAAAGCATATGGCTTCAACCTCTATATATCCTTTACATTAAAGACTTTTTAGTTTTTTTTAATTGTTTTTATTTAATTCCAAAGATAAGAGGAATTAAAAAGATAAGAGGAATTAAAAGCCATATTAACCACTTGATCATAATGCTACTTTCAATTTAATATTATTGACTACCGAACGTGATAAAAAAGTTATGAATCATAAACCACTATAAACCGACTGCTGTGTAATTAAATCTCTTTATTGAAACTATCGTGATTAAATAATTATATGTAATGCCATCAATATTTAATTATTTTAATTGGTTATCAAAATAAATTAGATTCAATAAAACTTGTCAGCCACCAACTTTTGAGTCACTCTTATTTCAATCAAGCAGCCTTGGATATCAACTCTTTAATCCAAGTGAGTGATGAATTTTATCTTGACTTATCACTAACCTTTCTATATTTCATATCATGCCAATAATCGCATTATTTATAATCTAATATTAAAATTATGTTTAATAGCATTAAAGCACGAAATTCCATATATAAGATATATAAAGGTCCCAAGTATAAAGATTATTTACACTCATTCTTATTGAGGATGAGCCAATGGCATTAAATATGTGGTATCCTGTATTAGCGGACCTTGTCCAATGTACTCACTAGCATAACTTGGATATTTTTCCCTCGATCCAATGAGATGACCTTAGTTATACAACATGTTGGTCAAATATCAATATGCCCTCTAGATATTTATTCGACCAAGGACAACTTTGAAATAATGGCGTCATGGAATCCCATTAATAACATACCTTTATTATTATTCTATACATACTGTAATTATCTATGGAACTTTATTGAAAATATATACAAGCATAAAATTATACAAATACAATAAATAGTTGTTTGTTATTAATAATATTCATAAATAATAAAAAAGGCACATTGTGCACAAAATACAACATAAATGTCGTATTAATGAACATAAGATGGGTGTTGTAATATGAATAATGAAAAATGGTAATTTGTGACACGACCTATTAGCTATTACCATTGTATGATTGCCCCTAAACTTTATTTAAACAAAAAGAAAATTATTCTTTCTATCATAAACTACATGTTTTAGAAGAGTGATAGTCCGAGCTCAAAGGGTTAAGTCTAAGCTCCTAAATGCTCGTTAAGCCTCCTGAACAAGAAGCATAACTAATTGAGGCCAAACCGAACTCCAACAGATCAATATAGCCCAAAAGCATTTGTCCCCATTGGTATGCCCAAGCTTAAGGTTGGGTTAGTCGCGCTTGTCTAAGAATCAATAAAGAAGGTGAATAAGGCTCTAAGCAAATAAGGAAATATCTTAATAAAAAATTCCTCCCCCATAATATCTAAAGTGGGTCTTAGGACTATAAATACACTTGCCAAATACATCTTGGTCCCATCCCTTATAAATAGAGGATGAACCACATGGTAAAGGATTCCAACTCTTCCATTCTAATACATACTTGGTACTTTATCACTCTCAAAATCCTTGTGCTAACTCAGGTATTAGAATGACCATGCCAGAACAACTTCTCACACCCCTCATAGCCTCGCCTTTCCTCCTCTATAGGTGACTTAACCACTACTAGAAAATCTTAGCACCAATAAAGTTTAACTTACTAATCAAACTTAACATCTAAATTTCCTTTTAGATCATCAATATTTCATAATAAGTAAATTGAGAAGGTAAAAGACCCATATGCTCATATAATGATGGGTTCTATCAGTCTAGGAATTGAGGAGAGACTTAAGAGACAACAATAAGAGTATGAGAATGTAAGGAATCATGACTAAGATAAGATATGAGAGCAAAATCAATGAAGGTGCGAATTGAGAGTGAGAATCTAGTCTAATGTGAATGTGGCATATACAAAAGTGAAGTTATGGATAACAAAGTTTTTGATGAAGCACCTTATTATCATAACAAGTATTTTAAGTGGTAGGAGAAGGCACAACCATATTAGGAGAGTTTGATAGAACCAAGTTAGAAGACTCAGTGCATATCAACCAAGCCTATTTAGATAATATACTTGAATAAGATATACAATTATGATTTTCTCATAATTCATAATAGCTAAAAAGGGTTGAATTCAATTGAAATTAAATTTCATATAACAACCAATTCATGTCCCTTCTTAATTGCTATTTAGGAACTATAGAAGTGAAGGAGAAGTGAAAGTATTGAGGAGTGGGAGATAAGGAGCTAATGTCTTAGGTTAGGGTTAAGTTTTTTTTTTTTTTTTTCCTTTTTCACCTTAAGGATTGTCAAGTTAGATCTATTTGTTAGTATTAAAAAAATTATTGATTTTTTTATTTTAAAGTAAGAAGCGGTTCAATTCAATTTAAAGTAGTTCTATTCAGTTTAATCCCTTAGAATTAAACCACAAACCTTATGAATCCACTCCAAATCAAAGTGAAAACATACATACATACATATATATATATATATATATATATATGTGAAGAAAAAAAATCACATTTTATAGTTCAATTTGGTTTGCTCCATTTGGTTCTATGAATATCCCATACCTTAAGCCTATGTTTGGGAAGAGGGAAAGAATTAGAAGGAGGGGAAAGTGAAAGGAAAGTACAAATTTCAATTCACTTTCCATTGTTCGTAAAAGGAAAGAAAATGGGAGGAGTGCATTTAGGAGAAAAAATTTTCCGTGGACCCCATCAATTTTTTATCCCCACTAAATTTGTGAGAAAGAAAAGTGAAAAGAAAAAGGTTATTTGAATTCCAATTCTATCCTCTGTTTCCTTGTCTCTTATTATTTTTTATTGGTTCGTTAGTAATTTTCTGTTATATTCTCTTTTGTCTTTAGCAATAATTAAATTTTCTTCTATTTTCCTTCCTTTATAATCCAAAGACCAAACACAATGGAAGAAATGAAATTTCTTCATAATTTACTACCCCACATTCTTTCCTTCTATATTTATTCCCACGTGCTAAATAAAGTGTAAAAGTCTTCAAGAATTCCCTACAAGACTTTCAGTACCATAGTATAAATTTAAACTTGTAGATTGTGGTGGAAGTACATTGAAATTAAATTTTAATAACTGAACCTAAATTATCTTATTTTTCTACTTTTTAAGGAGAGACTTGTGCATAAAACCCTTAGTAAATTTTGTTGAAAGGCAGTTAAATCATACCTCAAAGTTAGTTTAGGTTCACACAATTCTAGTCATCTCCAAAATGCTAAAATTTGAATAAATTGTTAGGAATTATCTTGACCACAATTAGGTCAAATCAAGACAATATAGTATCACATTAGAGTTTAAATTCGATTAAATTTAGAATTTTGTGCTCTATTTGAAATGTCACTCAATAGACTCAAATTCAATTTATTTAAACTCGTTTAAACTTATCATATATAAAAAATGTGTATATTCTTCTTTTAGAAAAAGCTAATTATTGATGTCTAAACTCTATTTCAACTCAACTTTTATATTAACTTGAATCTAACTTAGTCTTGTAGATTCATTTAATCAAATACTACAAAATTTGATATTAACTCAATAAATAATTTAAAGCTAAGTTCACGCTCGACTTGTTTTATTAAATCAAACTCAAATAAATTTTAAACTAAGTTCAAATAACTTAGGAGTGAATGTAATTGATTTATACCCCTACTTTATTTCTATAAAAATTAGTCTGATGAATATTTCAACCTTCATAATCAGACCCTCGATCTATAACCAGCACTACAAGCAAAACCATCGTACAGACACTTTTGGTCTTATCTTCATCATTCTTATCGGGAAGTTATCGCTTGAATGATTGTAGGTTTGATAATTTTCACGTTTGGATTGCATTGTCGATACGTTCGTATCAAAAATTGCCGGCTGGTCATTGATCCCTTGTTGCTTGGAGATGCTGAACAATTTCCAAAGGATCCTCCATTTTTTAGGGATAAAATTCACTTACCAATACAGTGTCCTTCTTACCCCAAAAAGAATATATATATAAGATGTGTTTGGCACTTTTTTTTTATTGATTTGATATCTGTTTCGCATCCCCTTAGATATAGATATTTAGCTTAAAATAGATTAATAAAAAAAATAAAAACAAAAATTACATATATACTTTATTAAAAAATTAAATTTCTACTAAAATAAAAATAAATCAAATATAAACCAAATAATTGTCTAAATATTCAATTTTAAATAGATAAAAATACAGATGAAATATAAATAAAAATAAATAATTTAACGAAGTGATAATTTCCCTATGTACATACCTATCAATCATACGTGTTAATATAAACAATGTGCGATAACACGTCATTGGTATGAATATAAACAAAAAGAGATCTGTTGGGACATGAAAATCTTGTTGCCAATCATTTACCACAATGAAATCAATATGGCAGCTTGTTGTATGAATCTTGATTTGTGTGTCAAGAAAGGTGTCTATGTCTGTATTTAATCATTTCTGTATCACCAAGAAAAAGAGCCAATGGTCACAGTTGTCCATTTTGGATTCTGACTTGATGTTAAGTGGAGATCTTTTACGTTGATTAGCTTGTTTTGGATTCTGGATTAAAGTTACAAATATATCACCATTCATTCGGAAAATTGCCATTTTTATCCCTAAAGAATAGAGTAACTGGGATTAGGCGAACTTGGAGGCCTTGCCTAATTCTACCCACCTAGTCCTGATGAATTATAGGTCTAAAAAATGATAAATCATGATCGGCTCATCCACAGGCGTTTTCATGATGGATTCATGGACCGGCCGGATTCCATGGGTCGACTTCACTAGTCTTAGATCCGATGGACTAGTATCTTTTTACTCAGTTTTATTTTGTTAGTTTCCTATATTATAATATAAACTCAATAACTTTGAGTATAAGAATCAAGTATTTCTTATCATTTTTGACAAAGTTAAAAATAATTTATTTTTCTATTTAAACAAAACTACATCCTGCGATGCTACTAATGTGAAAACATATATATATATATATATATATATATATAAGATAATTTGAAAAATTGCAATTTTTGTCCCTAACTCATTTTCCACTAAAATATATAGAGTAACTAGGATTAGACAAACTTGGGTCTTAGCCAAACCTAACCCACCTAGTCCTAATGAATCATAGGTCTAAAAATGATAAATTAGGACCAACTCATCCATGGGCGGTTCCATGATGAATTCATAGATCCATAGAATCTTCCAAGTCTGCTTCACAGGTCCTAGACCCTATGGACTTTTATCTTTTTATTATGTTTTCTTTTTTTAGTTTCCTATATTTTAAACTCAATAACATTGAGCACAAGAAGTAGGAAATTCTAAAAAAAAAAAAAAAAAAGAAAACTTGCTTCTAAGAAAGGTTTATATATATTGAACAAGCAACAAATGATTATTTAATTCTTTTGTTATTAATAGCAACACGTAAAATATTGTTAAAGAGAAAGATTCTAGATTCATTTGAAAATAATTTAAATTTTTATTATAATCCAAATTCATGATTTTTAAATTTAAAAAATTTATACTAGTAAGACCATAAGTAAACCTATTGGTCCACCCACAGATAAAAAGTTTCTCCCACAAGTTGAGTCTAGTTTTGGGTCTGGGACCCATATCCTAACTAGGCTTGCCCCAAAACTATCTATTTAAGATTATAAGATACTATTGATTCACAAGCAACTATCACAATTATAATATAAAATGTATTTTTAGTAAGTACCTATTATAGCAACTTTTTAATATCGTAGCTATATTTTATACCTTAAGACACTTTTCAAAATTTACAATATAAAAAAACGACTACCAAATGTTTTTCTATACAACATTCTCAACACTTCTAAATTATTATGGGTAAATATCACATTAGATACTTGACCTTTATATATTTTTGTAATTAATTTCCTAAAGTTTTAAAGTGTTATTTTTTATTACTTGAACTTTATCTATTTTTATAATTAATTACCTAAATTTTATCAATTTTTGAAATTAGTTACCTGAACGTTATATATTATCACAATCAACTAGCCCATCTAAGGATTTTAAATAACATCGAAAAGTTTATAGATAGTAAATTGACACTTTTAACCTTTTGATAATTAAAAGTTCAAGTACCAAATATGATATTTAAACAACCATTATCACATAGTGGCAATTTAAATTGCCAGCCATAAAATGGTAGCAAGGAATATTTAATGATGGCTCTTTATTTTGCAAATTCATAGTGTCTAATATACAAGTCATTATTGTAATAGATTCTTACTAAAAATGAAATTATAATTGCAGTTGCCGCTAATTTAGAATTCTTATAGCTTTATTTTCTTGTGCTCACCCATGCTTTTCTATATCTTGCTCTCGTGAGATCATGACCCTCTACAAGAACAATACATGGCATGCCAAATTTGCAAAAATAGGGTTAAAACACGTATATTCAAAGTTTAAAGATTTAATTGAATACGAATTGTACCAAAGTCTTATAGTTTAGTAGTATAGACATTGATCTCCTAGTGGAATTGTCCAATAAGATTGACCAAAATTTTGCCAAGGCCCTTAAGTGTAAAATCTGCAAAAATTTGGTTGTGTATAACATCATAATGATTAAAGGATCGTACTAAAAACTTTAAATATACCCCATATAAAATTATATTAAAAAAATAATCACATAAAAAGCAAACTATGAAAAATTATTGAATAAATAATAAAATAAATTAAAATCATAGATTTAGAGTTGTCAAATGGAAATTCTGAATAAATATTTACACTCGAAATAATCAAATTAGTTTAAATATAAAGTTTCGTAATAAAATACTAAAATTTCAAAATCTATAAATATCATCATGCGCGCAAAGAAAGATACACTAGAAAACTCTAAACCCAAATTATAATAAAATATGAATTAATAATAATAACAAGAAGAAGAAGAATAGCCATACATAAGAAATCCGAAAAAAATGAAACCTAGGTAAATAAGACTCTGTGACGTGTTGTATTGTGTGTGTATTATTATGTTACATGTGTCTTGTTTGCGAATTCGTGTTATCATATAACTATATATATATATATATATATGTGTACATATGTGAGAACAGGGGCTGACTGGAACGTTTTTCTTCCCTCACAGCCGCTGTATGGAATCATACATATAAGAAGAAGTATAATGGCTTGATTGGCTGCTGATCGAGAACGGGGGAAGCTAGGAATTATAATGCTATATGGCGTCTTTGCTAGATTATATTTTTTTCTTCTTCATCTTTCCTTGCGGTTGTGTTATTAGTTGCATCATTGCTTTGTTCAATTCGAATCTGTGATGCTACTACTGGTTTATATATATATATCTACATACATAGATGTGTTGCTAGATATATATATATATACATGCATTGGATGTAACTTGCTGTCGTTGAGGACGTCCTAGGTAGAATATATATATATATAACGGGGGCTGATTTGGAGTGCAGGGGCTGGTATGGTAAGAAGGATATATATATATATACACACATGTGCGGTTAGACGAAGTGAAGAAAGGGCTGGACATGGCTGCTTTCCAACGAACAGGGGAGGGAGTTTAATGTTCTATGAGCAAGGAAAGTCCAATTTCTTAATATATATATATATATATATATATTTATACCTACGAGTACTGGATGAGAGAAGAGGACATATCAAGGAAAGAGGGCTGGAGACGAGTAGTGCAATTGACGATGAATATATATATGTATTTATGGAAGAGGCGAGAGTTTAAGAGGAAGGCTAATATATACACGTATACATGCAAGGGAGCCGAAGAGAAAGGAAGGAGTCCATGTATAGATATAGATATATATGTATAAATTAGTAGATGATGGTGTACACTTGAGGGATTCGACTGCAGTAGTCCAGTGATTGATGAAATATAAATATATAGGGAGTGAAGTTCGATCTTAAGGTGAAATAAAATGTATACATGTGTGTGTATATATATATAAACAAAAACAATGAAATCAATAATGTATACACTAGTAAACTTTCCTAAATTAGCGTGGAAAGGGAAATGGTTGCAATTAAATAAACTTAGATAGAAACTCAATACTTAGGAAATTATCTTTTGATAATTGCAGGTGCTATGTGGTGATTGTGATTGAATAATTGTATTTGTATTGGATTGATGCGATTGACTTCTATGTGTATGTTTGGCTCTGACATGATCACCAAGAGAGGCTAACTAAACATTTGACTTAAGTAAAAACCTTACATGCATTGCACGAACATTGCATTGTTCAAGGCCATCACAGCTACAAGGCGCACCGGAAGTAATCGAAGGATTATTGTTCCACCAAGTGCAAACTAAGTGATTAGGGGATTGTCGTGCCTTAACGGTTCTGAGTCTAGTCTATCTTTTGAGGGTGTGTAAATGCTCGATGTATAAGAAACGCCTGAGCTTAGATCACTAAAGCTAAGACACAATCATAATAAAGTGATAAAAGTAATTAAATTAAGTGTAGGACCCAAGTTCTGATGGTGGCTCCGGAATCCCTAACCCAAGGTTAAGGGGGCCGTAAACCCTAGACTTCACATTGGTTACCGGAAGACTACGTGAGATACAACATTCGTATGATTGTTCATGCATAGCATTTGTTTTAACAACTTACATGACATGGTTTGAGTTTGTTGCAACATTGAGAGACCGCATCCTATCTCACTAAGTTTTTAGCTTACCCTCCTATAGATTTTGCCTTATAGGTCAAGACTACTAGAATTTCCTTATGAATCAGCGAACTAAAGTAAGTACTTGTCACATAACCAAGGGCAAGGTTCGTAGGAAGAATGCAAGGACTAGATCGATGTAGATATTGCTAGACTTGACTTTGTAATAATTGTAAATGCCTGTAAGTGATCTAAGGGGATCTTAGCTGTACCTATGGTTGTGTAATGAGACCCGTTAGAGGCCCTGTGACAATATAATTATTGATTACTTCCGTTAAGCAGAGAATGTTATTATTGTGATTAACAGGCACGAAGCTTGAGATGAGATGCTTCGCAATTGCTTATTGAGGGGTTAGGCAATCGTAGCGGGTTATCACGTGGAGTACTTAAAGTGGGGTGTGACAGCTTTGTTGGTATCAAAGCTTGAGTTTAAGTTAGGAATATGACATAAACTAGGGATGCGTTGGGTTGAGAGTTAATATCTTAATAGATTGATTTAGTAACCCATTAGATAGAGGAAAACCTACCATAGTAGAAGAGAGTGGGCTAAACTTGGGAGTTGAGTTAATTAACTTAAAAGCTTATGATTTCCTTGTATTCGACAAAATGCAAGGTATGCTTCAACACCTAGATAGGAAGTGGAATACTTGCTGCATGAAGGATGATGATGACTTGATCCAGTAGGTACATAGCTATACCTGCTCTTGAGGCTCAATTCACACAGATGAAAGGTATGTTAGAGGTACCTTACAAGATAATGTTTGTAACCCGATTTAATTTGGGAATGGGGTATCCTCAAGAAGTGCTAGCACCTTCAGTTAAGTCTAAACGAAACAACCAGAAGTATAGGAGGGGAATATACAATTGGAAGCCAAAAATTTATCCAGGATTTTTATAAGACGAGGACTCCTAAGATACCATGGACTATGTCAAGCATCGAGAGTTCGAGATTGTAGACCAAGGGGATATGTTTGAAGTGTAACCAAAGTTATGGGAAGATTGGGAAGAGGATCCTGAGGAAGATTCATCTCTCTAAGAAAACTCTAATTTAGACAGCGCCCCGGAAGATGATAGCATATTCTCGAACTCCCCAGAAGAAGAAGAGGAGGAGGAAGAAGAAGAAGAAGAAGAAGAAGAATAGAGCAAGAAGGCAACTTGAACGAAAGTGACGAAGACATGAGCAAGAGATCGCAAAGCATCACCTTAAGATGTAAGAAGTAGATATAAATATCATCTTTTGGAAGATGATGTATATAGAGAGTAGCAATGTATATGTATGTTAACAAGGCCTACGAGGGAAAAATTTCGTAGTGTAATGCATGTATATCCCTTTATGTTAAAATGTATGTAAGTGAAAAACTTCAAACATGTAAATTTTGAAAAATATATATGAAATGTCTAGATCTCTGTATGCTTACAATCTTTGATGCAAATATATAAATATGTTATAGACTTTTGTTGATATTCATATCACTCACGATATCATTGGAACGTCCTAACATATTTGATATGTTGCAATGAGGAATTTCAGAGGAGCTGCTAGTAGGGGGCGAAAGGTAGCCGCATCTCTAAGGAGTCGAGAGGATGAAGGAGTCTCAGAAATGGAAGCACCACCTATAGCCCCGCAAGAGAATCCTGAGATTCGACCCATAACGTAAGGCTGAGTGGCTAGGCCAGGACGACAAAGCACTGTAGAGACTCTTAATAAAGAGAGGGAAGTGGAGAAGAACGTATGACGAGGCTCGAAATGACCATGCAACAGCTGGTACAACAACAAACTTTATTGATTCAGCAATTGATGTTGAGAGGCCAACCTTCATCATAACCAATCCCTCTACCACCTCAAGCACAACTAGTACCACCGGTAGCGCCTCAACAACCTTGACAAGCGCAGACACCATCACCATTAGCCCCAACCACCTACTTATCGTAGACAAAAGGTGGATCCAAAAATGACCAAGGGAGGAGTGGTTGAATTTAGAAGAGTACATTCCCCAACTTCATATGCTCAAATAGATTCTTCGATGGGGTGTATAGAAAGCTAGAAGAAGCTGAGAAATGGATGGGCCAGTTAGAAAGGTCATTCACTGTGTATAAAGTAGAAGATCAACAGAAGTTGGCCTATGCCTCCTATATATTAAAAGCTAGAGCCAAAATATGGTGGGATGTAAGGCAAAGAGCATTACCCTAGCCGATCTCTTGGGAGACTTTTTTAGAGGAGTTTTTTAAGGAATATTTCCTAAAGAGTGTTAGAACCCGATTGAGCGGACAACTATTCCAATTGAAGAAGGGCTTGAGGAGCATCAATCAGTATGAGCACAAGTTCCTTAGATTATTACAGTTTGCTCCAGATGTTTACAAGGATTCAGATGAGTTGAAGCGACAACTATTTATGAATGGGTTAGATGCCAAAACTCAAGGACGAATCATGGAATTCGAGCTAAAGACATATGTAGAAGTAGTAAATAAGGCTCGAGCTTTAGAGCAGACTAGGTTAAAAGTGGAGGCAATAAGAGCCCGAGCTAGACCAGGTGTTGGACCCCACATTCCTACAAAAAGACCCTTGATCCAACCTACCCCAAGCGATAAGGGAAAGAGGTTGATGTTGAATGTAGAGCCTCCAAGTACAAAGTCGTTGTTCATTACCCCACGAGCAAAGCCAATAAAGATGGTTTTTTAGAAGTGTGGAAAGATGCACAATCCGAGGGAATGCCCTTACTTGAAGGGGAAGTGCTTTCGATGTAGGTCGAATGAGCACAAGGTCGAGGATTGCCCATAGAAAAACTCTACAATCTGTTATATATGCAAACAAGCAGGGCATATAGCTAGTACATGCCCCAAGAAACATCAAAGACCTGGACCTAAGGTCACACAGCACCTAGGACAACCATCGGGAAGTCAGCTAACAAACCACCAGGACAGGGAGTGCAAGGAACTAACCCCTAGGCTACCAATGCCCGAGTATTTTCCATTAAAGGCACAACACGGGAGATTGGGCGAGAGAGGAGCAAGAACAATATCAAGACATCGACTTGGCAGCTATGGAGCACTCTGAGGAAGGAGACGTGGTAACAGGTATGTCGAGACCGAAACTTACCTATTTATGATATCTTATGGACATAAAGCATAAGTAAGAGATTAATTGTAAGAATTAGGAGGTATAAAAGATCTACTATTAAGAGGATTTAAGTAGATAAAGTATAATAATCAAATATTACCTAATTGATAGGATTTATCTTAATCGCTGCCTAACCAACCTTAGTCCTCTTTGACATGAGAGCTACGCATTCCTTCATAAGCTTAGTTGTGACTCAACAGCGAAGACTAGAAGTTCAACCTTCTCCAAAGATCTTAAGGATCAATACTCCTATTGGAGAACGAGCTATCGTTAAGGAAATGGTGAAGAATTGCCCAATTAAGATCCAAGGAAAGAATATTCCTGCAGATCTAATCGTTTAGGCTATGAGAGGCTATGAAGTGATCTTAGGAATGAATTGGTTATCTAAGAACTTTGCCTATATAGACTTTAAGAATAAGGAGGTATAGTTTAACAGGCCAGGGACCAAAACGGTAGTGTATCAAGGGAAAGTAAAGGGAACTCTTGAAGTTTCAACTAGCCTAGTTGAGGAGAAAAAGAAAGGTCTTCAACACTGGAGCATGTGCTTCATAAGCACAATGGAGGTAGAGAAAGAATCGCCGAGGTTAGAGGAAATACCAATTGTTAATGAATACCTTGACGTATTTCCTAAAGAACTACCAGGACTACCACCCCCGAGGGAATTAAACTTTACTATCAAGGCAAAGCCTGGTACTGAACCAATCTCGAAGGCACCATATCGAATGGCTCCAATCGAATTACAAGAATTGAAAAAGCAGTTACAGAAATTGATCGAGAAGGGGTTCATTCACCCAAGTGTATCACTATAAGGAGCACCGGTACTATTTGTCAAGAAGAAGGACGGATCTATGCGGTTATGTATCGACTATCGTGAGTTGAACAAAGTGACCGTCAAGAATAGATATCCGTTACCAAGAATCGATGATCTCTTTGACCAACTGAGAGGAGCAAATGACTTTTCTAGAATTGACCTATGATCCGAATACCACCAATTAAGGATCAAGTCAGAGAATATACCTAAAACTGCTTTCCAAATAAGATATGGCCACTATGAATTCCTAGTTATGTCATTTGGATTGACAAATGCCCCAGTTGTGTTCATGGACCTCATGAACAGAATCTTTAAGCCGTTCCTAGACAAGTTCATCATGGCTTTCATCGACGACATTCTACTATATTCCAAGACGCCATTAGAACATGAAGAACACTTGCGAATTGCCTTGGGATTGTTGAAGGAACACCAATTATATGTGAAACTATCAAGGTGCGAGTTCTGGATGCATCAAGTGGAATTCTTAGGACACATTATATCCAGTGAAGGGATAACAGTAGATCCGGCGAAGATCGAGGCTATAGTTGATTGGAAGCAACCCACTACAATGATAGAAGTTAGGAGTTTTCTTGGGTTAGCCGGATATTAAAGACGATTTATAAAGAATTTTTCACAAATATCAAGACCATTGACTAGACTAACCCAAAAAGAGGTAAAGTTTGAGTGGGATGAGAAATGTAAAAGAAGCTTCCAAGAGTTGAAGCAACGATTAATTACAGCCCCACTCTTGACGATGCCCAACATAGAAGAACCTTTCTGCATATATAGTGATGCTTCCCAAAATGGATTAGGTTGTGTGCTGATGTAGAATAAGAGAGTTGTGGCTTATGCTTCTAGACAATTGAAACGACATGAGAAGAATTATCCTACCCATGATCTAAAGTTAGCTACAATTGTGTTTGCTCTGAAAATATAGAGACACAACTTATATGGGCAGAAGTGTAAAGTATATATAGACCATAAGAGTCTAAAGTACCTATTTACTCAGAAAGAGCTTAACATGTGACAAAGGAGATGGCTTGAGCTCATTAAGGACTACGACCTCAGTATCAGCTACCACTCAAGAAAAGTCAATGCAATGGCCGATGCATTGAGTCGAAGGAACCATGGTCAAGTGACAACATTATTAACTGAACAACAACAGTTGATATGAGAGTTCGAGAAACTTAAGATTGAGTTCATCTGGCATGAAGAGGAAGAGGCTCAAGTAGCTACTTTGGAGGTACGGCCTACTCTTTTAGATTGATTAAAGGAAATGCAACGTACCGATCCAAAGATAACAGAACTTCAAGATAAAGTGGAATAGGGAGTCAGTACTGACTTCGAAGTGGATCCAGAGGGAGTCTTAAGATTAAGAGGTAGATGGTGTGTACCGATGGATCCACAATTAAAAGATGGCATCCTAGACGAAGCTTATAATTCTAGTTACACCCTACACCTAAGAGGAAATAAGATGTATCAAGAACTCAAGAGGGGTTATTGGTGGAAAGGCATGAAGAGAGATGTAGCACGGCTCGTCTCTCAATGTTCCGTTTGTCAACGAGTTAAGGTCGAACATCAAAAACCCGAGGGATTACTACAACCATTGCCAATTCTAAAGTGGAAGTGGGAACGAATCACAATGGACTTCGTTATGGCATTACTGAGGACTAGGGCTGGATATGAAATATGGGTAATCATAGACCGATCCGTTAATATGACTTACTCCTTGGACAAGTTAGCCGGGATCTATCTATGGGAAATTATGAGGCTCCATGGCATGTCGCAGAGTATAGCGCCTGATCGAGATCTGCAATTTGTATCAAAGTTCTGGGGAAGTTCATAGCAAGCTCTAGGGACTAAACTACAATTCACTACAGCATATCACCCTCAAATAGATGGACAATCCGAGCTGACCATCCAAACTTTGGAAGATAAGCTAAGAGCTTGTGCACTAGACTTTAAGGATAACTGGGAGCGACATTTGCTATTGGTCGAGTTCGCCTACAACAACAACTACCACTCGTCAATCAAGATGGCCCCTTATGAAGCCCTATATAGATGGAAATGTAGATCTTCATTATATTGGGACAAGATTGAACGTAGTACAGTTGGGCCAAATTTGCTGCAAGAGACGATAGACAAGGTTGCCACCATTAAATAGCGAATGAAGGAAACACAAGATAGCCAAAAGAGTTGGGCAGATTTGAAGAGAAGGGAGATTGAGTTCCTATCAGACAAACATGTCTATTTAAAGGTCACTCCAATTAAGGGAATAAGACAATTTAGAATGAAAGGAAAGTTAAGTCCCAGATATGTAGGATCATACGAAGTATTGGAAAGAGTTGGAGAAGTGGCCTATCGTTTAGCTTTGCCTCCTCAACTATCAGGGATTCACGATGTCTTCCATGTGTCGTTACTCCGAAAGCACATCCCAGATCCTAATCAAGCCATTGAGATGGACATCCTGACAATTCAGCAAAACTTGACGTATCGAGAACATCCTATTCAGATTCTTGATACTCAAACTCGAGAATTATGCAACAAGACCATTCAATTCATCAAGGTACAATGGAGTTGACACTTAGAACGAGAGGCTACTTAGGAGAAGGAAGACGAGATAAGGGAAAGATATCCTCAACTCTTTGGAAAACCAGGTACGTCCTAAAGTTTTGAGGAAAAAACTTTTTTGAGGGGAGAATGTAAAATCCGCAAAAAATTTAGTTGTATATAACATTAGAATAATTAAAAAAATATATTAAAAGCTTTAAACATACCCCACATAAAATTATATTAAAAGAAATGATCACACAAAAAGCAAATCATGAAAAATTATTGAATAAACGATAAAATAAATTAAAATCATAGACTTAGGATTGTCAAATGGAATTTCGAATAAATATTTACACTCGAAATAGTTAAATTAATTTAAACATAAAGTTTCGTAATAAAATATTAAAATTTCAAAAATTATAAATACCGTTGCACGTGCAAAGATATACTAAAAAATTCTAAACCTAAATTATAATAAAATATGAATTAATAATAATAATAATAATAATAAGATATATATATATATATATATATATATATATATGCTTTAACCATGCCGTGGAGGATCACGGCCACGCATAAGAAAACAAAAAGAAAAAGCAAAAGTGAACAGAGAGGAGACAGGGACGATCGGGACGTGCAAGGACCACGGAGAAGAGAAAACGAAAGGAAAAAGAAAAAGGGAAGACGAATAAAAAAATTCATATCACACATATGAACTCCCGTCGATGATTTAAGATTATTAGCTTGTTTCTTAAGATAAGCACAACTCAATTAGACCAATTTTTTTATAAAATAAAGTTAATTTTTAAAAGTTTAGTACAAATATCAAATAAGTATAAAAATTAATATTTTACCTAAAATTAGTTATAATAGCTAGAAAAACACTAGATAGGTCAATATAAACCATAAATAATACGTAATAATGTATTTTTTTCCTAATTTTTAAGTAAAGACGATTTTAACTTGAAAATACCTAAAGATTACTTCGATTAAATTCGAGAAAAATGATATTCAAATAAGTAAAACTCCGTAATATGTTGTATTATATGTATATTATTGTGTTACATGTGTCTTGTTTACGAATTTGTATATATATATATATACGTGAGAACAGGGGATGGCTGGAACGTTTTTCTTCCCTCACAGCTGCTATGGCATCATACATATAAGTAGATGTATAATAGCTTGATTGGTTGCTGACCGAGAACGGGGGAAGCTAGGAACTATAATGCTATATGGCGTCTTTGCTGGATTATATTTTTTTTTCTTCTTCTTTCCTTCTTTCCTTGCGGTTGTGTTATTGGTTGCATCATTGCTTTGTTCAATTCGAATTCGTGATGCTACTACTAGTTTATATATATATATATATATATATATATATATATATATATATATATATGTATCTACATACATAGATGTGCTGCTGGATATATATATATACATGCATTGGATGTAACTTGCTGTCGTTGAGGTCATCCTAGGTAGAAAATATATATATATATATATAAAACGGGGGCTGATTCGGAGTGCAGGGGCTGGTATGGTAAGCAGGATATATATTTTTTTATACATATATAGTGAGCAAGGGACCCCCAACGTCTTTAGCATATACATTTTATATATATATAGATAAGAGAGCCAGACAAGGGGAGCGTGCTGGAGGAATGAATGGAAGAGTTACATAACAAAACATATATATATGTATAAATATATAAGCGCTGGACATTAAAGTGGAAGAGGGGAAAAGGGTGATCAAGGAAGGAAAAGCTATATATATATATATATATATACATATGTGTGGTTAGACAAAGTGAAGAAAGGGCTGGACATGGCTACTGTCCAATGAAAAAGGGAGGGAGTTTAATGCTCTACGAGCAAGGAAAGTCCAATGTCTTAATATATATATATATATACCTACGAGTACCGGATGAGAGAAGAGTACATATCGAGGAAAGGGGGCTGGAGACGAGTAGTGCAATTGACGATAAATATATATATGTATTTATGGAAGAGGCGAGAGTTTAAGAGGAAGACTAATATATACACGTATACATGCAAGGGAGCCGAAGAGAAAGGAAGGAGTCCATGTATAGATATAGATATATGTGCATAAATAAGTAGATGATGGTGTACACTTGGGGGATTCGACTGTGGTAGTCCAGCGATTGATGAAATATAAATATATAGGGATGAAGTTACACCTTAAGGTGAAATAAAATGTATACATATGTGTATCAATATATATATATATATAAATATATAAATAATGAAATCAATATTGTATACACTAGTAAAGTTTCCTAAATTGGCGTGGAAAGGAAAATGGTTGTGATTGAATAAACTTAGATAGAAACTCGATACTTAGGGAATTATCTTTTGATAATTGCAGGTGCTATGTGGTGATTGTGATTGAATAATCATACTTGCATTTGATTGATGCGATTGACTTCTATGTGTATGTTTGGTTCTGACATGATCACCAAGAAAGGCTAACTAAACATTTAACTTAAGTAAAAACTTGACATGCATTGCACGAACATTACATTGTTCAAGGCCATCACAGCTATAGGGTGTGCTAGAAGTAATTAGAGGATTACTGTTCCACTAAGTGCGAACTAAGTGACTAGGGGATTATCGCGTCTTGACGGTTCCGAGTCCAGCCTGTCTCTTAAGGGTGTGTAAATGCTCAGTATATAAGAAACAACTGAGCTTAGATCACTAAAGCTAAGACACAATCATAATAAAATGATAAGAGTAATTAAATTGGGTGTAAGACCCGAGCTCTGATGATGGCTCCGGAATCCCTAACCCAAGGTCAAGGGGAACATAGACCTTAGACTTCATATTGATTACCAGAAGACCACGTGAGATGCTACATGCATATGATTGTTTATGCATAGTATTTGTTTTGACAACTTGCTTGAAATGGTTTGAGTTTGTTGCAATATTAAGATATTGCACCCTATCTTACTAAGCTTTTAGCTTACCCTCTTATATATTTTGCCTTACAGGTCGAAACTACCAGAATTTCCTTATGAATCGGCGAACCAAGGTGAGTACTTATTGCATGACTAAGGGCAAGGTTCGTGGGAAGAATGCGAAAACTAGATCGATGTAGATATTGCTAGACTTGACTCTGTAATAGTTGTAAATGCCTATAAATGATTCAAGGGGATCTTGGGTGTACCTATGATTGTGTAATGAGACTCGTTAGAGGCTCTGTGACAATATAATTGTTGATTACTTCCATTAAGCAGGGAATGTTATTATTGTGATTAACAGGCACGATGCTTGAGATGAGACGCTTCACGGTTATTTAACGAGGAGTTAAGCAATCGTGACGGGTTGTCACGTGGAGTACCTAGAGTGGGGCATGACATTAAGTGAAGATTTTAGCTTAAAATGGGAATATAAGAAAAGTAGAAACTAATTGACAGAGTATTGCCCAATTTTATAAAAACCCCAGCAACCAATAATCACCACAAGCACAACCATAATTGATAAACAAATGAGGGACCATTTTATTAAGGAGCTCCGAGTTTTTACCTTATTAAGTTGATTTTGGATTTTTTTTGTAAATATAAATTAGGAACAATTTTTAAAAAATAATAGATAATTTGGTATTTTTGTGAATTCATGATATCTATTTTTATTTTTATTTTTTAAACAAACACATAACATGTGTTTTATCAATATGAAAGAGGATAGGCAATAACATTGTAACTAGCACAAAATATACTTGTTTAAAACAGGGTAGGCGTAAAGATAGCCATACCCATCCGTTATACGTGAAGAATTTACACAAGCGGTAGATAGTATGTTAATAACATAAGCAGTTGAAACAACCATCCATTTAAATAAACTTTATGGATCCCCTAAGCATTTATAAATAGATATGAAACTGAAATCTCACATTGATTGGGGATGAAAGGTGAAAGGTAGTATGTCCAAGGAAATTGATACCAAGACATATGTTAATTAAAAATCTTTAAGAAAAGTATATAAAACAACTCATTAATCACTTGTTGATTTATCAGAGGTGTTATAAATAGCATTAGAATATATGATAATTCAAAAAAGAACCAATAAGAAATCTGGTTGCATAGATGGGTTAGGAATTTAAGGAGTAAAAGAGAGAGCATGGAGTGTTGTGAAGGCAAAACCTAGATGGGGAGTGGCTTTCAGGATGGCAAGCTTCTAAATAGAGGGGGAGGTAAGAATGAAACAGATGGTGCATCAAAGATGAAAGGGCTTTTCACTTCACTAAAGATTTTGGACATCAAATCGTACAAAATCATCATCATGATAAAATCCGAATAAAGACTAGCTAACCCCTCGTGGTCACGTGAGACAAAGAAGTTACATGTCGATTTCGGCTTTTTCATGTTCCGTACGGCAACGATTTGCTTTCCACTCGTGAAAAGAGTGGAAGCGGCAGGAGATAAAATGGAAAATGGAACCTTTTTCTTTTATAAATACTGGTTGGTTGTTGTCACGGTGCGTGTGTGGAGGACAGGACAATTGTCAGGAATGATTTTATTTTCGATATTAATCTATATATTCCGGAATCCATCCAATATTCTGTAAGGATATCTATTATAATTTATAAATTTTAAAATATATATATATATGTTGTTTTTAATTAAATCTTTCAAAAATAGTAACTCTTTGATAAATTGCATTACTTATTTTGATTTATTTAAAAAAAATTACCAAGCATTACCATTTATAACTTCAGAAGATTAATGTTGTAATACCTCTATAGTAATTCTCAAAAAAAAAATTTCCACTTAGAAAACCACTAAATACTTATTAAATCAAATACTCTTATTTATTATTTTATTTTCTTCACTTTCACTTTCATCTTTCTCTCAATCTCTGTATCTGTCTCACTATCTTTCTCTCTTTCTCACTTTATTTTTTCCCTTGATGAGAGTATGATAATGATAATTACAATATGTTTTTTCCTTTTGAGTTCTTGGAGAAAGGTAATTTTTGTCAAATTATTATCTATTTTACTAAAAAAATATTATATTTATGTTTACTTTTATCTATAGTTATCTATATTATTTAGTATGTTCATAATCTTTTGATTTGATATGGGAAGCATTTTTATGTTGAGATAATAGTAATGTATGTTGACAATACCTATACCCATCATTTTCATGCCACATTATCTTAAAATGGAGAATGGAAAAGTTCTATTAACCTTCAAACAAATGTAGTAAGTGATGAAAATCTACTCCCATATTACCTTTTTTTAATCAATAACTATTATCTTCCAATGGAAATAGGTTTTAATTAATAATAGAATTATTCTCAAAACACAATTTACAATTGATCCTAGTTTTCAATTCTCCCTTCATGGTGTGTTTATTCTCCATTATTATCTACAATGTTTGAGTTTTTTTTCTTTTCATGTTCCATTTAGGTAAGTTGTAACGCCTCAAATTCTACAACAAGTACAGTTTATCGCGTGTTCTTACTAAGTAAAGACACACAAAGCCTCAATATCTACTAAACTTCATTCTAACCTACCTATCACTCCTTATAGTACAAATATTTCACATCATCTCCTAGGTCTTGATTTGGGTTCACTAATGTCTTGTCATACCCAACTATTTCACTAAAAGAATCTACAACTGAAAAGAGTCTCATGAAGGGTGAGTTAAAACTCAGTACAGTATATACCAATAACAACATACACATGCCATGCTGAAGTATAAACACAAACATAATGCAAACAAGATATTCAAGCACCAAATGGTTATCTTTCATTCAAGTCATCCAAGCAATACATTTTTTATTAACACAAGAATCCATATATACACAGTTATACTTATAACACGTACATACATATACGACATATAGGTACTCCCCAATGTCGATGAGTCTATGAGTCAATGATTCTATGAGTCCTTATATATATACAACAGTGGATACTCTCCACTATATATGAATCCATGAGTCTATGAGTCCATGATTCCAAGTATCCTAAGCCTATTCGAATTATCTTAGTATATGACTCCACTAGGAACAATGTTACATACTGATCATCAGGGTACTACCTTGCGATTACCGACATTCTCGATTCCTCACGCTCAACCAAGCATAATCACACAATTAATCGGTTTCAATTATAATTTAAGTTTGTTTACATTTCTAACCTAACATGTACAATCAACAAACATAGTATACACATACTTGATAAGCAATGAATGATCTCTTCACAACTCTAAAATCTATTAAACCTCAAACTTATTCAAACCAATAAACACATAAACTTAAAGGACCTATAACAACTACCTTAATCTACTTTTAGGTATCTGAATAGGTTAGGAGAAGTGACGAATCAATTTAGATAGAAAAACTCATCTTTGGAAAACATAAGTCCGATACATCCAAGTACATAGGCATGTTCTCGTCCATGTATTACGTGTGTTATTAAAGTGGAGGGACATGGGCAGGTACATGGCCATGTCTCTTGCCCATATACTTTACTATTCACTTTGTGATTTTTGGCATAATCATGTAAATCTCCTAAGTGATTATGTATTTGAAGTACACAAGTGCAGCATGATCATGTTGTGGCCGTGTACTTCTAGAATCCCAATTTTTGTGAAAATGAAAATTTTCTCCAAATCCTCAATTCTCCTAATCACAATTAGCCTCTAATCCTTTCTATATTTGTAAATATGGTATTCTTATACTTGTTTATAGCGACATTACTATTAATTTCATTCTAGATACATGAAATTTAGGGGACTTACTTGAATCATCGTCCCATGAACAATCACCTAAATTCCTGTTATTATGGATGCCAGATCATCCTAACACGGTTTGTATTGTTCCAATGATTAAATCTTCTCACACTAGTCACTCATGTGTAAGTTTGTTGGATTGAGGTCATCTTCTTCTCTTAAGGTTCTATAGTGCACAATATAGGGGAAAAGGTCAAAAGGACATGTAGAAGCTTATTTATACCTTCCCCATCAAAAGACCATATTCTCCCTGTTACTAAGCCCTTTTTACTCACTTGTCCCATCCTTGTCATTTCTTATATTTTGATTTATTTTTCTTGAGCTTAAACACTATTATTTAATTTAATTTATTTTACTAAATTCCGATTATTACATAAGTCATAGATGATAACAACATCCTTGTATAAATTATATGATTCTTCTTCTATTCCTATGCCTTTCAATACAGCTACCTTGTAATGACTTAACTTTCATATTTTAATTAATTAATGGTGAAAATATGTTTGATCATGATTACTTTACGTACACATAACCTCCTTATCCTTGAAACTAAGAGTTTAAACCTCAATAGTTTTAAACTGTGTAAATAGACCTATAAATGAATATATTAAAATAACCAAAAAATTTTACTAAAACTAAAAACTCAAATAAAATCATTAAATAAAAAGATAGGTCTCGTATTAATTTTAAAGTCTTCAATTTTTATTATAATGATGTCATTTTTTTTTATGAAGGACAAAATGGTTATATAAGGATTCAAGAGCACTTTTTAAATATCATAGGGTCTCTAAACACTTAATTTCATATATAGTAAAACTAAGCGCACATGAAACATATATAAGAGGGGGGAAAGGCACACGAAATATCTCTACTTTCATATTTGAATAATTTAGTACCTAAAATATCATTCTTTAGAAAATTAGTACTTAATATAAACTCTATATCATATATTATTTGAAAGTACAAACATTAAATTTCTAAAAGATGAAACTTTAGGTACGAAATTACCTAAATCTAAAAGTAAAGGCATTTTATGTACTTTTATCCCATATATGAGGGTGCACTTACAATTTACCCTTAGGTTTTTTACTTGTACATTTTACTAAATCTTATACATAAGTACATGGGTGGATAAATGGTTACACATCCACAAAGAAACCAAATATAATGTATGTAAAAAATAGAAACTACTATAAGAATCACAAACCTTTTCAATTTCTATACCCTGATTTGCTTAAAGGTATATTATCAATATACTTCCTTATGTTTGCTTTATATGCACCGAATCCCTTTATCTTTAGAATTGTACATTTAAATCTCAATAATATATATATATATGCATTTAGGTTGTATTTTACTATTTTAATCTTGGATAAGATAATAATAAAAAGAACAGGAAAATCAAAAAATAAAAGCACAAAATTAAGGGTAAGTTGGTCGTATAAGAGTCTAAATGCAACTTTAAAGGATTTGGTAGTTTGAATGCAGAAATTTAAGGATTAGGGGGGCTAAACACACATAAAGTAAACAAAAGAGCTTCTCCACAATTTACTTTAAAAATTGAATCTCTTTTCCAAACGCAAAGACAGTAATATATGAGAAAATAAAAACTAGCAAAAGTAAGAAAAAATTATTAGTTAATTAAAAATTAACCTAAAATTGCTTATAAGAGCTAGATACAATTTTAATTTAAAGGGTAATTGAAGGAATTTACTGATAAAAAGTTAATCTTTAAGAGTTGTGACATAAAAACTAATCTCTTGTGCTTTAATATTACTAGCAAATGATGCACCTACGATACATGTGCCAACAATAACAATTTGAAAAAAAAAATACTATGGCAAATTTATTAACATATTTCATTTTGCTTTACCCTTAATTACCTAGATTATAATGAATATACAACAATGTTTTACAGCCCCTCTCACTTTTAAGGGAAAAAAAAAAGGAAGAAAAAAAGGAAAACAGCCTACTAACCATCACAATCAATCAACTTTATTAGTTTATTTTCAAATTTATCATCAAATAAAATAATTAAACCGATCTTATGTTTCATTAAAAAATGTGAATTACTATATATATATATATATATATATATATATATATATATATCCAGTTAATATATGATAATAATAATGTCTAGTTTTTAACAAAGATGGAAAGTTGAAAGTTATTTTATTGAAAATTGAATCAATAGCTTTACTACATTAGCAAAAAGTTGAAAAAATAATTAATGTTTTAGCATAAAAAAGATGAGATATTTAGGAAAAAAAGACATAAGAAAAATTACTTTAAGACCCTTCAATTGCTTTTTAAGATAAAAAAATATATGTATAATTCAAATGATAGATAATGGAATATCAAGATAAAAATTAAGTTTAAAGAATGTAGAGTCTAAAACTAGTGTTTTTACTTAATAATATAAATATTACATGAACACACATCACGGAGAGTTTGACCAAAATAGAAATAATCAATTTTTATATGTTAATTTGCTAGAACTTAATCTCCTTAATAAAAGTGAAAAAAGTAATTTATAGGAAGTAAAACTGCTAAAGTGGAAAATTTTATTAATTTACATAAATTAATATTCAACTGTTCACGAGATAAGAAGTTAAAGAGCAATTGAAGCAATTCATTGATGAAACATTAATTTTTTATAAGTATGAGACCAAAACTACTCTCTTACAATTTAATATATATATGCCATTACACAAGTAACATTTATAAAGCCATCCAATGATAGTTTTTTAATGTGTCTAAAGGACATGTTATGTTTAGAATTGCAACATTAACATAACTCAATATAAATGGATACAATTACAAATTTTGATATCACTTTATTTAAAGGTAATATTATACCTTTTTATTATTTTCATTAATAATAAAAACATATCTTAAACTGATATCCGGCATGTCGGTCGGGTATTTGCCCCAGTTGGATTTGAATAACTCGACATAAGAATAGATCACAGTTATGTTATTCATATTTTGCTCATTATGTTGGTATGGTTTTAATAATTATGCTTGGAAATTTTCATTCTCTCCTTGATTTCATTTCAACCTGTACCAGTCTGAATTCCATTTTTCGACAACCTGACTGCTCTGCAACCCCACCCTCTCTTTTTCAAAGAACAACTTTTTCGGATTGCGTTATTTCTTTGATTTTGACACTGCCATCATGAGATTTTCCTTTCCTTATCATACATTTACACTCTCTCTCTCTCTATCTGCTAGCTGGTTGGGTCTATCATTCACACAAACCCTAACACTTGATCCACTTTTAGACTGATTTGGCGGTCTCCTTCCTTCTCTCACTCTTTATTATCATTCCATCAGCCAAAACCTGAAGTGCTTACCTCATGGGAGATAGGGGGGCTATAGGGCAGATTATACTCAATTAGTACACTTCCGTTTCTTGCGGGTAATCATCTAATTGATGTTGTTTTTTCTCTCTCCCAAATCTCTCCATGTACCCATCAAGAATCATTCCATATCTCACTTAGACTACTACTGTTGCTACTATACTCCACACTCTTTCTTGTTCATCCTAGAAAGAAAAGATAGTAATTAAAAGGAGCTATCAAACCATAGTACAGCTGTATAGCCACTGCATTTCTCGAAAATTCTATGGTTCTTTAATAAAAGGATGAAACATGAATAACGTGTCATATCATTATTTGAATCCTCTAAAAAGTAGTAGATTTCAAAATAGATATTAAATATCTTAATGTAGGTTTTTCTAATTCTAAATTTATGCCATCTACATATTCCATGCTGCATAGTAATGCACAATTTCTAATATTTGCGATGCGGTATGTGCACAACCCAAAAAAAATACCTCTAATTAATACAAATAAACTTAAAACATAGAATAATAAAATCAATCAAGCCGACTTAATTTATAACTTACTATTTTGGATAAACGATTAGTCAAATAGATAGTCAATCTCACTTCTCCAACTTAGGTTAATTTTTTAATATTATGTATTTGAAATGAATCACGGATATAATTCATACTCCAAATTTTAAAATATTTATCCATTGATTTGGATATGAGATAGGAATTCCTATCTCATACCAACTATAACGCTAGTCTATACATCAGGATCTGTTCATCCTTCGGCATGAGGGAAAGTAGAAGAAAAGAAAGAAATGATGAATGAAGAAGAAAATAAGAAGGAAATTTTCAAAATCCATTAGTAGAATTCTGTGGGGGAAAGAAAAAGGGAGAAAATAATTTCACGGGATCTACAAGTTTCATTTCCTCTTAAATTGAAGGAAAAGGAGAAAAAAAGTGAAAAAAAGAATTATTAGATTTCCAATTTCATCCCTCTACTTCACTATTTTTTTCATTCGTTATTATTTTATATAATCGTATTGGTAATTTTATGCTATATTTCTTTTTTGTTTTTAACAATAATTAACATTCTTTTACTTTTCTTTCCGCTCACTAGCTAAACACATTCAAAGTAACTCTTTCCATCATAATTCTTTCCCTCTTACTTTTTTTTTTTCTTTTTATTTCTTTTCTTTATTACTAAACAACGTACAGTGGACAGAACATAAGAGCTTTCCACATGTACTCTGGTTTATCGTATGAAAAAAAGAAAACACTTATTTTTCTTTTATTTTTATTTTTTCCATCTGTTTTGTTATTTTCTGGTTTCAATAATAAATACATGCCATCATTAAAATCAAGTGAGAAGAAAGAAAAATAAAATAAAATAAAGCAGACTTACCTGAAATGGAGACGCTCCCAAGTACTACTTACTGTGAAGATTCTGTGTGGGATTTCAGTTAAATTAATAACAATATCGTGGAAATATACACATATATAAAATGTTTGTGTGTGTATATATAGCTTTCTTTACATGCATGTAGTGGCTTTTTGTGTCAGTTCTATGAAGTTGTACTTGAGGATTCGATTCATATAGAGTGGCCCATAATTCATATGTCCTAGGGCATTCATTTCCCATAGGTTTGTACTATTACGATGCAGAAGACATGGGGTTGGACCACAAATCAAGAGCAAGAACAACTCCTATTCTAGCTCTAAGTCTTTCGAATCTAATTCATAAATGCAATTTACTCACAGGTTCTACTGCAAGGGACCACAACGTTGTCATCGAGCTTTAAAGTTGTCTGTGTTAGCTTGACAGATAGTGTACGGGCCAATAGAACATCTTGGAAGTACAATCATAAAATTATAGCTTATTAGACTCGCCTCTATAGAATTTGATACAAAAAAATGAATTTAAAAGCTAGATTATTGACAAAGAATTATGTTCTAGTCCCCCAGCTCCTTATAACCCAGTTTAGTTGCACAACTAATAGTATGTCATTAATAATTTGCTGCACAAAGTATTGCCCAAACTTCTTCCAACGTTTGTAGTATTCTGTCTTTTAGGATGCTCACCTCTTAATCAAGTAAACAAGAACAGGTGTTGTTACTAGGCTTAAACTATAACGAAAAATTCAATCATGAAAAAGAAAATAATTCCCCCATTTTAGCAATGAAGATCCTTAATCCCATTCTCTTAACATTTTCTGTTATAGTAAACAATCATCACTGAGTACCAACTGCTTTTTATCATCTTCCACCGTCTCCTACCACTAAAAGTCACCATCAAAACCTCTTCACAATGCTACAATTATCATTATATATTATTATATTGGTATCACTCTGGTACTTAGGATTAAATAATCTTTTCTTTTACTTTAGTAGGGCTACAAACCCTACTCTCCCATATAAATACCACTTGTACACTACATTGCAATTAAGCCTACATTACAAACAATTGTATAATTGTTCGACGATAAACATTTAAACATTGTAGATAATAAACTATAAAAATAATTGAAAAATGCACGAATCGAACTCAACCTCAACGCATAATCGCAATTTGTTAGCTTAGTAGCATCATTATTCCAAAAGATTTCGCTACATAGCAAGAGAGCATAGTTACTATCTACACCAGCAAGCAATCTAAAAATGAAGGAATACAGCTCGAAGCCATAAGGCATGATTTTATAAACGTCTTGCAGGCTCATCTATGAAGTTATCAAAAGGCTCGTAATACCAACAAAGGCTGATCTTCCCCTCCTGTTCCCGTGTCTGTTAAAAAGATAATCAATGAATGAAACCAGTCTAACCATCAATCCCCAAAGTAACTAACAATGCATAATTATCCAATGCATGATGTGGAACATGGATTTGTGCGCCATAGGAAGAAATAGCACGAAATATCAGGATGAAGTCTTAACTTTTAACAGGATTAGATCCAACCCATTCGGCAAAATGTGATGCTTAGTGGACTGAATTGGGCTCCATAGTTGGTTCAGGCTCCTATGCATGAACTGTAGGCACAACTTGTCTGTTCATCAATTGATTACTTCCCCAGTAAAAGCTAACCATCGTCCATGTTCCTCGGTATATGCTCATTTAATTTTAAAAGAAAACTTCGTAGAGCCACAAAGGGTGACTGGGAAAACTATAAGCATAACGACAGTTTGAAGTCGATGAATGTGGCAAATAGTGTGTTGCTGCCTTCATTGGAAATGAAAAGGAAGTGAATTCATTGTATCCATGGACCAAACAGCTAATATATCATCATTCGGAGTCATTAACATCAAATTAAGCTCATAAATAATGCTATGCAATCACATTGGTAATTAAAAGGATCAAGCATGGAGGGAAACAGAGAAAATAAAGCAACAAACATCTGATAAAGATGGTTGGTTCACGCAAAAGAAGGGAGAAAATTCCAATTGATTAATTAATTATCTACTTAGTGCAATTGTCAGCTCTGCAATGCAATAATTTTAGTTCATGTTTAGCTTGTCAAATATTCCACAAGCAGAAGCCACTAAATGTGACCTATTCGTTATTTATCTATCAAAATCAACTCAAATTTGACTAACAGAAATTTGCAGCTGTGCAAACAATCATGAAAAATACATGTGCCTTCTAACTATAGTACAAATGTAACTCCTCAATAAATCGCCGCTTTCTTTTCCCCTTGGTCAACAAACTCTCACTTTTCATGGAGCAATAAATACAATGACACTTCACTCATGTATGTCCTCTCGCTCTGAGAAAACTGACATACGTAACAGTACTGGGTAAACTTTCCCAGCTAGAGCATTACAACACAACCAAAAATGGAACCAGAGCTATGAAGTACCAATCATCCAGAAGGAGCTCCAACTCTCTATGGAGACGAATTCCTTAGCATCCTGACACCACATGACATAAAGGAATGGCATTTTACTTGTCAATATTTACCTTGTCCCTCCGCCTATTTGCAGGACCACGCTGATTTTGAACTGCATAATGAGGTGCTGAGGGCATGTTGCTTCTCGCTGAAGCTGGATAGCCTCTTGATCCAAGGTGAGGCTCTCTTCTAGCCAGCTGCCTCCTCACATTCCGGTCTGGTCTTGGTGAATTAAATCCCTTTGGTCTACCTACTTCATATGGCAATGGATGGATATCCAGCAAATCTGGTTCAGAAGCATAATGTTTTGGCCTCTTTGAGTCATCCATTCTCCTAAACGTGATGGATATCCTGTAGAAGAATAGGAGATGTTGGATAGCCAATCATCAGGACCTACCTCTCAGGAAAAGAAAAGAAAACATCTCATTCAGCACAAGTGAACACAAGGAAAGACTTCAATTAAACCTGTACCTTTTTGTAGGAACAGCAGGAACACAATGCTTTGCAACATCAGCCCCATTTCCATTTAAAACAAGTACAGATCTGGACAGAAAATACTGATGGTGACAATTCCAAGAAACTGACTTATAAGGTTGCTGGAGATCAGTAATGTGCAAGAGATGCCTGTTTTATGTATGTGCTGTTAAAAGAACAAAGAATAAATTCACAACCAGAAAGTTTACTTACCCAACAGGCAGGGGAATCGCAAATGGCCCAGCAAATTCACCAGGAGCTAAAATTTGTAGTCTTGAGCCAAAAAGAATATTACACTCACTGAGAAATGATACAGTACAGAATGGCCGGACAAAATCATGGTTGTCAATGTGTGGAGGTATACAGTCCCCTTCCTCATAGATATTCACGATGCAACTATCAGGAACACAAGTTGGAGGTAGGACATGCCATCCGACCAATCTTCTGATGATAACTTTAAAAAGATCAGGAATAGGATCTACCATTTCATCTTGAAGGATGCCAGGTGGATTACCATTCCTATCCTGATTAGGACAAAGTAAAAAAGTGAATTCTTCATTCCCGTCCATACATTTAGAATAAATTGTATATAGAGAACAAAGAACTTGCCACTGCATAGTTGTAACAGCAACCAAACTGGAGAGTTACACGTCCCTTGCCCCTCATCCATTTTTGCGGTGCAGAATAGGTGCGTTCTACAAGATGGGATCAATATGCAGTATCAGTGTCCATCTTAATAAAAAGTGTGTAAAGAAAGAACTTAAAGAGATCAACGCTTTTGCATTGAGCTAATAAATTGGACAGATAAAAGACGGGAAAAAAGAACTATAATATAATATAATAAAACTTGTAACTGGATATAGAGATTAATTATCAAAAAATTTCCACAATGCAGCTTACGCTTTTCTGTTTAGAAGGCTACATTAAAAATGTAGAAGAAAAGATGAAATTTACACACTTCATGCTCCCATTCAAATAAAAAAAGATTTGGATGTACATTGTACCTCACAATAGATATTTTATGCATGCCCTAACATTAAAGAAGTTATCAAAACCATAAAAAAATAACACAATATAATCCTACATTCAGTTGGCCAAATTGCTATTCTATTCCTGCTCCTTCCTTTTGCTCACTATGGCCTTTGGTCCACCACATAGCTAATCCACAGAATAATCATTCCACAAGGTAAAATATTTCACCATTTTAAGGAATAGCAGGTCCTTGATGGGATCCAAGGATTAGACGTTCCTGGCATCCAACCCAAAAAAGTTCAAAATCACCACTCTGGTGACCCTCTCTCCTCCACAACACCACCGTACCAACAAATCAAAAATATAATACAATCATATCTTTGATAGGGCCTTGTTATTGATAGGGGGTTTATTGTATATAGAAATGGGAATACTTATCACTATATTTTCATCTAAGATTGGGAAGGCATGATCTACATATGCCATTTGGTTTGATTTTATTCAATTTGTTTTATACTCTTGGTATTGGTGTCTTTCAAAGGAGAGGAAAAGAAAAAGAAACGTAAAGGACTTTGTGAAATCCAATTTACCAGATTCTCAAATCAGAAAAGCATTTTATCTATTTACAAATGTTAATTCCCCTAGCACACTGTTGAAGATGAAGATGGCTACAACTTCTTCATTCCCAATACCAAACAACCCAAATTTGTGATAGGGATGAGATGGTATGTGAGTATAGAATCTGACACGGCAGCAACTTTGAAATGCATTCCAGGGTTGCTTCCTATGGTGGTGAGGACATGCATGGCAGTGGACATTCTAGAGATGAATCTATGCAGTTATATGTGGTGGTCATTGCATGAAAATAGTAGTAGCATTATCCATGGAATCCTTGGTGTGCATATTGGACTTTGGTTGGCTGATGAAGGTTTGAAGACAAATTTTTTCTGAGAACGTGTCATCATGTTCCAGAAGACATTCTGTGGAACGCATTTTCAAGACAAGATTTCTTGTAGTTTTCCCCATCTATGCCTAACAAATCCTAAAACATGTTTTAGGAACATGTTTTCCAGAAGATGATTAGGAAGATATTCAGATTAGTGATTTCTGAAGAATTATCCAAAATTTTAGCGCATTTTGCACTTTTCTTACTGAAAATTTGCAGCATGTATGTGATTCCAGTGAAAAGGTTCTACATTGCTGAAGGGGAATCATTTACAGTGCTTCAATAGAACAGGGAAACAATTTACAAAGAGAATGTATATATGATATTTAATTCCTATGATCACCAAGATGCTTACATAAAATCTCAACAGTGAATAACCATAAAAATGGATCAGCATCTGAGCCGATGGTTTCTGATGAATTATGCTAATTTTTGCAAGTTCCAGACTCTACCATTTCTTAGAATTGAGTTGTATAAGCCTATAACTTGATCGACCATGTAATAGATCATTATGGTAGTGTGATTTTAATCTCTCTTCTGTATAGGCTATGGGCTTTTTGTAAGAGCTAGGTTAACAAGTACCAGAAGAAACCAAAAGAAGAAACTTTTCACTTGTTCCAAGATTGATTATACATTTCACAAGAAAAGGTAAAAAGGCAAGTACATAAAAATATGAAAACTTCCTTCCTTTTGCCTTTTAACAAGTGCATCTAGACACCCATTATGATTTTCCATATATATGATTACCTTGAATCCAACTCCCTTTGGAATAGCTCATCCCATAAGAGATCGAGATGATGATTGTTGTAAGGCAATACCCTCCATAACTAAGGATGGTGGTGAATAGCATAAGAAAATTACATAACCCATCCAAAAATGAGACTTCACTAGTAAAAAAATGACAATTCTATGTCTACACAGTCTTCGCTATATCCGAAATCAGTCTGTAATCCATGTCTTTATAGTTTTCCTATCAATGGACCAAATGCCCCACATTTAGGTAACAATCCATCATCAAATCATGGAAACAATTTCAAACCAGTCTATTATGCAACAATAGCATGCAGTTGATGCCCCTATTAATACATGTCTTTGCTAGTCTGTGATGTAATAATAAGATATAAGAATGCGTGTCAACAACCAAACCAATGAGGACCTTAGAGTTATTCAACACTAATTAAAAAGTAGGTGGCAACCTACTTTAACAAACATCAAAAGCTCATGAATGGATGTGGCAAGAATCATCAGTTTGGCATTGATTAAACATTTGCACCAAATTAACAGCTTGTACAAATTTAACTTGAAGAAAATTACAGATATGGAAAAAGAATCCATATAGTATACTATTCTTGTATATCCATTTTCATGTAAAATTCACTGTTGAAACATGCTCTTTTTCCTGTAATAAAAAGGGAACTTGAATTTTTTTTTTCCCAACTTTGACTGGCATGTTTATTGCATTGATTCCAAGTATCCTTATTATCAAAGATTATTTTTTCATGAAAATGAAAATTTGCTTTAAAAAGGCACTTCTAAACGGTGGTTGAATGTAAAAGAGAAACTGGGAGTTTAGGGTATTTATTAGCTGGGGTATGTATATAATTTACTGAGCTAGCCTCTATCTTAACAAGGGTTCTCAACTTAACGATCCAGTAATAATAACTGAGAAGGAAAATTAGGAAAACACAACTTGAGGGAAATTCTCATAAAGACAAATAAAACAAGAACAACAGGTAAAAAAACGGAGTAAGGGTCTTCTATTAAGTTCAAGCACTAAGCAGGTTAGGGGAGTTGCAAGTCACATTGGGAAAATGTATGGATCAATTGGATACAGATAACTTTCAGTGCAGTATTTAGCATTTACCTTGAAGTCCATGTGTCATCTTGCCCATTGTGACACATTCACTCACATGTTTAAGAAATAAATAGGCTCATCACTCCAATATTTCAGACCATCAGCAGATTAAGTTTTGAAAACCAGATATGCTTAGGAAGAACTGGAAAAGCAACAGATACCTCCATTTTTTCTTGCTTTTTGTTGTTGCATCAAGTATTATTTATGAAAAAAATATTTTAAAAATAAAGTAAAAAGATTAATGATATCCAAAAGGGTCCAAAACATCCCTTTGCTATAATAAAATAATCAGCTCACTAACTATCTGTTGTCTTGAGGTACCACTAAGTTTAATCTTCAAACCAAGTTGTTCTTCACCAAAAAAATAAAAGACCATTCTAAAATCATAATGCAAAAACAATTTAACAGAATGAAAATAGATTCTCATCAACAACTAGAAGCTCCAGTTAAAACCTTAAACTTATTGAAATATGGTTATACAACAAACTTCCAGGAAGCACTGCCAACAAGCAACTATTTTCTTATGCTGACATGAGCATGACATAGCATTAAGTGATGAAAATATTCACATTGTATTATATCAAATGCAGTGGTTAATGGAGTTATACCCATTAACTTGAACTCAAAATACCACTGTGACCAAGGTTAACCTCTCAACCCGAATAAATACAACAAAAACATTAAAGCACCTACTAAATTAGCTACTTTATCCACCATTTCCTTCAAGTGGATGCACATGCGAGCCTCTGTTGGTTTTTATTCTATACAATACCTGGGGGGGAAAAGAAAGAGCAACTATTCTTTGCAGCACTAGATGTATTTAAAAGACTAATGAAAGTTAGAAGAATGAACATAGGCCCAAAAACCAAAGAGTTACATGAACTAACCTTTCAATTCTCCCTTCTTTCCCTTCTCCTGAAGTTGATATACAAAGTCAACTATTCTTTTCTGCTCTGCAGCACTGAAAACACCAGCATGGAGTTCAAGTCCCTGCAGAATATTCACAAGCTTCCCATCAACCCTCTCATAGCAAAGGAAATCTTTGTTTCTCACAACATTTTTGAACCGAATAAACTCCCGCTGATCCCTCGACAATTTTGGCTTCTCTGTTGAGGTTGATATTGTTAACCCTCCAGTTGAGGAATTCACATTAACGGAACGATTGCTTGATTCCTGCTCATCTTCCTCCTCCAGCTCATCATCTTCCTGTGCCATATCAGCCCATGACATATGGGTGGTAGGAGTCTCGACTGCAGGTGGTGAAGTAGTAGAGGAAGTTGGTTCAGGGGTTTGGAAGCATTCTTGTGCCCCATCTTTCCAACTACCCAAAGAATTTGTCTCGGCCTCATCTTGATTGCTACCAAGTGAATTAGTCTCATAATTGTTGTCTTCATTCTCATTCCGATGAGGTTCATTGATATTAGGAAGCAAATGCCTCCCGCCCTCCTCTATCTCGGATTTACTATTTTCTTCAGCACCTATAATTCACAACAAACAAGTCACTAAAGATTCCAGCCAAAGATATCTAGTCCATCCAAACATCAAAAATGCCTAAAAATAAAGCCAAAAGAAGGTAAGTGATCTTGCATTAAAGATCAAAAAAACAATTGTCCACATAGAGCTCAAATAGATATCCAAATGAGCGAATGTAATACTAAATAGTATCAAATTACACTATGCTATACAAACTTTGCCAAAATTAGATTATAAAAATCAAAACTTAATTTTATCTCACTACTTATGTGAAACTCAGCATTATATGAGAGATAAGCTAAAAGCAAGGTACAATATAACATTAAAAAGAAGAAGGAAAAGAGAAAGAAGAAGAAGAAAGAAAGAAAGGAAAAATGATGGTCAAGCTCAAATTAGCTGTTCAGAGAATTAAAAGCATTCAACTCTTGAGTTTTAAACAATTCACTATGATCAGGCGTTCAAATGCCCGAAGACCTAAAAAGGATGAATCAGGAATAAGTAGGGGATCTTGCTGCTATATGAGCTATATTAGTGGGGAAGACTCCATGTAATTACTCTTTTAACCAAAAAAAAACCACCCACCCTCCCATGTTCAGACGCTATAGTAACAACATCAGAAAATAAACAACACAAGGTACTTATTAATTAGATTCAATAAGTAATAGAAGGGAAAAACAAAGCAAAGACAAAGAAAAGGTGACACGACCATAATCTTATTTAAACTTACAAACTAAATACGATAAGTTAGAAATTTGAATTTATTTATTTATTAGTTAATACAGTTCTATATTAGCAATTTCCATGACCAAACTTTTACAATTGTCATATAAATCAAGAGCACTTGGGATTACTAATAGCTTCTAGTTGCAGATGGTGGTGTAAGATAGCTTTAGTGCCCCCACAGACCATGGCTTTCGTGGTATTAAAGTACCGCAAAAATAACAGTGACAAACAAGGAAAGTTATATGGAGATTATTTTTCTCATTTTCCATGGACATCTTACCTTACTGGCTATACATAGCATTTGACAATTGCAAAAAATATATCCAAGGTCAATCAGGCTCATATCCAACCTGCTGCTATTTATTCTTATTAGTCTCATTTGGATCATATTTCCGGGATCAAAATGTTGATGTAAAAATTGCTTTCAGGATAAAGTATTTAGTCAACTAATTCTAGTTCCGAAATAATTACTAACAAGAATCTAAAATTCTTCAGAGTTTTCTAGTCAATCAATTATGCCCATCTACGTGCTATCATCATGACGCTCTAGGTTCTTATACACGGAGGTATGAAGGCTAAGTCACCATCTAGTAACGTTATTTACCACTGACAATAATATAAGCTATGAAGCACTCACGCATCCATTACTGCCATCAATCTCTTCATATAATCAGTATCTCACAGTCGTCAGATGCGTCATCACAAGATATAATCTTGTTTACTTGATACAATCCGGCTAAAGTAACTCACGAAACAAAGTACCGAAGAGGTTTACCATATAAGCCAACACCAATCTTCAATTAGCGGCAAAAAGTCAATAAAGGTGCCAGAACACTAAAATTCCACTGACAACAACAAAAATTAAAAATTAAAAAAATAATAATAATTGAGAGAACTGATAAAGATGGGAACTTTCGGTTCCATCACAATTCAAATTCATAATCGAACATTTTAAAATTCCGAATTTGCCGATAATTAAACTTTATATTAGTAAAAAAAAAAAAAAAAGGAATTTAACTTATAAAGCAAAATTCAACTTGTATATAGATGGTAAAATTACAAAGGAAGAAGAAGCAAAGACCTAGATCGAGAGATTTGACCCGATCCGAGAGAATTCGGGTACAATTGGGGCAGAGATCTCTGGAAAGAAAAGGAAGCCAAGTCATGAGGAATTCGGAAGCGATTCGTAGATCCGACGGCTGGTAGTTGCTCAAAAAGGGGTCTTCCGGATCAACCCGGTTCTCGCTCATACTTTTCCGTTTCCGGTTCGGTCAGTTAAGTAAAGTTCAGTGAAGGGAAAGACGAAGAGAGAGGAAGAGAGTGGGAGAGAGAGAGTCCTAAGCGTTTTCAGTTCTCCTGCGGTTGGGTTGCTTTGTTTGGGAACGTTTTAGTGAAAAGGTGTACGGACGGATTCTTTCTTTTTCTACTTTCTCTTTTTCTATTTTTTTTTTTCATTTGGCTGTAGAAGGGGTATTTTAGGTATATAAAAAGCTGTTCGTGATTTAAATTGTTTAAATCTTTGCGGAGTTTTAAGAGAGATTCTGTTTTTGCTTTAAATTGGTTGAGATCAGGTGAAGCAGTGCCCACCACCCGTCCACCTATCGTGACATGATGCATCTGGGTAAGATATGTCTTAATATGGTGATCAAGAGACTACAATCGTTATGGTACTAAATCTAACCCAATATTTTATTTAAACTCGCTTCAACTGCAATTAAGTAGGTTATTAAGTCATTATTTTTAAGTGATCTATCAAGGTCAATTCAATAAGTATATTCAAATCCAATTTTAATTTAGCTAAACTTGAGTTTGTTGAGTAATATTAGAGTGAAATTTGAGCTTGAAAGTTTAAACTCTCCCTAATTTAAGTCAACTTTGAGATTAAACTTTTTTTAGTCGAAATTGAGCATAAATTTTATCATATCCCAAAATCAAAAGATGTAAACAATGTTTAAAAGATGGCTAATGATACTAACTCAAAAGCTTAAATTATTGAACGATCGAAAAAGTTAAATAGATTGTGCAACCTACCATACCATAAAGAGATGGCCATTGCAACCCACTACAATAGTTGGTTACTCTCAATTGATATTTGTGAGACACATAAGATAGTAATTCATCAACTACCATTGCTCAATATAAGGAAAAAATAAATTTAAACACTTAGGTTGGGTGACCTAGTTTCCGTTTGAGCTACTATTTTTTTCTTTCTTTTTTTTCCCCCTTTTTCTTACTTTTCATTGTCATTGCTTATCATATACGCATTGTGGCCATTTTTTTCCTTTTTTCTCAAAAAAAAAAAAAACATTTTCTCTAACTTTTCATAATTTTATTTTTATTAAAAATTTAATCAAATGCATATGATCATAAGAATTTTTCAAATTAATCGTTGTAAAATAATCAGGAGGTAGCATGGACCTACTATTAACAAAAACATTTAACGAAGTTAAGAGAGAGACTAGTTCTATCCATTTTAAAAAGGTTAAATAACTCAGATTAAAAAAACAAAATAATAAAGTAAGAAAGAGAAGTTAAAGGACACGAATAAAAATACCTGATCCTATATTAAAGACTAATTCCATACTTTAACTTTTCATCTTTCTAAAATTCACTTTATTTTATCAAAGTACACATTTATAAAAATATAGGAGCCCGATTGCATATTTTTTACAGCTAAATGGAACACACACAAAATAAGAGGGTAAAGTTAGGGAGGATGATGTACAATTTATTATAACTATATATTAACCCTTTAATCTTGGAGGGATAAGAGGATTTTTTTTGGGGGGGTAAGAGGGAGATGAAAAATAAATGAGAAGATTCACTAATGTTAAAAAATAAAGAAAAGTGATCATCAAGACACTTATAACCTAGTAATATAAATGCTAAATTCTAATCTCCTTCTCCCTTACAAAAAAGAGAGGCAAGAAAAAGAAAGTAAACGGGCCCACTATGGTATTCTTATAGTTTTAACTTTATGGACAATATAAGGCGATAAAACTTAATGTAAGTTAGCCAAGCAGGGAAACTGACATTTCCATTGTTTTTGGACATTCCAGGTCAAAAAATTAAAAAGCTACACACAGCAAATAACGTTTGGAGATTTCCAAGAAATAGGTAACACTATACTAATACTACCAACAACCAATGTGATCTTATTCACAAGAGACTCTGGTAAAGGGTTCACCCGGTGCACAAAGTTCATGGTATACCACATTCCTCCTCGTTAATTACAGCCATGGGGATACAAGTACCTCCTATAGCTATTACATTACATCAACGAAATAATGCAAAAGACTATACCACATTCTCACTTCTGCTTGAGTATTTGAAGAGATCATTTCAGTGAAGGCAAAATTTTTACAAGAAGCAGTTCCTCGGTTGACCGCAAAAATAGGATGATGATTTCAGCAGGAACAGAGTTCGTCAGATCTTATCCTTCAAAAATCCAAGATTCTCAACTACCCATAATCAACCAAAGCAAACAAAGAAAAGCATGAAGAAACCTCACATTACTGCCACAAAACTTTACAGCAGTCCAGTCACGATGGGAATTTAGCTAAACAAAATTGACTTGTTCAATAGGAGTGGATCTCTGAGCCTTGCACCTGAGGAAACAATGGGCGATATCAGCAGGGACCAGAGATGCTAGCACAAAGTTTTCCAAAGTTTAATTGTAGGGAACAGAAGCAAAGGGTCGTGACATTTAGGCGCAGAAGCACAGCATCATAATTCAATAATCTTTAGTTATGGTGTAAACCATCACCCTCTTGCATATAGTATATCAGATTATATTGATGTCTAACCTTGCTCCTATGACAAACCCCTACCGGAAAAGAGACTCCTGCGATCATTGAAAACTTCTACATGTTTCGTTTTGTGAATAAGGAAAAATAAAAAAATCCTTCTACATAGGAAGAAGAAACAATACCAACTCAAGTTTCATAACCAAGGACCCACCTAATTGCACCGAAAGCCAGCACTGATGATGGACAGAAACAGAAACAGAAAGTACATATATGAAAATTTGACTGCCCACACACATGTCAGGGAAGCAAAAATCTTCTGACTTCTCAAGATGACACATCCTTTACACGCAATCGCCAAACTAACCTGCGTAAGCAATGATATTCAACCTGGATACCACATATATGAAATTGTGCCCACACATTTTTTGCCAAGAGATAGACAAGATACTTGGAACCAGCATCTTCCTTCATGATGACTACAACATTGGTAATAAGGGAACATAGAAGAGAAGTTTCCAGGGAAAGTATAAGACTACTAACCTATTGCACTCTGCACGAGATGCATAGTTGTGGTTATTGCAACTTAAGCACATCCAATCACCATTTCGCCACTGCTTTGCTCTGCAGAAGCATAATATAGACACATTTTTCGATGGCCAGAATGTATTATTAAAAAAAAAAACACTCATACACGACAGGCAGATACACTCAGATTTGATATCATATACTTCTACAGCAATCAAAACCAACTTAAATTGCTGCAATTGATTTAAAAACCAAATTACTGCCATCCCCTCCTAGGAAGCAGGATATTTGCATCCCTCTCCAGCACATCCCCCAAAGCCTAGAAAGTTCAAAAGACTAAGAAAACTCAACAATGGATCTTAGATTATGTCATTGGGAAGATAACATTCAGGGAAGCCGATCAGTCATAATGGTAGCTATAATACACTATCTGAAGTTCCGGTATACCTCACTTGAAAGTAAAGAAGAGTGTTACATTGATGCTTCATCTTGTCAAGTTGCAGTGGTGAATATGAACAAACGTAATGAATATGGTTTCAAAGAAAGTGTCTAATATTCAGGTTTGACTTGGGAAAGCAGGAGGGCAGTCAGCAGAAGCTGAACCAATTGAGGAAATTACGGTCTTATCTGATTTTCAAGCATTAGTTGGTTTATGATATAGGCCTTGCTGACATATGGACACAAGCACATTCAGAAAAGCACCCTACGCAATAGAAAATTTACCCTTTTCCTGGGATGGTTGGTGTGGCTGCTTGATCTTGAATGTGCACTTGGACATGGGGAGCTGCTATTGAACTCACAATAGAAAGTGAAGCATGTGATCCAACTGCTGGATCAGAGCTGGTGCCAACTGCTGCAATTTCTTCAAATCCATGGTATGTTTGCTGCTGTCCAATCATCTGAAAATAAGTCAAACAATGGGACCAGAATATTTGGTGAAGAGCATATTTGTTGAGATGGCACTGATAGAATTAAAATCAATTAGTGTTATACAAAATATCCTTACATGCCCTGCATTCAGTCTCTTATTATCCCACTCTTGAATAAAATCTTCAGATGCTAATCGCTTCAACCCATGTGCTTCATACACAAATGAAGGTATAGGGAGAACAAAAGAATAACATGCTTAGCTTATTAAAAAAAATATAACAACTTTATAATAAGCAGTAGCAATCTGAAAGTAAATTAGCACCTAAAAATTATGGCTACCACAAATCTGACCCAGCCACATGGTTTAATATCATTTCCTTCTTGATACCCTTTTGACAAAGGTATAAAGCAGGAATGGACATTATAATAACTACCAAGAGGGAAAAAAATTATAATGCCTAACTCTATTAAACTCCGAAGGAAGCAGATAATCATGAATCATCGTGCACATGCTAAAAAGTAGGTGTAATAAAAATCTGCAAACAGCCACAGATCCAATTAAAGGGAAAAAAAATGTACCTGATGACATAGAAGCATTACATTTTTTGCACTGCAAAAGAAAATTCAAGAATATATATTTATCAGTTCAAAAAAGGAAAAAAAAATCTTCTCAAATCTTAACTGCTCATTGATAGGAATAAATTTTCTATTTAGAAATGTATGGCCTAGCCCCATGATACAAACCTGTGCCCGTGAAGCATAATTGTGAAATCCACAGTGACATATCCAGTCCCCATTGCGCCATCCTTTAGGAGATTGAGATAGGTGATTGATGGGAGTCGAATAAGGAAGTACAGGACTTGGATTGCCACCCACAGGCCATGTAGAATCTAACTGAAGACCAAGCTTGTCAGTGTCAGCTTTAGACCAAGAGGAATTCGGAGGAAGTGACCGCTGGAAAACACCAGTGCCCAGTGATCCAGCATTCATGTTTTGTCCATGTCCTGCATGGCCCCTGGCAAAATAATGTGAATAAGTTGGAAAAGAAGCTCCAGCAATGGCAACTGCTGGCACTGCTGCTATCTCCTTTGGTTGCCCGCACTTTTTGCACCTTTCTCTCGATGCATAATTGTTGTTAGTGCAACCTACTGATCCGTTTCCATGCAAACCCAACCCAGAATGTAGTGGAGAAGGAAATGAAGCCAAGCATACGCACACCAACAGCCCATCACATACCCCAACACACAGAAGAAAACACAAACTCAACCTGATTTGCTAGTAAGTGGTTGATCTCAACTTAAGAAAAATAAATACCATAGCTTGTAACTTCAAGTAATTGCTTAATATGCACATTATAGATATGAAACTCCAAAAATTTTTCAAAAACCAATACAACCATCTTTGATGGAACTTATGAAATCCGATTAGCTCTTACAGCTACTGAGGCCAGAGTACACAGTGATGGAAACGGAATTTAAAAAGCACACAATTCCATGGATTTTCAACTTAAATAATTAGTAGAAGTAAAGAATCACATTCTGAAATATTAAGTGTTTATTCTCAACTGCACTAATTTCAAGTTCTTCTTAAAAATTATAGGAAACCCAGTTCTGCGGAACATGCCAATTCCATTTGGCATATGTCAATAACACATTAAACAAAAAAAGGGGTGTATTAAAGAAATCCAACCCCTAAATTTCACATGCAAAGTAGGTTGAAGGAATAAGCAAATCACCAAGAAACTGACACCAGGTTGTTCTCATTCTTATACCTTCAGTTTGTGGAATCTATCATTTCATCAGTCATTTTAAAGCCAAAGTTCTCCTATATCCTACATTCCATTACACAAATGATGTACACATGTTATAATGAACATATAAGTAAGTGACGAAGGTTAATTACAATATTATTGCAAGCTAAAAATAACAAATTAGCGACTATTGACTCACTTAAATCTGCCATTCATTCACCAAGAAATCAATGCCTTTCCTTTATCATCCCATAGAACGTAAACTTACAGCCTTCTCAGAATGGCTCATGTGCCATCAACCGCTGCTAAAAGCGATTCTTTTCAATGACAGTCTAGAGAATGGCAATTCCTTACTAATGAGGAATATTTTAGAAATAAATTTATGACAGAAAAAATGCATATAACTTTAGAACTGGGTGCAGACATCATACTAACCACGAGAACACAACATCCTTACTAGATAGAAACTCCCCATCACAGTCGATACCCATTCCATATTCCATAAATCGCATTATGTTGTTTTGGGGCATCATGCGCATCTCTCTCTCACAAGAAGAAAAAAAGATTCATTAGGAGTGATATACCATGTGTAATGTGTACTCATTAGTGGTATATTTGAAACTTCTGCTACTAGGATAACTATCACAAGTAGTTATAAGCACTCCCACATGTCAAATTTTGATTTTGTTTTCTTCCCACCAAGTCGGAATCCATTTGGCATATCACTCCCAGTGAAGTAAAGATCGGAACCCACTTAGATACAAATACTGCTTCACGTGCTTTATTTGAAAAACCTTGGACTGACACTTTCATGATAGAGTAAAACTCTGGTTACGTGAAAATAGCATGATATGCAAAGTGAAAAGGCAATAATTTTTTTTCTTTTTTTTTCCATTTTTGACAATTTGCACATGGGAACACGGAGGAAGGCGCACTTGAGTCTCCAACAAAGTGGCACCGGTATTCGACACATTATCTGGTATCAAACAAGTTCTTAACACAAAATTAACCACCGGAATCGTAATTACAACCAGACAGCACCAAAATCCAATCATAAACTAACCAGAGCAGATCCAATCACCGATACGAGGAAGCCATTTAGAATCGGAGGGAATTTTGGTGTCGACGAGAAGACGGGGCTGCTTGCAGCGGTTGCAGAAGGTTCGGAAGGCGTAATTACGGTTGTTACACCCACCGCACTGCCAATCGCCTTCTTTCCCTTCTCCTTCTCCCATTCTGTGACAGCGTCGGATCGGAGGGAGGAGGGTTTTAGCCTTTGAGTTTTCAGAGGTTGGTAAACACAGTAGCGTTGTGATTGGGAATTCCGGAGGAGTGTACACGACTGAGAAGTAGGTTGAAGGAAAGAGAAAGTAGATATATACAGATAGATACAGTAGACTCTATATAGCTAAGGTTTATGACTGAAGCTCAATAAACCGGTTGAATTGACTCGGTTAATAATTGGGTTGGGAATTTTTCAGCCCAATCCCATCGGTCGCAGATTGGAGGTTTATTTTACTATGATAATAGGTATTATAATATTTAATTATATTTTAAGTCAATAATAACTATTTTATAAAAAAAATTATTATAAAAAATATTAAATGGGTGTTCTTTAATCAAAATTACAAATGGTAATTTAATATTAGAGTTAATTTTTTCATAAAAAACACTTTTATTAAAATCAAAATCAACAAATATCAATCTTATTATAACTCTATTCTATTTCTCAGTAATAATTATTATATTACAGTCATATTTTTATTTAACAAAGTGAATGGATAATCATTCTATTTTAGGTAGCTTAATATGCTACGTGATTTTTTTTTTCTTTTAAAAAAACAAACAACAATAAAATTATTTCTTATTTATTTTGGGATAGTTTGAATAGATATTGGTTAGTAGATTGAATGAGTTAACTCATGAATCAATCCAAGCTAATCTACTTAGTGGGTTAACACACGGGTTGCTCCACTCTAACGTGTTGAAAAATAATGGTTAGTGGGTTAAGTGAGTTAATCTAGCTCATATGAGTTAGTTTGATCTAGCTTACAAATTGAATGGGTTTAAGCACAAAACATCTTTATTAAACATTATGAAAAAAATTAACCCAAGTATGCTTTTGTTTATCCAATCAAATGAAAAACCAATAAAACTTTAGTACATATGATAATAGAATAGGTAATTTCTAAAATAACTACCATATATATTTTATGCATACTGCAAGAATCAAAATATTTTGACATCTATACCTATGTTTGTATAACATATGGCATGTAATACTCATGAATTGATAGCAACCTTTCACTCCTTATATGGCAGCATTTAATGCTGCATTTATGTTAAGATTTGGAATCTCGATTATAAAGCAAAAATCAAATAGTGCAATATTAAAGCCTCTCATCTAGCTATTGTCAAATGAGGTTCAATGTAGAGGAATCCTTCTTCATCCAGTTACTTGTGATGAAGTGCTGATAGAAGGCCTTAACTTTAGCTCCTTTAAGTCTAGAGATGTTGTATGGTTTAAGGCCACGATACCATGTACAAGCACTATTTTTAAGGCTTCTAGCGAAATCCTTGCATACAACATCTAAGATGTCGAGTAGACTCATTCGAGAGCAATAATAGATCAAGTGCTCCATTGGGTTGGTAGATCCATCATAAAACTTCAATTGTGGATCATGATATGTGGGGATAAGGTCTCTTCCCTAATCGCTCTTGTGAAGGGAGGATTGGTCATTACTGTATCTCATGGGTTACTTTGCTTACTTTTCTTAATGTTTGTGAGCCTCTTGATGAGATCATTAATCTCATCAATTAGTGTATTCTCGAGTGTTCACTAAGATCAAGCTTTAGAATGCTCAATTGTGATCACATTGCTATACTTGCTTCACAAAGCGATAAGACGTGATAGTTGGGAAGTGATATCATCATCTTGACCTATGGAAACCAAAGGCTAATTTCTAGTTTTAAGGTGCTCACATAAACTCTTTAACCTATGCCTAGTGGCATTGATTATCTATTTGGAGCTCATTTAGGTGTTGCTCAAAAAATGCAAATTGTTGCTTAGTGATGAGTTAGCCCCCATTTTACTATTGGTCACCGTTTAGAGGTAGATTATATTGGTTTATTGGAGGGTTGGTTTGGTGTCTTTGTCATGAATGATGGGCACCAAAATGTTGTTTCTAGATTCTTGTTAGGGTTAGTGGGCTAGGTCTAAGATGTTCTATGCACTTGAAAGGGGAAGGCGTATAAAAGAGCAAACCTGAGCTTTGGAGGGCATTAGAGGTTTTATCGATGTAAACACTCTAATGCTCAAGTTAGCAAAGGTATAGAAAGAATGCAACAGAGAACATAGCAACAACTGATTAAGGGAGTTAAGGTTTCAACAAATATGAATCTCGTATCTTGTACATCTTCATGGTATTTATAGATGGAGTGGTGCATGGCTATTGGATAATGACCATAACTCAACGGATTCTTTGATTCTTAAAAGCTTATGTGTTCATGGGTAGCACACTCTACTAAGGGATCATGGGAGTTAGGGGTACTGCCATCTTAATGCCACTTGTCCCTATTATCCTTATGTGAATTCCTTGTAAGGTGGACCTTAGGCTTGGAAAACCAGTTGAGAGAATAAGCCATCAACACCATCAATTATTCAAACTTATGGATAATAATTCAATGTTAGATTTTTTTTTTCTACATAATACCTTCATTAAAATCAAAATCAACACATAACAATCTTATTACAAATTTATTCCATTATGCACAGTAATACTTCATTAAATTAAGTTATCTTATTGATTGGGTTTCAAGGGATATACGGTGCCTTGATATGCTATTATTCGAGTTTTGTGTATATGTATGTAAAAAATATTTTATAAGGTCTGCATTAGAATTTTGGTATATAGTTTATGACATTAGGTTTTAGGTTTAGATTTTAGGAAATTGTCTTAAACCTAGCCGATTACATTTATGAGGGAAAAATGATGGAGACAGGGGACACACGGCCGTGTTATAAATGATGGCCGTGTTATAAATGATGGGGACAGGGGACACACGGCCGTGCATATAGACCGTGTATCCAATTCAGAGCCACAGACATATACACGGCTTCCTCACACGGCTAGGAGACAACCGTGCTTCGCGACCGTGTCCTCAGACAAAATTCCACAGAAGTATACACGGCCCCACACACGGCCGTGTATCGTGACCATGTATAACGATCGAGTATCCCACAGAGGCTGACACGGTTCCGGGCACGGCTTGGGACACGGCTTGCGGAACTTTCACAGAATCATACACGGCTTAGAGGCACGGCCGTGTATGAGACCGTGTACTAGGCTTATCACTTGCCCAGAAGTATACACGGCCTGGAGGCACGGCCGTGTATGCGACAATTTATAGGCGTTTATTTTATTATTTATTTTCACGTGTATGCTTAGATTTTCCCCTTTTAGATATTTTACGGGGCCATATAAATACTATTTTGTCAGATAGATTAGGGTTACGTTTTAATATACATTTGAATACACTTTGAGAGAGAGTTTTCTCCAATTATCGGGTTGTGCGCAACCTAATTTGCATCAAAGCGTGTGTCTTTGTTGTGTGAAACCAATCCAATTTCGGATTCGTTTCGTTTTAGCTTCCGCGCTGCGTCAAAAAAAAAAGATAAGAGAAAAAGGGAAAAAAAGAAAGATCGAAAGAGAGGAGAGTCGAGGCAAAAAATGAGAGAATAAAGAAGAAGAAGAAGAAGAGTATAGGGGAAAGAAATAGTTGTATTAGTTTGGTATATACTTTGGGTCAATTTATTTATGTCCTAAATTTGCAAAAGCTTTTTAGGTGTTGTAAGAATCAATTTTCTCTAGTATTGGCTTGTGTCGCATTTAAAATATATATAATATTTAAGCAGCTGATATTTTGTTTCAAAATTTAAAGCCAACCGTTGTGTCTATAGTATGCACTGCGAGTACTAATTATAAGGCGATGAGGTGGTTTCGGTCCTTTCTTCGATCCCTATATCACGTCTCTTAAAATATATCTTATATGCCGTATGAACTGAACCCGGAAAAGAGATACCATTTTCTCCATATTCTTAGAAGATTGCAAGATTAATTTGCAAAATGCGTGTCAACCTTTTGCTTAATGCATATGTAATTATTTGGCCATTAATAGGAGCAAGTGTCTATATTATAAAATCTACTTATCATTAGGGATGTAATCACGTAAATTCGAGTGAGTTTAAGATGCATCTTATAAAATTTAAAGTTATAGGATTTAGTTTTTCTATATTCCATAATCTTATAAAATTCTTATAGGGTTTGTCATTTTATTATTAAAACCTACCTTTTTAAGTCATTATGGGACTTCATCTCTGATCTAATTCACTTCAATTATACCGAATATTATATTTTGCTCTTGATTTTGTAAGTTATTGTAAGCATATTATTAAATTTTTTTACAAACAAATACTCTACATATTGTTATTTTTTAATGAAAATATGTAGGATAAAAAGTAAGTGAAATAATGACATTATCAACTACAATTGACTATAGCATACAACACATTGACAATACAAATGGCCACTTTTAAATGTTTAAAAAAATGTAAATATTATTATTATTATTATATTATTTTTTACCCAATCGAGTATCCTATTTTTTTTTTTTTAATCCCGAATTATATTACAAAACCTAATAAAAATCCTATAGTATATTACACAACCCATAACAACCTATATGGTTGTATCCTTACTTCATCATCTCATTCACAGTCGAAAGCACTGACCAGATTACGATAGACGTTTATCTTCACACACAATCAATGAAGTTGTTTGGAGTCAACCCATTTGGCACGAAATGCTTAAGCAAAGGATGGATATAACTGCCATTACTACCTTTGATGTTTGGCTTGAAGCCTTTGGCAATAGACAACAAAATCCATTTCTACTTTGAATTGTCTTTTGACTTCACCACAATTTTATTTTTTATGAAATACTTATTATAATGTTTAGTTATATTTTAATCTATAATAACAATTTCATAAAAATCTCTATTAAATAATTAGTTATTACTAAAACTTATAAATAATAATTTAATATTGGAGTTAAACTTTTTTTTTCTTCTTAAAATACCCTCATTAAAATCAAAACTAATAAATAAAAATCTTATTACAACTCTATTCAATTACTCAATAATAAATATTAGATTACAACTTATTCTATTTAACGAAATGAATGAATAAGTATGATTTCTAATAAAATAGTTATTTGTTTGCATACATTTGAAAGTATAGATGTCATTGTGTATTGGACAACACATTACCTAACCCATGGAGGATTATTTCACAAATTAAAATGGTTGTTTTAGAGATGTGTTTGGTTGAAAAAGATAACCAGTAGCAACATATTCATTTACGGTAAGAGATAATTAATAACGTATAGGAAAATCCTACTATATTGACTAGTCATTTTATATTATACTAATTTTGAAAATTATAATGGCCTTTCGAGTTGGAGCGTATGTTTAACATGATTTTTTTTTCTTTTTCCATATATATAAATTTGGTAATTATTTTTTTTTCTAGAGATATGTTCATTTTACATTTAGATTCCATTTCATCGAAAATATATCTAAAATAAGTAGATTTTTTATTTAATCAAGTTATTTATAATCTAAACTATTTAATTCGCCTTAATTATATACAAAATTTCATATTTATTCTAAATTCTATTTATATAAATCATCATTGGGAGGAAGTGTGGCAATATGAATTCTATACGTTTGAAAAAAGAAGGTAAAAAAAAAAAAAACTAAGAAACTTTTATTGGACGTAACTAATCAATATTTATTTTGGTATACATAGTCTATACTAAGTGATATTTGCATACCCACCTATGATATTTGCAATAATAAATTATGAAAAAAATTAACAATATATTGGATGTTTGAAATACTAATTTACAGTAATTGGATACTGCGATTATGTTATTATGTATTAATTTATTTATAAAATCAAAGTACAAGAACCATCTTTCATATTGTAAGTAAAATTCATTTTATTTTTTATTTTACTTAACCAACTTTCTCCTAAACCCTAAAAAAGGAAACTCCCATATCTGATTTTATACCATTATCCTCGATGAACATTAAATGCTCACGTAAATTCCCACATCATTTTCTTGCAATTTTTTAATTAATTATATGATTAATTAATCAATTTTTTATTTGATATATACACATATAATTCTATATATTTAGATATGATTTTAATCATCCTAATAAGATAAACCATAAATAAAATTTTACATTCTAATTAATATATAATTTCCAATCCTCGCACAAAACAAAGATTGAGTTGGTAATTTAGGTAATTGTTGCAGCTTTCATCATGCGCTTATTGAAAAGACAGCAAACCTCAAACCCAACATGTCACACCCTATTTAATCATATTCCCTTCCCATAAAAAAAAATTATACTTTTCAATTTATTATTGTTATTATTATTATTATTTCTTTTTCTTGGGAGCTTTTCACCAAAACAATACCCCGAACAAAAATCAAATCTTCGACATTCCCTTGAAGGAAAAACTCTTTTTTTCGGTTCTTTCCTTACTCTCCAAAAGTACCGATTTTTAGGTAAACAAGTTGGTTCCTCTTCTTTTAAAATTAGGGCTTTTTTTCTCGTTTTTGATCGCAAAGTGTCCTAAATTTTGTTGAAATTACTTGGCACTGCACACTGTGTTGTGATTAGAACAGGAATTTGATTCGATATTACAATTGGGCTTCCTTGATTTAGTGTAATTGGGCATAATCTGTGTGTTTTTTTTTTTGGGGGGGGGGTGGGGTGGAGGGGTTTATTCCTTCATTGTTCTTCTAAATATAAGCATAATTAGGGTTTTTTTCTGTAATGATTTGTGCGCAGTGGATGTTGCATTGGCAGAATGGTTCGTTGATGGTCTTCGGGTAGTTCAAACATTGGTTGAGTAGTGTAGTAATATTAGGTTTTGTCAGTAATGAATTGTGTGCTGTGGTAGTTTGTTTTGGAGCATAGAGGACAATTCAGGGTTGTATTTTCCGTGGTTCGCCCGTTATTTTTTATTATTATGGAAACCGCCAGATAATGTCGAATTTAAGATCATGAGATTTTGCCATGCTGTTAAGTGTTGAATCTTACTTTTGAGTGTTCACGTTGTTATTAGGAGCATTGTGTCCGTTAATATCTTTCGTTGTCATATTCTACTATGTATTTATATTGCATACACGGGGATCAATTTTTTGAAAGAATGATTAACCTTCTTTTTGCCAAGAATTGGGGCTTTATCTGTTGATAGATTTGCTGAAATAGTTGATTCATTTGTTCTTCAAGTTGATAGATTTTCCGAAATAGTTGATTTATTTGTTCTTCAAGTTATGGGAGGATATGATTTGTTTGGGGCTTCTTCCTATAACATTTACATATAGTTCATTGTAATGTAAGTATATGACAAATGTTCAAACATGGCCCATACCTTACCCAATTGTGCTAGCACTAGAAGGAACTTTCTCAATATAAATTGCTTTGCCTTTTATGTCATATTGCCGGATGCAGGATCATCAAAGAACTTTATAGTCCCATTCCATTGCTTCATAATGCATATCCTTTGCAAATGCTGCTTGTTCAGCTTCATCAACTTGAAAATGCGCATTGATATTTCCCTTTATTTTCAGTTTTGGAATAACAGAGTGATAGAGTGATTACCTATCGTATAGGTTTCAGGAAAAAAATGGCAGCAGAGGAAGGTGTAAACCTTGTGAGTGTGAAGGCTCAGATAAGTGAAAGACACGAGCTGTGGATTCAGGAGATGGAAAAGAGAGATACTGAAGTGGATGTTTTGCAGGCAAAGCTTGAAGAGATAACAGTTTTGGAGGAAGATGCAAAGAAGGAACTGGAGGTTCTTTGGCGAAGAGTGAAAACTTCAGCAACTTTATTGACCTACTTAAAATCAAAAGCGAGGATCATGGCAGTTCCTCAATTGGCTCAGACATCATGTGGCATCAAACGATTAGAAGGGATAGGACTTGTTGATAAAGAGGGCATTCCACTGTCCAGTTGGTCTAGGGATGTTGATCTTCCTTCCTTGGATGATTTGGGGGAAGACACTTTAATAACAATCACAACACAGTCTACGTTGTTGGATGAAAATGATCGTGCTTATATTGGTGAACTATTAAAGTCAGTGAAGATGATATCGGATGCCATGGAATCTCTTGTTAAGAGGGCTATTATTGCTGAATCTGAAAATGTCTTGGAGAAAGAGAGGGTAACCATAGGTCAAGAAGAAATTAGGAGAAAGGCTGCTAAAATAGAGAATATGTCAATAAAGCTTGAAGAAATGGAGAGATTTGCCTTAAGCACAAATAGTATTCTAAATGAAATGCGACAAAGAGTTGAAGATTTAGTTGAGGAAACAACTAGGCAGACAGAAAGAGCAGCAGAAAATGAAATGGAGCTCTCCCGTGTAAAGCGAGAGTTTGAGTCTCTCAAGTCTTTTGTTTGCAGCCTGTTAACTGTGAGAGAAACACTTTTATCATCGGAAAAGCAATTTCAGTCGATGGAGAAGCTATTTGAACGGTAAGTGCATGGCAATAAGTGGGGAGTCCTTTTTGCTGCACTTGCAAGCATTTGGCTTTTCATACAAATCTATTCATTCATAACTTTTCCCAGTAAGATTAAGTATAATAACCTAAATAAATTCCTGATCATGTGCCTGTTATTTCATCAATATCTGTGGCAATTTTATGTAATCTTATGTTTCTGGGCCTGTGGAAGTTGCATGGATTGTCTTCAAATGTTGATGTGGCAACGATCCCATTTGATGTGATATGACTATGCTTATGTTATTGATGCATCAGACTGTGAGTAAAGTGTCCAGCTTCTTCCCCTTTACATGCTTAGTAAACAAAAAGCTATGATGGCTGTGTTAACATTAGCTGTTGGTAATCTTTATATTATTTTTTCTTTCCTTCCTGATTGGAGGATCTTGATACTGGAAATATCTGTCCTATATGAACCAAATGACTTGTTGATTTGTGTCCTTTTTAAACAGAATAATTGATAGTATGCCATGGGTTGTTCATTAGAGCTATATCCTTTGGACTATAAAGCCAACTGTAGATTTTTGATGATGATTTCAGCTCTTTGAATTTCTTTTGTAAGTCAGTGTGTAAAGGTGCAATGGTAATCTTTATATTATATTTCCTTTCTTTCCTGATTGGAGGATCTTGACACTGGAAATATCTGTCATGTATGAGCCGAATGACTAGTTGATTTGTGTCCATTTGAACAGAGTAATTGATAGTATGCCATGGGTTGTTCATTAGAGCTATGTCCTTTGGATGATAAAGCCAACTGTGGATTTTTATGATGATTCCAGCTCTTTTTATTTCTTCTGTTAGTTGTGTGTCAAGGGTCAACGGCTGCTGCTTTGCAATAGTCAAATTCCCAAGAAATGTGTGGTAGGTGGGACTTGTACGGTCTCCCTCACTCCATGTCTCCATGCTTACTTGTCCCCCCAAACACCCAGAACACCCCACAACCCAAACCCCCCTTCCTCTTGCTTTCTTCTCCCTCCCCCCCTTTTCTCTATTGGCCCCAAAAAATGAATTAATAAATAAGAAAAGAAAAGATAAAGAAACATCTGTTCAGTTTTTTGATGATTTATGGTTTGATAGATATATTGCTTTATCCTCATTGTTGTGCAGTGGTGGCATTGTTGATTGGTGATTCATCTGTCAACCTTTTTAAGAAGAAATAGAAAAATATCCATTTGATTACACACAATTGGTTATCGGAGCTTGATTCTAGAAGAAACTTTTTCCCACAACATTGTGTTGGATCAAAATCCCATCCTGATTTCAGTATCATCAACATTTTACTTTACACAATTGCATGTCATGAAGGCTAGTGGTACACTTGTACACAGATTGTGATCATGGATCCAACTTGGTTCACATAGTTTATGAGTATTAATACTAGTACAAATACACAAGTACCCAAAAGATAATTATTATAATGGCACTGTGTATGATGACAATAGAACGTTTCTTACAGCTTGCCTTTCTTTCTGACTTATTTTTGTTTGAGCATGGTATGATTATCCCACCATTTGTGCTGCTTGCTTTCCTCGCATCTTCAAGTCAGTTTTGTTGTGGAACAGGTTAATGGAGAAGACAACACAACTGGAGGGCGAGAAAATGCAGAAAGAGGCAGAAGTTAATAAACTGATGGAAGAGAATGTCAGACTGACTGCACTTCTTGATAAGAAGGAGGCCCAGCTGCAGGCCATGAACGAACAATGTAAGGTAATGGCTCTCAATTCACTGAACTTATAAGCGGGTGGGTTAATATACTCTACTGGCCCGTTGAGACTTGGAATGTTCCCAAGGTGTGCCTGTTTGTGGCAATGGGGAGCAAATAATGCTGGATGCTTGGTTTCTTATGGTTCTTCTCATGATACTTTAAACCTATTGAAGAATTCACTGGATTGCCTGCTTTCAGCTTTCGAGTAAATTGTGTTGTACTTGTGAAGTGATCCTGCTCTGTACGTAATCACATTACAGCTACATTGGAAAATTAAGTGGTTTGGCAACCATAATATTAAATTTGTGCTTCACGCATGATTGTTTATTGTTTGGTCATATATATATATCGAATTGAATCGCGGACACATTAATGGTCTGATCAAGAAAACGATAAATTTTTACTAGGTGGTTTTGTTGCTTTTGATCTGTTTTAACGCAGGATGTTTTAGATCCAAACTGAAAGCTAAAAATTGCAACTGGACGCTAGAGGTGGGCATCGGGCTGTGCTGAGCCCGCCTGCACGTCCTGCAGCCAAGCACATGCCTGGTTTGAATGATATTTGGGCCAGCATTGGGCTTTGCCCACCTCTGTTTTCTGCCATGCTCGGGCTGGCTGATCCATTGTGCCATCGTGCTGACCCTCGTGTCCTGACAAGTTTGTTGTGCATTTGGTTTTTCAATCCTGAAGCATTTAATATTACGTATTACGAACACTTTAATCCTAAATCCCTTTATTTTTTTGGAAGAAGAAAACGGTCCAAATGTTCACTCCATTTGTCTTCTTTGTTTTTTTTTGTTGGCATATTTTATCCGTGTTAGACGGAACACGGAGCCTGGACGGCATAAAGCCCTGTTCATTCGCCACAAATTACAAGATTTAACTTTTTAAGGTTCCTTTGATTTCCAAAGTAAAGGGAATGCGGAATTTCGATCTTCTATTTGGTAGGGTGAGTAGCATACATTGAGTGAGATATGAGATTTCATCCCTAATTTATCCTTTATATATCAATTTTAAAATTTATCTCACATGTAAGACTTACAGACTTACTTTATAAGTATCCTATAAAACTTATGAAATTTTTTATAAAAAAATTCCGACGTAAATTGATTAGCATGTCAATTATTCGATGTACAATTACAATTTTAAATATCAATAATTAATACTTCAGTAAGACTCAAACTAGGGCCGCGAAATATTTCATCTTATGAAAATTTTTATTTTTCGACGTAGAATGCAAATTCAAATGTCAATACTTCAGTAAGATTCAAACTGAGGACACGAAATAATTTCATTCTTTAAGGAAAAAGAAGAAAAAAGAAATGAAAAAAAATAGAACTTGCAAGCAAACTTATACCTTAGCAAATTATTGTAGTATGTGTGTGATTCAGAATTTAAATTTCTTCATTGAAAAGTGAGAATTTAGTTTCCCAGGAAATGGACTTTAGGGTGTAATCACTTTGTCCGTATATCATCCCGAATTAATGTATAAAGTCCATTAATAATATAAATAAAACTATCCACGGTAAAAAATAAAACTTTTGATAATCGATAATTTCATTTATATATACTGACTTAAAATTGATTATATAATACAATCACTACATAATTATTTTTTAATTACTATACTCTAGAATTTTTCAAAAATGAATATAATGTGTGTGCTTACCAATATAGTTGAATGGAAGTTCTTTTGCTCCTATACTGGTATTTTGTCATTCATTGGCTCCTGTATCTAGAAACGCGGTATCATCGATTTCAGGTTGATTAAGATATTAGTAGCAAAATTCAATTGTGATTTGAGTTCTATTTCTTTAATGAGTAGAAAGATTTTCTATCATACAGCCAATTGTGGGAGTGATTAGCTACTTGTCCTATTACGACTAGCACCTTGTCATGAAGCAGACATTTCAAGATCATATCACAGACATTTGAACGCAAACATGATCTTTTCCACTTCCAAATTTTGATTTTGATGAGATCGATATCCATAAACCTCTCTTTGAACATTACCTTAAAAACCTCGTACGTGCTTTAGAACGTATGTTTGAAGCAATAGATGCTGGAAAGGAGGGACAGGAACATCACTCTACTGCTAAGACTAATACGTCGTTTTAACGTATTATCACTCTGTCACCATGGTTCTTTTATATATATATAAGCCAAGTTATTTAAATAACTTTTTTAATTTACCTAATAAACTTAATAGAAATCATGTCGAATTTAAGTATTAACTGAGTTTTAATTAAATTTGTCTATTAATATTATTTTAATTAAATTCCTTTTTTTAAAAAAAAAAAAAATCAAACCTAAGTAAAATCATTTGAGTTAAGTTTAAACTTATCGAATACCATTTTAAGTTGAGCTCAAATTTAAAATCTTAAGCTTGATCAAACCTAAGATAAATGCAGGTTTTACAATTTTGAGTCAAGTTTGAGAGAGAATTTAGCTGGTTTATAATTTTGTACGGTTCTAAAACATTTAAAATTATATTCACTCTTCTAGCAGCCATTTTATATAAAAAAGGGAATCCTTTGACCGGCTATAACTACATAGACACCCCTAGTAATTTTGAAGAAGATGGATTCAATGCATATCAAAGGGGTTTACATTTACAAAAGTTAAGGTAATTGGCGTAATGTTAAAAATTTATAGGAACAATTAGTGTACTTCAGCTAAAATTTTTAGCAAAGTGTAGAAATATTCCCTAAACCATTGATCAGGTATCAATGAAGCTCTTAAACTCTCTTAATACAACTTCACCTCCTATAATCTATGAAAATGTATAGATAACTCAAATCATTGCTGAAGTTCCAAAACCATCTCACTATTTATAATTCTCTAGTGAAGGTTTTGAAAGCGTAGCAATAATTTGATAGTTATATGTATATTCTCAAATATCACATAATATGTATCATATTTTACTTTTAAAGGGATTTATTCATACCTAATAATAGTTTAGAGAGTGTAATCAAAATTAACCGTGCGAAAGACACCAAACTTTGACGTACCTGAGTAGTCCAGATTACATTAGCACAGGTTTCCCGTGAAAAGCATAAGACCCATTTGGGCCGATCTTCATTCGGGTTTAAAATTAATTTTACAAATCAGATAACAATGAATTCTCCCAAGTTTAAATTTAATATCAGAAGAAACAGCGAGATTCCCAAATGTTGTATTATAATAAATACAAAATCTTGTAAAGTATTAACAATTTACTTCTAGAAAGGAGAGACTCAGGGCGCCCTTTGACCAGAATAAAAAATAATAGAGTATAAATTATTCATTTTTAAGTGTAAACTATTTGGCCTTGGTGATGCAACTATTCAACATCTATTACATGCGCCAATACCCTCCAAAGTAGATCTAAAATGTTAACAAATGCACATCCCTACCCGGCTTACTGGGATTGAATTGAATGACAGATTAAACTAAATTTCAACAGCATTTGAGACAAATTATGATAAAACTAAAAAAAGCAAAGAACAAAGTAACAACAAGGCTATATAGATTATATGATCTATCTCCACAATCACTTCCAACCCATGACATTGTAGCGTGAAATCCACAACTATTTGTAGCTTTACCGAAGAAACCAAAACTTGAAACAATAATTAAACAATCATACCCTTGCAGTCTCTATGGCTGTTGTTGTGCATCCATATATCCAGCATCCACAAGAACCTTCTCCCTTTTTGCCAATTCGATATCTTCATCAACCATCATCTTCACCAATTGCTCAAACCCGACTTTTGGCTTCCACCCGAGTACTTTCCTTGCCTTGCTAGCATCACCCTTCAGATTATCAACCTCAGCTGGCCTAAAGTACCTCTTATCGATCACCACATGATCTCTCCAATTCAACCCAACATAACGAAATGCCACCTCCAAGAACTCCTCCACAGTGTGAGACTCCTCAGTTGCAACAACATAGTCATCGGGCTTCTCTTGTTGCAACATCATCCACATAGCCTCCACATAGTCCCCTGCAAAACCCCAGTCCCTAGAAGCCTGCAGATTCCCCAAGAAAAGCTTGTTCTGCAACCCGATCTTGATTCGCCCCACTGCCCGAGTGATCTTCCGGGTCACAAAATTCTCTCCACGACGAGGTGACTCATGATTGAATAAGATCCCATTACAAGCAAACAACCCATATGCTTCTCTATAGTTCACAGTATACCTGATAAAAGAACATCAATTGTCTATGAACAGCCCTTTTTATTTTGGCAGCTTCCAATGCATAAATCACGAGCATACCCTTATTATTAAAGAACCAAAACTTCCACCAATGGTGCACATTACAACATAACAGCAACCTCCAAGCCTTAATTCCACTAGTGTGTTAACTATATGGATCCAAACACCTAACTAGGTTGTTTCGTTTTTTACGGTGCATAGTGCAGCATCCTCACAAAGTTTAAATATGCTTAGATTGCCAGAGTAATCAAATAACACCATGATCTTATTTTATACATATGAACTGCATTGCTAAAATAATAATTTCACTAAAGCTAGAACTGATCAGTTAGCAAAGACACACACGGGACACAATTTGAAAACCACGATAAGTAGTTGGGCAATCCTAAACTGATCATGTTGAATGCTTGGTAACCATTTAATCAGCAGAAGTAGGTATGTTAAAACGCATGCAGCTACTGATCAAATGGCTCCGAGTGCCCGGATCACTCAAATCGTTAGTCAAATTCTGCGCTATCAATTAAAATGCTTGCACTATTGATCACCCAATTTCAGTGATCAGCAGGTATTAGAAAACACGCACTCGAAATGTCATGATCATGAAATCTCCCATTCGCTTTTTCAGTGGACTCCATACGTAAAAAAAAAAATCAATATCTCGTCATGCATTGTGCAATAGGACTTCATGGTCCAGTCCTGTTCATGATCCGACCGTTGAAATCAGTTACCACGATTCAATAAGATCACGGACTGGACGACTAGACTGTAAAATTCCTCCGACAAGCTGCATTACTACTTACCCAAATCAAATAACACAATCCACTAGACAATTCAACTATTAGTAATGAGCCAAAATTATTACCAATGTGCGGCACATTTCGACGCGGCGTACGGCGATCTAGGATGGAAGGGGGAATCCTCGTTCTGCGGCGGAGGCGTGGATCCAAACATCTCCGAAGATCCAGCCTGATAATACCTAACACTCCTCCCGGTCTCTGAAATATGAGACCGGACCGCCTCGAGGAGGCGAAGCGCGCCAGTAGCAACAACATCAGCCGTGTAATCGGGGATTTCGAAAGAAACCGCCACGTGGGACTGTGCAGCGAGGTTATAAACCTCGTCGGGCACGATGGTGTCGATCCAGCGGCGGAGAGAGGAGGCGTCCGTTAGATCAGCGTAGTGGAGCTTCATGCGGGCTTTATGGGCGTTGTGTGGGTCGATGTAGATGTGGTTAATGCGTTGGGTGTTGAAGTTTGAGGAACGACGTATAAGGCCGTGGACTTCATAACCCTTCTGAAGGAGGATTTCGGTCAGATAGGAGCCATCTTGGCCTGTTATGCCGGTGATTAGTGCCACCTTGCGCGGTGGTTGTGGCGGGGCGTCGCCGTTTGGGGTGGGGGTGGTGTCGGTAGATGTCGACATTGGTGGAGGGATTTGGATCTGTCTGTCCAAATGCGTGTGAGTGAGTGAGTGAGAGAGAGAGAGGGAGACAGAGGAAGAGAGAGGGATTGTGTGTGTTTTGGGGGGCCGGTGGGGTGGACTTATGAGGAAAGAGATGTTAAAAATAAGAGAAAATGGTAGATTTGCAGGTTTGATGCTTTCTCACGCGGTTTTTATATTTTTTACGCCATGACTTTGACTAGCCAATTTAGGCAATGAAGGGATTCAATGCAAGATATAAAAGTTCAATTTTCATCTTTTTTTTTACACAAATTTGAATTAAATCGAAGTAAAACTTTCATCGCTATTAGGTTCACGATTTAGTTTGAATGGTCAAATTGAAACAAAATTTTTCTTATAATTCTAGTTATTTTTTAATCATAAACCAAACCAAATAGAAATTATTTTGCAAATTAAGAAGAAAAAACTAAATCAAATGTAAACCAAAATTTAAAAATATATATATATTGATGCATTCTCTAAGCTTTTTATTGAAAAATCGATAGAGTCTATTTACACATGAACTTTTATCTAGTATGGTTAAGTATCCAAGTTCATTAGATCCTCACCTCTTATTAGCATTTATTGGAGTTTTTCACCTAATTTTATTATTTATATGTGTAAACATCCCATTTTTGCTCATAATAATTAATTTATAATTTTTTTATTTTTTTCTAATTTAGCAAAACTAAAGGAAAAATATTCAAAAAATAAAATAAATAAAAAAAATATATCAATTTTGGAAAATAATAATAGAAATAATAAGAAAATGAGTTAAATAATTTTTACAAATTTTTAGAATTTTAAAATAATAAAAATTGTAATGCATATATGTAAATTGTGTTTAATAAAAAAACGAGATAATGGACTAGCCCAACTGATCTGAACCATAGACTCGTATGCGCACGAGGGGTGCAAGGTCAAGGGATCGAATCGCGAGGGAGGTAAATCTGCGTTTTGTATTTTTTTTTTCTCTCCTCATGACACGTGTCAGCGGTGGATTGGGCGATGCAAAAGCACACACTCGGCACGTGTTCATCTCTTACCTCTATCCGGGATCGTTGCCGACAATGGAAAAATCGAATTTGGCAGTTTTGATGCGATTTTTTGTACAAATCCAATAAATCTTTAATTAAAATAAAATAAACATCATCTAATTGAAATCAAATCGCAACAAAATCAAAGATTTACATGAATCAGGAGCAAATCGGATATGGGTTTCAACAGTAAATCCGATTTGTGCCTATCGGAGGAAATCCGAGCTTATCTAGCTCGATTTCTAGTGCCTATAAATAGAACACGAGGGGAGGAAGCTAAAGCACCAATCAGAAGAGAGAAAATAAGAGAGATCGAAGCTTTGCAGGAGTTCGTCCAAACCACGACCACCAATCGAGCATCAAACCACCATCAGAGGCATTTATGAAGAAATCCACCACCACCATTGGATTACCTACTCTCAGAAAGCTTGGAAGCCAACTTCAAACGCTCTCAAAAGCTGTTGGAACGCCGTTGTCAAAAACCTTCCAACCGCCGTGACCCAATTTAACCTGATTCAACCGATCCGACCCGACCCGACTAACCCAGGAACTGCGCCCGTACCCAAGTAAGTCGGATTTTTTCGTTTTTTTATTTTTGTATTTTTATTTATTTATTTATTTATAACTCAAAAATGAAAAAAAAAATAAAAATAATATTAGGAAAAATGATAGAATTTAGATTAGTTTTCTATGTATAGTTTAGGATAGAAAAAATAATGAAAATTATAAAATAATAAAAATGTCAAAAAATATATAATAAAATAAAATAAAGAAAAAAAATAAAAAGTAAATAAAAAATAGATAGATAATAAACAATAAAATGATAAAATAAATAAATAAATAATAAATAATAAATAAAAATAAATTAAAAAGAGGAAACTTCCTAATAAAAAATAATGAGTCATTTTTTATCATTTAGAAAAATTTTCTTAAATAAATCCAAAATTGGTTTTTCTTTAAATTAATTTTTTTTAAATAATAATAATAAAGCTAAAGCTTAAGTTTTTTCCAAAAGTCTTAAAAATGGTAAAAAAAACGTAAATCCGATGTATTTTCATAATTAAAATTAACAAACCCATTAAAACTTTTTATAAAAAGCGAATTACGGTTTGTTTGATCCTGAATAGTAGGTACGTAGGCACCCTTATGGGGCAACTTTAAAAAGAACAAAAAAAAAAACATTTTTCAAATTAGAATAAGTTTGTTTTAATCAATAAATAAAATAAGATAAAAATAACAAAATAAAATAGAATAAACAACAATAAAATAAGAAAGAAAAGATATTAGAATATGGTTTAGATTTTAAAAGGATAAGATGATAACTTTAAGGTTTCAACAAGTTAGCCCCCTGAGTCTAGAGACTCTAGTTTTCCTTTTCTCTTTTACAAAAATGAAAAAAAGAGATCTCGCTGACTAGTTGTCTAAATTAGGATTAATCCGCTCAGTTAGTCTTAATTTAATAATATTTCCTAACGTCGGTTGGGTGGCGACTCCAAATAAAATAAAATTCCTAGTTCAAGTCGAGAATTTATATTAGATAAGCATATGGTCCAATATAAATCGGATTAGGAATATAAATAAAAAAATTAAAAAATTTGACTCGACAATATGATACATTTTTTTGTTATTTTTCTTGATATGTTTATCAAATAAATTTTTCATTTGAATTATCTATATTTCAAAATGACCAAACAAGTTTAGATTAAGTACATGTAATAACTATCTTGTAAACAAAGGATTGCTTACTTTTGGTTTTTAAAATTTGATCACTATTCCATTTGAGTATTTAATTTTTTTTTTCAACTTTTTTTCCAATGAAACTTTTGTTTATGCCATTAACTTTTACATCTATATTTGGCACATAGTAGTAGTAAATTCATATAAAATATAATTAAACTTGTATAAATTAACAAAAATAATTAAAAAATAAACGGTAGAAAATTAGGGGGGAGAAAGTTCAACAACCCCATTGTCCTAAGGTGATCAAAATCACCACCAACAAACTAATGGGCCATGACTCGAGTGAGTTGTTTATTCCACAACCTAAAAGGTAGAGAAAAAATAATTAAACATGTATAAGATAACAAAAATAATAGAAAATAGTTAAAAAAAATAAAAGGTAGAAAATTGGGAGGATAAAAAATTCAATAACCCCGTAGTCTTAAGGTGATTGGAATTGCTACCAACAAACTAATGGGCCGTGACTCATTAATAAAAGTGAGTTAGTTATTCACTTGTAGTAACAGTGGATGGTTATCCATGACTTAAGGGTTTGACATGATCCTAATAGCTATAATATTATCATGAGGAATAAATAGAATATTAGATTTTGCTTCCAACAAGTGTGTGTGATTTGCCATAACATTAGCTACTAACTTAGTCTCCTCAACACAAAGACGAGTCTGATTTCCTTAATCTGTTGGATCTTTGATCTCTTGTAGTAATAATGTCAACTTAATGATTATGTAAAGTTTTGCTAGATAATTAGGAATTCATATGAACTTCAACATTTTCGAACTTCATTTTTATGCACAAAATTTGATCTTAAAATATATTATATTCCCTTGGAATTATGCAATAAGAATGCTAACTTTCCTAACTTCCTCATAGCAATCCTTTCTCACCCCCAACTACTACTCTAGCAGTGGCAAGGCAAATATTCACATATATTAATCTAGCAAATATTAAACTTGAACCTTCCAAAGGTGTGGAGACAAGCATAGAAAAATTCTACGCAGTGAAATGTTGTCTTTTTATGTATATGATAAGCTCAAAATTTATGAACATGTTTGATTTGATGATTGATCTTCATTATTGTATAAGGTAGCATTATTATTAATCTAGATTAACCAAACAATGAAAAAGAAAAGATGATTCCATTAGGTAGACTTTTTTATATAACTCAATTTCCTTACTAAAGAGTGGCTTTTAATGCAATCAAACAAAGAACTTGTGGTTATCTAATCATTGTCAATTTGCCATCTCATGGCTTTTTTTATGGACAAAATATGCCAAACTTGATGGCAACTACTCAAAGCATGTTCGATGCTTTTATTCCATTGAATTGAAGACACCCGAGGCATTTAACATCCAGTTAATTGCCTATTTTTCCTAGAATTATCAATCAGGAGAAGGCCATTTTGATGTACTCTCCAAATAGATATTTTAATTTTTAAGGGAACATTTAGATATCAAATCTAATTTTAGTTGGTTCTGGATCTCTATATTTCCTTCTAGTTTACTATCTTTGATACCTATTTAACTCACTTTCAATTTCAAATTTGGTTGTCCCAAAAATGTATTTTATTTTTCTGTTGAGTTTATGTCTTATATTATACATGGATGAGACTAAGGTTTCTAAGAGCTATCAGATCTAGAAATGGATAGAAAAGTTATTGCTGTACTTGATAATTTCTTATTGTAAATATCCCATTTTTGCCCATAATCATTAATAATATTCAATTTACAATTTTTTTTTATTTTTACAATTTTTTTCTTTTTTTTTTCTATTTAGGAAAATAAAAGAAAAAATAAAACAAATAGGAAAAATATCCCAATTTTGGAAAATAATATTAAAAAAAATAATAAAAAGAGTTAAATAATTTTTACAAATTTTTAGAATTTCAAAATAATATAAAATAAATAAATAATGGCACACTTATGTATAATATTCATGTAAAATAAAACCGAAAAGTAGGCTAACCTAGCTGGTCCGGACCACGGACTCGTATGCACGCATGGGGGGTTAGGTCACGAGTTCTAAACTTGGGGGAGGCACTTTGTGCCATTTTTCATTTTTTTCTATCAGGTTGCCACGTGTCAGCAACTAATTGGATGACACAGGCGCGTGCTCATCTCTTATCTCTGTCTGAGGTCGGCGTTGACACGGGAGACGTGGAATTTGGCCATTTTGATTCGATTTTTTTGCACAAACCGGGCAGATTTTTAACTAAAATAAGATAAGCATCATCCAATTGGAATCAAATCGCAACAAAATTGAAGATATACTCTAATCAAACCCAAATTAAATTGGCATTTTTAGAGATCTTGAATTCTCTTTTCACTTGAGCCCTAACTTTATCAAAATAGATATGTGACATAGAAAATCTAAGAAGAATTTAGTCATCCATTTTTCACTGTCTGGACCAATCTCCAGCCTTCATTCTAATGTATATTCTTTCACCTTTATTTGTTTTTGTGAAATGCACTATATGAAATTGTAATGGATAGAAGCCCATTTATCACATTATCACCCATTCGGTGTAGACATCAATTGCATCTCTTTTTCCCTCTCCCTTTATCGAACATTACACAAGCTATGCAAAGACAAAAACAATGTGTACAAATATATTTAATTCACCCAACTATCACTATCTTACTTTAATCACTTCAATTCTTGTTCAAAATCTTTACATAAAAAATAAAAATCTTGTTCAAAATGGATAAAGACGCAGAAAGCCAACATGACTTGCTCTCACATTGCATCTCCAGTGTAGAAAATTCGACTGCTATTACCTAATATTAATATACACCCCCAAAAAAAAGGGTAGCAAGACCTTAACATATCATTACACATATTATAATATCACTGTGTTTGAAATTATTATTCTCACTTTATTACTATAAAATAGCTATTATTCCTTCAGTTTGCAAAAAACTATGCTTAAAAAAATGTATATTTCATATAATATATAATAGATACAAAATTTAAATTCCTTCTATTTACTAGATAAATAGCTATTCCTCATAAAATATAATTTTTATATCAAAAATACCTTACATTTTATTCTAATAAATCAAATACAATGCAAAAGAATAATATTTACACTTCTATTTATATTATGAGACAATATGTTGAGTATTTTTTTTTTTCAATTTTCCATCTAGAATTTGAAATTACTAAAGTTTCACACCCATTTGATTTTACTTGTAATTTACTATTTCATTTCTAATTATTTACGCTCAAAACCAATGAGCATTTATCATATCACCATTTTCAAGAATATAAAAATTCAATTTGACGATTAGAAAAATCAGTAATTTCAAAAAGTAGGTATCAAATTTAACAAATAAATATGTGTGATATTTAATAATTCCAAACTCGCGATATAAAATCGAAAAAGCAATCAAAGTTCCAACAATGTTTTCAACATCACCCCTTTATATAGCAGCTTATTAGTGTTAATTGTGTAGGATTACATGATAACAACTTCAATATATACATAACACTGGAGGCTAATTTCTAATTAAAACAATGATCATTTATCATCCTCAATTATTTTTCCCACAGCAGCTCATTAATCCCATTTCAGTTGTTGAAAGATAGTTCATGCTCAGATCTTTAGTGCAGATTAAAGCTGTTTCTTGTTGTCACATGCAATGGAATGACTTTCTATGTTAAGATTGCATTTAGGATTTGCTGCGTTATATGTTGAAACCATACAGGCACTTAACTAAACAGTGGAAATCATCCAAAGCACAATGACAACGGTCCAAAAAGAAAAGCAAGTTTCGGGAAAAATTCTCATGCCCATGATTTTAGGGTACAATATATGTGTATCATTTCACCCAAACAAGAATATCCAGAAGCACCATCTCAGTGCCTCCCGCTTGGATCAAAACAAGAAAAAACAAACAAGCTTTTTCAAATGCATGGGATCTCCTGCGAAAAATCAGGCAGTCCTCATGATGATGTGAACTCCACTTTCTGTATCCACAATTTCACTGATCTCACCAACCCTGAGAGCATAAGTTGCTTCTTCAAATGGTTTCTGCATCTTTCCCCGGACAAAAGGACCTACAGCAATATAACACACAATTTACTCAGACAAAATCATCAATCTTGATTCTTGCCATTATACATTATTAGCAAGTGAATCTATTGGAAGCTGAGCCCAGATCAAAGGTTTAGCAATGTGAAGAAATTATGATAATGCAGGAATGGAAGAGATAAGAGAAAACAAAGAAAATGATGCCAAAATGGAAGTATGGCACTACCTTTGAACAAAACAAAGTATGTTAGAATAGTCGCCATGATATCTTACTCAAGGATTGAAAGGAAAAAAATGTAGTAATAGTGTCCTATGCAAATTAACTGCAATGGATGTCCCTTCTCCAGCAACTTAAGATATTATATGTTAAAACTGCTGATATAATGCATATCGTAGGTTTTTAAGGGTTTTATTTCTTTTTCCCAACAGCTTAAGATGTAAGTAGCACTACTGCTTATAAATGCATAACACAGGTTCTCAAAGTTACAGGTCCTAAAACAAAACTGAGATTTATATATATATATATATAATATATATCAAACTGTAAATTTCTCCATAAATAAGTATACCCATTAAATGAGCCAGTGCAGATTGTTGGAAGTTGAAAGAGAAGGCATCTTTCTGCCAAGTTTACAAAAGGTTTGAGACTGACTAACTCATCCTTTCCATGAATTTTCAGGTTTTGTTACTCACTCGAAAGATCATTTAAATGGATATGAATAGGCTCTTCACTGTGATTATTGGCTCTCACGACATAATCTCACACTATGTGGGGCACCTCTTTCTCACTCTTTTGTTAATGACCTTACATGCAAGGTTGTCAAAATTGTGATTTTACATAAAATCGCTAAAGAGGGATCTGTAGAATCGGAACGTAAAAACATAAGTTTTTACGATCTATGTAAAATAACTTCCAAACATTGTAAATTTACTTACAATAGTCATTAAAAAATATAATAAATAATAGAAATAAGAAAATTTATCATTTATTTTGGTCATAAATTACAAATTTGCAATAAAAATCATAATATAGATAATCAAGCATAAATTGTATAATATAAATATTTTATTTCTAAAATGATAAAATATACATTTTATAAAAATCATAATATAGATAATCAAGCAGAAGTAGGTATGTTAAAACGCATGCAGCTACTGATCAAATGGCTCCGAGTGCCCGGATCACTCAAATCGTTAGTCAAATTCTGCGCTATCAATTAAAATGCTTGCACTATTGATCACCCAATTTCAGTGATCAGCAGGTATTAGAAAACACGCACTCGAAATGTCATGATCATGAAATCTCCCATTCGCTTTTTCAGTGGACTCCATACGTAAAAAAAAAAATCAATATCTCGTCATGCATTGTGCAATAGGACTTCATGGTCCAGTCCTGTTCATGATCCGACCGTTGAAATCAGTTACCACGATTCAATAAGATCACGGACTGGACGACTAGACTGTAAAATTCCTCCGACAAGCTGCATTACTACTTACCCAAATCAAATAACACAATCCACTAGACAATTCAACTATTAGTAATGAGCCAAAATTATTACCAATGTGCGGCACATTTCGACGCGGCGTACGGCGATCTAGGATGGAAGGGGGAATCCTCGTTCTGCGGCGGAGGCGTGGATCCAAACATCTCCGAAGATCCAGCCTGATAATACCTAACACTCCTCCCGGTCTCTGAAATATGAGACCGGACCGCCTCGAGGAGGCGAAGCGCGCCAGTAGCAACAACATCAGCCGTGTAATCGGGGATTTCGAAAGAAACCGCCACGTGGGACTGTGCAGCGAGGTTATAAACCTCGTCGGGCACGATGGTGTCGATCCAGCGGCGGAGAGAGGAGGCGTCCGTTAGATCAGCGTAGTGGAGCTTCATGCGGGCTTTATGGGCGTTGTGTGGGTCGATGTAGATGTGGTTAATGCGTTGGGTGTTGAAGTTTGAGGAACGACGTATAAGGCCGTGGACTTCATAACCCTTCTGAAGGAGGATTTCGGTCAGATAGGAGCCATCTTGGCCTGTTATGCCGGTGATTAGTGCCACCTTGCGCGGTGGTTGTGGCGGGGCGTCGCCGTTTGGGGTGGGGGTGGTGTCGGTAGATGTCGACATTGGTGGAGGGATTTGGATCTGTCTGTCCAAATGCGTGTGAGTGAGTGAGTGAGAGAGAGAGAGGGAGACAGAGGAAGAGAGAGGGATTGTGTGTGTTTTGGGGGGCCGGTGGGGTGGACTTATGAGGAAAGAGATGTTAAAAATAAGAGAAAATGGTAGATTTGCAGGTTTGATGCTTTCTCACGCGGTTTTTATATTTTTTACGCCATGACTTTGACTAGCCAATTTAGGCAATGAAGGGATTCAATGCAAGATATAAAAGTTCAATTTTCATCTTTTTTTTTACACAAATTTGAATTAAATCGAAGTAAAACTTTCATCGCTATTAGGTTCACGATTTAGTTTGAATGGTCAAATTGAAACAAAATTTTTCTTATAATTCTAGTTATTTTTTAATCATAAACCAAACCAAATAGAAATTATTTTGCAAATTAAGAAGAAAAAACTAAATCAAATGTAAACCAAAATTTAAAAATATATATATATTGATGCATTCTCTAAGCTTTTTATTGAAAAATCGATAGAGTCTATTTACACATGAACTTTTATCTAGTATGGTTAAGTATCCAAGTTCATTAGATCCTCACCTCTTATTAGCATTTATTGGAGTTTTTCACCTAATTTTATTATTTATATGTGTAAACATCCCATTTTTGCTCATAATAATTAATTTATAATTTTTTTATTTTTTTCTAATTTAGCAAAACTAAAGGAAAAATATTCAAAAAATAAAATAAATAAAAAAAATATATCAATTTTGGAAAATAATAATAGAAATAATAAGAAAATGAGTTAAATAATTTTTACAAATTTTTAGAATTTTAAAATAATAAAAATTGTAATGCATATATGTAAATTGTGTTTAATAAAAAAACGAGATAATGGACTAGCCCAACTGATCTGAACCATAGACTCGTATGCGCACGAGGGGTGCAAGGTCAAGGGATCGAATCGCGAGGGAGGTAAATCTGCGTTTTGTATTTTTTTTTTCTCTCCTCATGACACGTGTCAGCGGTGGATTGGGCGATGCAAAAGCACACACTCGGCACGTGTTCATCTCTTACCTCTATCCGGGATCGTTGCCGACAATGGAAAAATCGAATTTGGCAGTTTTGATGCGATTTTTTGTACAAATCCAATAAATCTTTAATTAAAATAAAATAAGCATCATCTAATTGAAATCAAATCGCAACAAAATCAAAGATTTACATGAATCAGGAGCAAATCGGATATGGGTTTCAACAGTAAATCCGATTTGTGCCTATCGGAGGAAATCCGAGCTTATCTAGCTCGATTTCTAGTGCCTATAAATAGAACACGAGGGGAGGAAGCTAAAGCACCAATCAGAAGAGAGAAAATAAGAGAGATCGAAGCTTTGCAGGAGTTCGTCCAAACCACGACCACCAATCGAGCATCAAACCACCATCAGAGGCATTTATGAAGAAATCCACCACCACCATTGGATTACCTACTCTCAGAAAGCTTGGAAGCCAACTTCAAACGCTCTCAAAAGCTGTTGGAACGCCGTTGTCAAAAACCTTCCAACCGCCGTGACCCAATTTAACCTGATTCAACCGATCCGACCCGACCCGACTAACCCAGGAACTGCGCCCGTACCCAAGTAAGTCGGATTTTTTCGTTTTTTTTATTTTTGTATTTTTATTTATTTATTTATTTATAACTCAAAAATGAAAAAAAAAATAAAAATAATATTAGGAAAAATGATAGAATTTAGATTAGTTTTCTATGTATAGTTTAGGATAGAAAAAATAATGAAAATTATAAAATAATAAAAATGTCAAAAAATATATAATAAAATAAAATAAAGAAAAAAAATAAAAAGTAAATAAAAAATAGATAGATAATAAACAATAAAATGATAAAATAAATAAATAAATAATAAATAATAAATAAAAATAAATTAAAAAGAGGAAACTTCCTAATAAAAAATAATGAGTCATTTTTTATCATTTAGAAAAATTTTCTTAAATAAATCCAAAATTGGTTTTTCTTTAAATTAATTTTTTTTAAATAATAATAATAAAGCTAAAGCTTAAGTTTTTTCCAAAAGTCTTAAAAATGGTAAAAAAAACGTAAATCCGATGTATTTTCATAATTAAAATTAACAAACCCATTAAAACTTTTTATAAAAAGCGAATTACGGTTTGTTTGATCCTGAATAGTAGGTACGTAGGCACCCTTATGGGGCAACTTTAAAAAGAACAAAAAAAAAAACATTTTTCAAATTAGAATAAGTTTGTTTTAATCAATAAATAAAATAAGATAAAAATAACAAAATAAAATAGAATAAACAACAATAAAATAAGAAAGAAAAGATATTAGAATATGGTTTAGATTTTAAAAGGATAAGATGATAACTTTAAGGTTTCAACAAGTTAGCCCCTGAGTCTAGAGACTCTAGTTTTCCTTTTCTCTTTTACAAAAATGAAAAAAAGAGATCTCGCTGACTAGTTGTCTAAATTAGGATTAATCCGCTCAGTTAGTCTTAATTTAATAATATTTCCTAACGTCGGTTGGGTGGCGACTCCAAATAAAATAAAATTCCTAGTTCAAGTCGAGAATTTATATTAGATAAGCATATGGTCCAATATAAATCGGATTAGGAATATAAATAAAAAAATTAAAAAATTTGACTCGACAATATGATACATTTTTTTGTTATTTTTCTTGATATGTTTATCAAATAAATTTTTCATTTGAATTATCTATATTTCAAAATGACCAAACAAGTTTAGATTAAGTACATGTAATAACTATCTTGTAAACAAAGGATTGCTTACTTTTGGTTTTTAAAATTTGATCACTATTCCATTTGAGTATTTAATTTTTTTTTTCAACTTTTTTTCCAATGAAACTTTTGTTTATGCCATTAACTTTTACATCTATATTTGGCACATAGTAGTAGTAAATTCATATAAAATATAATTAAACTTGTATAAATTAACAAAAATAATTAAAAAATAAACGGTAGAAAATTAGGGGGGAGAAAGTTCAACAACCCCATTGTCCTAAGGTGATCAAAATCACCACCAACAAACTAATGGGCCATGACTCGAGTGAGTTGTTTATTCCACAACCTAAAAGGTAGAGAAAAAATAATTAAACATGTATAAGATAACAAAAATAATAGAAAATAGTTAAAAAAAATAAAAGGTAGAAAATTGGGAGGATAAAAAATTCAATAACCCCGTAGTCTTAAGGTGATTGGAATTGCTACCAACAAACTAATGGGCCGTGACTCATTAATAAAAGTGAGTTAGTTATTCACTTGTAGTAACAGTGGATGGTTATCCATGACTTAAGGGTTTGACATGATCCTAATAGCTATAATATTATCATGAGGAATAAATAGAATATTAGATTTTGCTTCCAACAAGTGTGTGTGATTTGCCATAACATTAGCTACTAACTTAGTCTCCTCAACACAAAGACGAGTCTGATTTCCTTAATCTGTTGGATCTTTGATCTCTTGTAGTAATAATGTCAACTTAATGATTATGTAAAGTTTTGCTAGATAATTAGGAATTCATATGAACTTCAACATTTTCGAACTTCATTTTTATGCACAAAATTTGATCTTAAAATATATTATATTCCCTTGGAATTATGCAATAAGAATGCTAACTTTCCTAACTTCCTCATAGCAATCCTTTCTCACCCCCAACTACTACTCTAGCAGTGGCAAGGCAAATATTCACATATATTAATCTAGCAAATATTAAACTTGAACCTTCCAAAGGTGTGGAGACAAGCATAGAAAAATTCTACGCAGTGAAATGTTGTCTTTTTATGTATATGATAAGCTCAAAATTTATGAACATGTTTGATTTGATGATTGATCTTCATTATTGTATAAGGTAGCATTATTATTAATCTAGATTAACCAAACAATGAAAAAGAAAAGATGATTCCATTAGGTAGACTTTTTTATATAACTCAATTTCCTTACTAAAGAGTGGCTTTTAATGCAATCAAACAAAGAACTTGTGGTTATCTAATCATTGTCAATTTGCCATCTCATGGCTTTTTTTATGGACAAAATATGCCAAACTTGATGGCAACTACTCAAAGCATGTTCGATGCTTTTATTCCATTGAATTGAAGACACCCGAGGCATTTAACATCCAGTTAATTGCCTATTTTTCCTAGAATTATCAATCAGGAGAAGGCCATTTTGATGTACTCTCCAAATAGATATTTTAATTTTTAAGGGAACATTTAGATATCAAATCTAATTTTAGTTGGTTCTGGATCTCTATATTTCCTTCTAGTTTACTATCTTTGATACCTATTTAACTCACTTTCAATTTCAAATTTGGTTGTCCCAAAAATGTATTTTATTTTTCTGTTGAGTTTATGTCTTATATTATACATGGATGAGACTAAGGTTTCTAAGAGCTATCAGATCTAGAAATGGATAGAAAAGTTATTGCTGTACTTGATAATTTCTTATTGTAAATATCCCATTTTTGCCCATAATCATTAATAATATTCAATTTACAATTTTTTTTTTATTTTTACAATTTTTTTCTTTTTTTTTTCTATTTAGGAAAAATAAAAGAAAAAATAAAACAAATAGGAAAAATATCCCAATTTTGGAAAATAATATTAAAAAAAATAATAAAAAGAGTTAAATAATTTTTACAAATTTTTAGAATTTCAAAATAATATAAAATAAATAAATAATGGCACACTTATGTATAATATTCATGTAAAATAAAACCGAAAAGTAGGCTAACCTAGCTGGTCCGGACCACGGACTCGTATGCACGCATGGGGGGTTAGGTCACGAGTTCTAAACTTGGGGGAGGCACTTTGTGCCATTTTTCATTTTTTTCTATCAGGTTGCCACGTGTCAGCAACTAATTGGATGACACAGGCGCGTGCTCATCTCTTATCTCTGTCTGAGGTCGGCGTTGACACGGGAGACGTGGAATTTGGCCATTTTGATTCGATTTTTTTGCACAAACCGGGCAGATTTTTAACTAAAATAAGATAAGCATCATCCAATTGGAATCAAATCGCAACAAAATTGAAGATATACTCTAATCAAACCCAAATTAAATTGGCATTTTTAGAGATCTTGAATTCTCTTTTCACTTGAGCCCTAACTTTATCAAAATAGATATGTGACATAGAAAATCTAAGAAGAATTTAGTCATCCATTTTTCACTGTCTGGACCAATCTCCAGCCTTCATTCTAATGTATATTCTTTCACCTTTATTTGTTTTTGTGAAATGCACTATATGAAATTGTAATGGATAGAAGCCCATTTATCACATTATCACCCATTCGGTGTAGACATCAATTGCATCTCTTTTTCCCTCTCCCTTTATCGAACATTACACAAGCTATGCAAAGACAAAAACAATGTGTACAAAATATATTTAATTCACCCAACTATCACTATCTTACTTTAATCACTTCAATTCTTGTTCAAAATCTTTACATAAAAAATAAAAATCTTGTTCAAAATGGATAAAGACGCAGAAAGCCAACATGACTTGCTCTCACATTGCATCTCCAGTGTAGAAAATTCGACTGCTATTACCTAATATTAATATACACCCCCAAAAAAAAGGGTAGCAAGACCTTAACATATCATTACACATATTATAATATCACTGTGTTTGAAATTATTATTCTCACTTTATTACTATAAAATAGCTATTATTCCTTCAGTTTGCAAAAAACTATGCTTAAAAAAATGTATATTTCATATAATATATAATAGATACAAAATTTAAATTCCTTCTATTTACTAGATAAATAGCTATTCCTCATAAAATATAATTTTTATATCAAAAATACCTTACATTTTATTCTAATAAATCAAATACAATGCAAAAGAATAATATTTACACTTCTATTTATATTATGAGACAATATGTTGAGTATTTTTTTTTTTCAATTTTCCATCTAGAATTTGAAATTACTAAAGTTTCACACCCATTTGATTTTACTTGTAATTTACTATTTCATTTCTAATTATTTACGCTCAAAACCAATGAGCATTTATCATATCACCATTTTCAAGAATATAAAAATTCAATTTGACGATTAGAAAAATCAGTAATTTCAAAAAGTAGGTATCAAATTTAACAAATAAATATGTGTGATATTTAATAATTCCAAACTCGCGATATAAAATCGAAAAAGCAATCAAAGTTCCAACAATGTTTTCAACATCACCCCTTTATATAGCAGCTTATTAGTGTTAATTGTGTAGGATTACATGATAACAACTTCAATATATACATAACACTGGAGGCTAATTTCTAATTAAAACAATGATCATTTATCATCCTCAATTATTTTTCCCACAGCAGCTCATTAATCCCATTTCAGTTGTTGAAAGATAGTTCATGCTCAGATCTTTAGTGCAGATTAAAGCTGTTTCTTGTTGTCACATGCAATGGAATGACTTTCTATGTTAAGATTGCATTTAGGATTTGCTGCGTTATATGTTGAAACCATACAGGCACTTAACTAAACAGTGGAAATCATCCAAAGCACAATGACAACGGTCCAAAAAGAAAAGCAAGTTTCGGGAAAAATTCTCATGCCCATGATTTTAGGGTACAATATATGTGTATCATTTCACCCAAACAAGAATATCCAGAAGCACCATCTCAGTGCCTCCCGCTTGGATCAAAACAAGAAAAAACAAACAAGCTTTTTCAAATGCATGGGATCTCCTGCGAAAAATCAGGCAGTCCTCATGATGATGTGAACTCCACTTTCTGTATCCACAATTTCACTGATCTCACCAACCCTGAGAGCATAAGTTGCTTCTTCAAATGGTTTCTGCATCTTTCCCCGGACAAAAGGACCTACAGCAATATAACACACAATTTACTCAGACAAAATCATCAATCTTGATTCTTGCCATTATACATTATTAGCAAGTGAATCTATTGGAAGCTGAGCCCAGATCAAAGGTTTAGCAATGTGAAGAAATTATGATAATGCAGGAATGGAAGAGATAAGAGAAAACAAAGAAAATGATGCCAAAATGGAAGTATGGCACTACCTTTGAACAAAACAAAGTATGTTAGAATAGTCGCCATGATATCTTACTCAAGGATTGAAAGGAAAAAAATGTAGTAATAGTGTCCTATGCAAATTAACTGCAATGGATGTCCCTTCTCCAGCAACTTAAGATATTATATGTTAAAACTGCTGATATAATGCATATCGTAGGTTTTTAAGGGTTTTATTTCTTTTTCCCAACAGCTTAAGATGTAAGTAGCACTACTGCTTATAAATGCATAACACAGGTTCTCAAAGTTACAGGTCCTAAAACAAAACTGAGATTTATATATATATATATATATATATATCAAACTGTAAATTTCTCCATAAATAAGTATACCCATTAAATGAGCCAGTGCAGATTGTTGGAAGTTGAAAGAGAAGGCATCTTTCTGCCAAGTTTACAAAAGGTTTGAGACTGACTAACTCATCCTTTCCATGAATTTTCAGGTTTTGTTACTCACTCGAAAGATCATTTAAATGGATATGAATAGGCTCTTCACTGTGATTATTGGCTCTCACGACATAATCTCACACTATGTGGGGCACCTCTTTCTCACTCTTTTGTTAATGACCTTACATGCAAGGTTGTCAAAATTGTGATTTTACATAAAATCGCTAAAGAGGGATCTGTAGAATCGGAACGTAAAAACATAAGTTTTTACGATCTATGTAAAATAACTTCCAAACATTGTAAATTTACTTACAATAGTCATTAAAAAATATAATAAATAATAGAAATAAGAAAATTTATCATTTATTTTGGTCATAAATTACAAATTTGCAATAAAAATCATAATATAGATAATCAAGCATAAATTGTATAATATAAATATTTTATTTCTAAAATGATAAATCATGTATAAAGCAAGTTTCACCTAATTATATATACAAAAGCTAAAAGATAATAAATAAAATTTAAAAATCAATTATGATTTTAAGAAATTACTAATAAATAAAAGTCGATAACAAAGATATACCATTAGAAATGAGTAATGTAAAAAAAAAATAACAAATAACCACTAATCAAAAGTAAATATTAAAAAAGATATTATAATAAGAAAAGCCTTCAAAATTATGTATTACTATGTAAATTTTTGCACTATTCGTAATTATTAATTCAAAATATATTTGCTTAATAATATATATTTAAAAATATTATAACTATGAGATATTGAAAATATAGAAATATAAATACATTTATGAATTTCTTATAAAATTAAAAATCTAAAAAATTCTTATAAAATTAAAGTTATTTACCTTTTATTTTATTTACTATTACAAAAATATTAATTAAAATAAGAAAAGTTATAGCAATCAAATATGAATGCTTAACACGAACATAATCATAAATAGGAACAAGAAGACCAACAATCTACGAACCCAAACACGAAGACTTTAACGCACCGCAACACACCGACAAGCAATAAGTGATGAACGACGAATATGTTGGGGTGTGGCTCATACTCCCCTACAATAGGAAAGCATGTAGGTCCCACTCCACGCTTAGCATGAGCGGGGTCTAAGAAAGCCGCCTTGGTGGGGGTTTTAAGGGAGCAGCGTCCTCTAGACACCAGAAGGCTTTTAGTAATTAAGCCCATATTTATTCATTAAAAATTTGAGCTTGAGCCCATGAATAGCTGTTACTATATATTCTCTTTTTCACTTGTAATCGCGTGATAAAAACGAGAAAATAAGGTGCTAATTATAGTAAAATCATATGCTGGAAGTAGCCCTAGTTAACGGGTGAATCGGGATAAAATCTTATACCTTTATTTTTTGAATGAAAGCTATAGATTACAAATTTACTTGAATTTTGGGCTAGGCTAAGCTTCTTTGGGCTGCATGTCTTCAACTAGACCAAACTACTTCCTCTTCACTCCTTCTGCTGATGAAAAATAAGACCTTGTAGTAAAAACATAAAAACGCTAGTGTACTCACAATTTTACCGATTTCACGTGTGGAATTACGATTCTATTACGATTTTATTTCAAAAACATTTTTACATGCGGGTTTACTAAGAATGTGCTCACTAACTCGTAAAACTGTAGAAACGTGCGAGTTAACTCGCGATTTTGACAACATTGCTTATATGCACATGAAAAAGTGAATACTAACTAAGAAAGAAATAGGTTTTTCTTAATAAATACTAAGAAATAGGTTTTTCTTAATAAATAATACTCTCTGAAAAAAAAAAACACTAATTACTTAGCTGAATTAATACTCCATGTAAATTTCCCAAGCAAACATTAAAACAGGCAACTTATGTGTATATGTGATGATGTGATTTCAACTCTAAGGGCTGAGAGTCAGAGCTGAAGTAGTATGAAATTGCAAATAGACAAGCTACAAACTTAAATCTGTAAAATACTACATGTAGTCAATCTTTTGTCCACTCTTTGCTAATATCATGCTGTGAATTTATTTGAATTATGACAGCTCATTCCAACAATAAAAATAATTATATAAACACTTACCATTTATCATAAGACATCAAACTTAAATACAGTAATTGCATATTTGCTAAGTATCACAGTTGCAGAACCACAATTAAAGCCCAGAAATAAAAGAGGTCCCACGTAATATATGTTTTTGAAAATAAGTAATCTATCTTCCAAAAAGTAACCAGATAGTCAAATTGATTAATATGGATAAATAATTATTTCAAACTTGAAGATATTTACATAGCAAAATTCCTTATTAGATATACAAGGTGAGGCTGGTAAGCACAAAACAATAGCAATCCAATCCATTCCAATCAACAAATACAAAGTAAAACTTCTCATTATGTAACGGATGGATGTTGGAAACAGCTTAACTGACATATTAATTCAGCTCACTTCCGTTCTACTACTTCTCTTATATTTTCCTGACCCAAAAACCATTTGCAATCTTACAAAAACTACACATCAGGTAAGAATAGGGTTCTTTCGCTTATTTTTGTCTTGGAGTAAGGTCATTTTGTTGGGACATTGACTTATGCAAGTCTTAGTTTGCATCCACCAATATTCTATAAAATGACTTTCACCTCCTCTCTGTACATTCCCTATACAGCATCAATGAAAATTACTGAATTCCCCGGGGCTACACATAATCTAAAGCAGGCAGATTCTGGTCGCACCCGAGGTCACAACTAATAACTAGACATAGTTTCAAGATAAAATTCCATGGAGGGTTATTTATTACAATGCTGACTCGCCATGAGACTGAAGCAATTGCTGTAATTCGTAGATCATCTCTTTATTCCTCAAATACGTAAGTTTAAGTTCTCAGCATTCAATTCAATCAAGAGCTTAAAAACCTAAAGATACTGAATTATATGATGTACCAACCTAAACCCTAAAAGATCAATTCTTTTCCATTATGCAAATCAAAACCCTATTTGAATCATTCAAACACATAAATACATACATAAACTCCCAATTCACTACAATTAAAACCTAAATTAAAGAGAAAAATAACTGAACCGAAGAATTCAGCTACTGACCAAGATCGCCGCCACGTTTGGCGGAGCGGCAATCGGAGACCCTCGAAGCAATATCCTCGAACTTAGCTTTTCCGGAAATGATGTCGTCGCGGATAACTCTGAGCTGAGAAACGGCCTCCTCACGGGTAGTGCCGTTGATGACCTGGCCTTCTGGATCTTTCCATGAGGTCTTTCTTCGAGAGCCTTGGTGCTTTATGAGTATGTGAGAAGCACAGACCTCTTCAGAAGATGACATCTTGGGCCTCTTCTTGTGCTTGTCTTTGTGAGCGAGGTGTTGGTGGTGGTCTCGGGAGGAGGTGTTTTTAGGGTTAGGGTTTGGATCGGCTGATTGCTTACGTTTTCGGTCTTGGGGCTCTATTTTGGAAGATTGAGAGAGAGGGGGGGCGGGGGGAAGAGAGAGAGAGAGAGAGATGGGGTCTAGGGTTTTTAATTTGCTTTTTGGGTTGAAGTCCAGTTTTGGGTGATTTAAAGAAAAATTTTTGTGGCCATGGACCAAATGAGAAGACGATAAAAAATAATATTACTTCTAGGAAATACCGAATATTTAATATGAAAATGTAATAATTTTTTTAATATTATTTTTTCTTTTTCAAGATAAAATCAAACAACACAACACAAAACATTGTGAGAATATGGAATTAATATAGTTATAGGTCTAATGTATAGAAAGAAATGTATGAATAAGTTTAATAATACAGATATTGATTCTTATATTGTTAAATAGATCAAGTTTGAATCTCTTTTTATTATAAATTATAATTATTAAAAAAAATAAAATAATATAAGAGGATTCGAATCCCTCTCCCCATGGTCAATATAAGGAAATAGATACTCTCGAAAAATCAGAATAACCTCATGATGATTTATATGTAGTTGAAATAATAAGGTATGTTGAAGTGTGATTTGAATTTGAAAGATACAAAAGTGATTTTAATTATCTCTATAAAATGTGAGAACTTGAAATCAATATAATTGTAGGTCTAATGTATAGAGAGAAATGTATAAATAAGTCTTTAATTTTTAGTTATGTATTCCTCAACTTTTTAATTGAGATAAATGAATAGTTTTTGCTTATAATTTCTTGTTCACGAGGAAGCTCTAATTAAGTTTTACTTATAGAGGTATGCAATATTAAAATTCTATTTGCTAAATTGGATCTTTATTAAGGATATTATAAGTAAAACTTTTTGGTCTATTTCAATTAAAAATTCAATGACCTTTTTGGATAAATATAAAAATACGAAAACGTAATTGGAAATGACTAAAGTTTAGGGGCTTAATTATCTATTATGTTTTACTTAGTCATCAAATCAACTAGATAAAGTCTAAAATAATTTAGAGCTAAAAATATAGTAGGGTAAAATGAGTGGTAGTTTTTTGTTAATGGGGTTAAAGGAGAAAACTAACTAGACAATATATAAAACAATCCCCTTCTCTCTTGTACACACACAAATGAAAAAAAAAAAAAAAAGCCCCCCTTAACAAATCCAAGATTTGAAATATCCATATATTTCACTTTTTCGTCAAACAAAAATTTTCATTTGCCATTTTTCTACCATTTCCATACCATCAATAGAGCACATTATGCATCTACCACCATAAGTTTAACTTTTGCATTCAGTGAACCTAAAAAGATGGTAGCAATGAAGACATTGGTTTGTCAATAAGTCTTTGATTGTGCAATTTTATTTAACGTGTTTCCATTTTTCTTTCTTCTTTTATTATGAAATGTCATCCCTTATTTGGATTATATCATCCCTTCTATGGAATCTTTTGTATGTGTCGATTAGGCGAGATTTATTCATGTAGGAGAAATTATATCATCCTTACGTAGAATAGAACAACTATTAAAGGGATGTATGCATCTATCCGATTAGGTTATGATAACTCCAATTTTTTGGTCTATGAGTCCTCTTATATTGATTGATGTAACTTATTATTATTATTATTATTATTATTGTTGTTGTAGTTGTATAAAATTCACCCTTGCGAGTAAAAAAAATAAATTAAAAACATAAAATAAGTTCTATTAATACTTAAGACACCAAAAGAGCTCTTGCCCTTGAATAATTGTAAATTATGTAAAGTTCCAAGGGCGTATTCAGGTATTTTATCTATTATTTATTTAATTCATCTTTAAAGTAACTCTACTTATAATATGTATTAATGATAGGGGAAAAAAAAAAGAAAAAGAATGTGTTATGGCATTTTTACAAACTCTTCAACTGGCCTTTTGGAATGCTATAAGCTCCATGCACGTATTACCAACAGCCTCGGTTGAGTTGATGTGAACATCCAATCTTCAACACCTGTTTCTCAGTAACCCAGGTTATTACCCATTCTTACGTCTATTTCTCTGCATATACATGTTGATATTTCATTACTATATGCAGACTAAAAAGAGGAAATCAATAAACATTTAATAAGTTATTTTGATGGATACCTTTCCTCAACTGTATAATTTCTCGTATCCTATATTCCATTTCAGCAGAATCAGTTATTACTTAAAGTAGATTCCAACAAAAAGTATACAGCATCCTGAGAAACTGAGATTGATTAGAACAGTTTTTTAAACTACTCTAGAAAAAGATGCAGATGTTTCAGCATATCTAGTAGTTTTGAAGACCCAAGTCATTCTATTTATTAGGCAGACAGGAGCGGATCTGCAGCTTGAAATTTACACAAACAGAATAGCAAGTTGAGGTAGAATTAGTTGCAGGAAAAGTAGCTGTTAATCCATACAGAATAATTTGAGTTACTAAGCATCCCTATACGGTATAGGAAAAAAAATCATATGCAAACTTTTGTTGATTACAAGTGTTCTTAACATTCTCCACTCACTGTGTAGATTATTAGACTTCTCTCAAAACAGGCCAACTTTTTCTGACTATTTCATTGATTTTTGCATCTATCTGTTTCTGGATATGAGGTTGACAGAGTTCAGCAGCAAAAGCATTTAGTTTGGCAGCCAAACTTGATCTCTCAAGCTCCTCTGCAGGAAGGTTGCCCATCAGCTGAAGAAGGAAAGAATTCTGCTTGAGCTCGAATTTCTGCATAGTAATCATATTAACAAGTCAGAAATCAGAATGCATACGGGAAAGTCCTTGTACACGATTACTTTATTTACTTCCTTAAATGCACCTATTAATCAAAAACTGGTACATTGTAGTATAAAAAACCAAAGAATTCAAAGCAAGCGTCTAAAAGGTCCAAATTCGCAGCACACTTTTATAAAATGGGTTGTAGCAACTTTGTGCACAAGCTGCAAAAAATGCAATGACCAGACAAGCAGATGAAAGCTTTCATCCTAACCCCTTGCAAACTGAGAAACTGACATGGTAGAACAACACAAACATAAAGAACTTAATGACTAACTTATGATGTAAAGGACTTGACTGAATTCTAGCATGAACTTAAAGGACTTCAAAATATAGAGGACTTAATTACATTTTGATACATAGGGGACTTCCTATACACTTAATCCAATTTGAGTTATTTCAATTTACTCATTTAAGCCAGAAAATATATTAATGGAAGATAAAAATAATTCGTCTACGTGAGTCAAGCTTCAGGAGGCTCATCTAAGACTTATTGAACAGCCTACGACCATATGGTCTCATCCCGTTAAGACACAGTCAGCAAAGTCTATCCATCAAGTACAACGCTCCAACAAAGTAGGGTAAATAGATATTGGAAAGAGTGCACAGTCATAATAACCTTTTTTCTTTGTTTTTTTTTTCCCATTTAAAATTTCTTTTTTCCTGGCTCTAGTTATGGGGAATAAGTTGTGAACAGGCAACGGTTCCACCTTGCAAGAAGGAAGTTCAAAGTGATAAGAGCGATTTATGGAAAGAGTTCGATAATAGGGTAAGATCCAACTTTCAGTGCTAGAAAGCAAATGCTTTGAACCCCACCATCCTAATCCTATTGCTTTGTACTCTATTATGCAGACAATCACTTCAACAGCAATAACAACACCCCACCCTTATTTCCATCGGGTGGTTGGCTATCTATCACACAATCACTTGAAAAAAATTTCTTGCATAGTTCTTTATGACTAACAACATCTATATCAGCTAATACTGTGGCTCTTATTTTGCAACCTACATAGAAATTTTGAGAGAATAAATCGTCTCATCAGATACACTTACTTGATGCTCTGTCTCTGCAGGGTAAAATGTACAACGCTGTTGAATTTGAGTAGTCACAACACTACTCTTTGACCTACTTTGTTCTGCTTCTTTAGTGACAGCAGCCAATCTAGCCTCTTCTGTGCTGTTAGTAAAGATAATTGACCTGCCAAAAGAACTCAGCCACCAGTAAAGTTAAGGTCACGCAAAATAAGAAATGGATGGAAGGGAACTATACTATACCTGTATTGATTGCCCACATCCGGACCCTGCCCAAAAACCTGCCTCGAATCATGACTAGACCAGAACACCTCCAAAAGCTTCCTATAACTAATCAATCTAGGATCATAGTCTACCTGTAAAACATTTGTCAAACAGTAAGTATAATATATAAGTCCACCAATTACACCTAGGCCTTGTTTAGTTTTCTCCTTGGAATAGGATTCTGTGTAATCCAAAAATATTATTGGGTTTAGTGAGAACTTAATCATGCTGTAGCTATTATTACAAGAAAATATAAGATCCTAGATTCCAATTCCTTGGAATTCAATCCCTTTCTCCTACTAGTTATTAGGATTCCAAGGTGTTGGAAGAGCTCATGTTTTCCAATCTTACCTTAATAATATTACCAAGCTCACAAAAAAAAGAAAATAATAAATTGCATTTCATGGAATCCTATTCCATAGAAAAAAACTACATAGAGCCTAAAAGTCCAACAGTCGATATAGCCTTGATAAAACTAGTATCTCAGATTCTTTTCAGCATCATAGCTTTCTGAATGCAAATTTAAGCCAACATTAAGCAACTCAAAAACAGACAAATAATCGACTAAAACTCCTGGCTCCTGTAGCAGATCTTTCAGATAGCTTTGGGGCTAAATACCAGAGATTGCCTTGTCAAAGAGGGGCAGTAAAAGAACTCCCTAAGACTAAGCCATGATGCCTGATGGAGTCAACCTACATCCGTTTTGGCATTTACTTCAAAACCCCATCTAATTTCTCAACAAAGTCCATCAATTATCCTCACTATCTCCTCAAACCCCACTCCTGGCTATGTAAAGCATGTGCAATGTATGGAACTAAGGAAGTGATTTCTGAGAAAAGTTGAAAACCTCACCAGCTTTATACATGATCAGTTTTGACAATCAAAACAAGCCAAGACATTTAAATTACTTATAGCAGCTATATCTACTTATATGCAATTAGCATAGTTCAGCATTCACAAATTTGTCCACCTTGCAAGTTAAACTGCATATCAAGCTTCAAATTTTCTCCTCTAACTGGACAAAAGTAAAATAACACACGCTATTATGCAATCCACTAATAAGAGACCAGGAATCCTAATAATATCTAATAAAAATAAGACACTGATAAAGAATATGAATATGCATTTCTCTTTTCATTAATCAACAAAACATACATCAAATTGCAAAATTGGACTCCACGTTTTACGAATAATGGGGTGAAATTTCTCCTCTGTCCCGATATGGTTTTGCTATCGGATCCGTGTTTCCTCTAAGCACATGTTAACGCTAATGAAAAACATTTGAGACAAGCATCGATTTGAACTTCCCACTTCGTACATGACAATAACTGATTAGCATACAGGGACTGGAACGTTATTGAGAACAGCAAGACTTTATTCGTGCAGCGGACACATAATTCTTCGTGTCCACGTTCTCTTAGCAACCAAACAAAACCCCAAGCAGATTTACCAAAAAAATAAATAAAAAAAAAGGAAAAAGACGATCAGCTAGCTACCTGGACACACTCAGCATGATCTCGTAAGCTCCGATACTCGGGATTCGGTTTAGATCCGCCGGAATAACCAACGCTGGTCCGTACAACTCCGTTCAAGCATCCGAACACGGCTTCGGATCTCCAGAAGCTTCCCAGAGCGAAAACCGCCGTTTTCAACCGTACGTTCGGGGAGGATTCACGTCCGGCTTCCGGTAGCCTGATGGAATGAGCAGCGCTGATCGACAACGCAATTATAAGAGAAAGGAAAATAAGACGATGAAGGAATGGAGAGAGATTGTTTCCGGTGAAATGCATCGGAAAAAGTCGATTGCTGATTAGGTCCGGTGGCTTTCCCGGCGACGATTTAGTGAAAGTACGATAAGACAATGTCTGGTTTGGATCCGAACCGAAGCCGAAGCTAAATGCGGAGAAATTTCTTTTTCTTTCTTTCTTTCTTTAAATCTTTTAATAAGAAGTTAAAGTGTGCCAATATAAAATGATTAATTTTGCAATTATAATTTCAACTCTAAACCTTAATTATACTTTCTTGAATTCTAAAACTTTATTTGTATATTAAACTTTTTTCATGGATTCATGTTTTTCTATAGTAAGTAAAAATTTTCTTTTTTATTAATTAAAAATTAAAGGGAAAAACTAATTTATCAATAAGAAAAAATCAAATTGATTTTTGTTAGTTAACAAGGAAGTCCGTATCCTGATTTCCTACCATAAGGATATCCTTTTTGAGTTCTTTAACTAATTATATTAGTAGTTTTTCATCTTTTTGGGTTATTTTGCCAAGAAACCTAAAAAGTGTTCCTTTATTATTTACATTAAATGTTAGTTTTGTGTAATTTTTGTATTTTAAATCTTATAAATAATATAAATAAATATCAAGGATAAAATGTAGAGTTCCTCTAAGGGAAAGAATTTCATAAAACGTTAATACAATATTTTAAAGACCATATCTATATAACCTCCTTGAGACTACAAAATGGTTCTAGTGTCTAATTTTCCCTCCTAGCATGTAATAAGGATAAACTAAGTATAGCATGGTATAGTATAAAATTCTACTATTATCGAGCCTCATAGATACCCTATTTCATATATTAAAACTGAAACCTATATTTATCATATAGAAGTTATTCGATAATAAAACTTATATTTTGTATAACTTGTAGGATATAGGTTATTTTGTAGAATCTATAATTTTTTTAATTACATTTTCATAATATAAAATTTTCGAAGTAAGTTGTTTAACAATCATTCAATTTTCTTATACACTTGTAACTAGTGCATTCATTAACTTAATAATATCCAATAATTTAATTGTGAAATATTATAGTTATTGTAATGTTATACTTTATTTTAACTTATAATACTATTTTAGAGATTCAATTTTAGTAGTAAGGTTATTCTCCTTATTTTAAAAATTGAGCAGTGAAAGTGGAGTATGAATGACTAAGTTTGCCATCAAGTTAATTAAGTGAGTTCTTAAGTGGAAAAATGCTGAATCTATGGTTACAATTCAAATAATAATGTACTCTACCATTAAAATAGTAAGAATGAAATGATGGGTACAGTACCGTCTAGATCGTAGCCATAAAGTTACAACACTGCAGACCTTTAATTAATTTCCCTTTTACTTTTAAAATTTTCTATAATCTTAAATAAATATAAAAACACTTTAAGATTATCGGTGATGTTGGTTATGTGACATTATTCTAAGTAGAGTTGTAAATTGAAATAATTTACATAGATTTAGGTTGATCTTAAATTCTTAAATGTTTGGAAATATTTAATATCATACATGTATATTATATATGTGTGCTATAGAGTCATAAATTACTCAAAATCTTAAGACACCTCTAAATAAAAGATAATAAATGTTTGATTGTGCATAATCATTGTGATTGAATATGCATTAGTTATGTTTTATAGTGATTATATGGCAAGAGTTTTTGTTAATCAACAACATGTTCATAATAAATGAAAATAAAAAGAGGATTTGAACATTTTCCATCTCTAAAAGGAAAACTGTACTTATATCATAAATCTTAACTTAGGAAAAAAGGTTAAATGAGTCTCTTGTTAATATTATTGATATTTTTCTTGAAATAACACGATAGAAGTGAAAAATATGAAAATGAAAATAATTTACTAATATTTAAAAAAGTAATTCAAAAAATGCATAAAACAATATTTAACCAATAAGAATTTTGGGATATGGAATTGCTTTAACAATTTGACTTGGTGTTTACCTAATCAATTGTGTAATCTCTAATGTCTAAATTTTATTTTCTAATATATTATTCGGAATCAAATGGGCTAAACAACTATTATTTAACAATTACAATTATAAGTATAATCTTTCAAGTTTCAACGATTAAGTGAAAAATAAAGCTTTTATTAGAAATCCAAACGAGAGGGGCAATATGGACAATTTCTTGAAGAGGCCCGAGAGACTATAAATACGTCCCGGAATTAGGGTTTTACGTTCTCCTCTCGCCTTTCACTCGTCAGCCTCAATTCTTGCGGTAAACTCGTCTTGTCTCTTCAGGTATTATAGCATATTCAAAATCCTTAACCTCTCTGTTTTCATGTGATGTCTTCTTGAATGTTCTTCTTCAGGTTCATGTCTTTCGTCTTTTTGCTGCCTTGTTTGGTTTGCCTTTTTACTGAGCTTTGTGTTGGATTTCAGGTTTCATGTTTGTATGACCTCGTTCTGTGTCAGTTATGATTGTTTGGTATAATGGAATAATGATACATGTTGATCTGTTTTCTGTCGTTATCCAATACTTCGTTATATGAAGAACAACTGTAGAACGATGGGTTTGGTTATTTATAGTTAAAAGATATAACCGGACCGTTGATTAGGTAGTGCTGGAGCCGCCTTGGATTTAGCTTTCATGGAAGTAAAAGAAGGAGGTGAAAGTAAAACCCTAAACGTAACAATTTAGTACTTACATGTTTTGAAAATTCCTAAGCTCGGGTCGATTGCCTGGTGAAGCCCTCGCGGGCATGTGATGGTTCAAAATTATTGGGGAAAATCTTTCCGGAGATTATTGTTTCATTCTGCAAGTGATTGCTTGTAAGTTATTATGAATGACATTCTTCCGTGAACGCTACCTTGCGCCCTAACCTAAGGAAGAACTTAAAACTTTTGTTGAAGAAGCTGGTCATCTATCCTTTCTATGAATTTCATACTGAAATTTTCGAAAGATGAAAATCTGGTGACTTATGTTCTTTGGATTTTTTTGTAAGTATTAGCTTTGGAAAGATTTCTTCCTTAGACCTGCAAATGCAGTTCCAATTTGCCTATGGTAATTGTTTATTTTTCTTTTCTGAGGTTGAAGCCTTAATTAAACTATTCATGGGTGAATCCAATGGAGTGAGGCTGCTAAGGAATTAATAGCTGTATAAGATTATGGTGACAGCCTAGTTTAATGGTTCAGATTTATAATGAGTTCAAGGTGAAACAGAACCAAGACATTAAAGATTATTAATTTTCAGGGAAAATCAAACTGTGCCTGTGGACAGTTTGGCAAATATGATCTTATGTAGGATTTTTGACATGGAAAGCAGGTGCACCAATTTCGTGTTGTTCTTTTTCCTCTATATAAGGATTATAAATTATAGTAGCGGAACCTCTCTGCTGTTATTTAAAAAAGGATTGGCATCCTGCTAGTCGGTGAAAAAGGATAGACATCTTGCTACTTGGTCAAAAAGGATAGGCATCTTGTCACTTGGTGTTTGTTTGTGGATTTAGGAGAGTACCTTTTAGTTCGTAGGAAAAGGGTTCTATGCTCTGTATGGTGGTTCATGTGATTAATAACAAATAATGCCAATATCTTCGACATCTCAGCATGTGGTGGCTAATATGCAGAGTAATGGAATTGTTCTTTTACTATGACTTACGCAGATTGCAGAATGGATTCTCAGATCAAGCATGCTGTTGTGGTGAAAGTGATGGGACGAACTGGGTCAAGAGGTCAGGTGACCCAGGTCAGAGTTAAGTTTTTGGATGATATGAACCGGTTCATTATGAGAAATGTCAAAGGCCCAGTGAGGGAAGGGGATGTCCTCACCCTTCTTGAATCTGAGAGAGAAGCAAGGAGACTCCGGTGATCGATGCGACCAAGTTCTTGTCATGCTCTTGTTTTCTTGGTAGTTTCAAAATTAGCATGATATGTTTTCATGAACTATTTTCCTTTTGATGGTTGGAACAAACAGTTGATATTGAGATATGGAATATTATGTGAGAGAATCTTGAAATCTTATTTTAGATTGTTTTTGGATGCCAGTTTGTTCATTGGATTTGATATAGATTTCACTTCCATTCACCCTGCGTTTCTGAGAGAGGGCAATGCTTCTCCATGTTATTTTTTTGCGAGTTATAATAACTGTATTTGGTTAAATGTGAACAAATCCAATTGAAGCATAAAATTGATGACCTTTCAAGGTCAGATGAGGTTACACGTGATTGAAACATCTCATGATTAATGTTTGATTCGGTCGCATGCCCCACTGTTCTGTCAGTGTTCATTATAGTAAAGAGTGGAAATGAACTCCCAGTTTGCTATATATCCAGCATAGGAGAGTTGGCTTTCTTAGGGCATTTGCCAATTTTGCTTTCCTTTCCTTTTTGGGGATATGTAGAGATGTTTCATCCTCTAACTATGGACCGAACCAAAAATATATAGTCTTGAAAGTTTAACTGCTGAATCACATTAAGTAAATTCCTATATGTCCCTGGGGAAAAAAATTCCTGTTGCTTAGTCAAAGAGTTTGTGATACGTAGTAATTCTCTGAGCTTTTTTAGGTCTTTGCTGGCCATGATAATTGTTTGAATCCCCTTGAAGAGCAATTCTCTTACACCCATCTTATCCCTCTTTATTTTGTTTATTATATCTGCTATCGTCCTTCATAATTATCATGGCAAAATATAGTATGCCATCTATTTTTGATTGCTTCGTGTCATTTGAGTCTGTCACCTTTAAGTTTTCTGTTGGAATCTTCTGCCATTTCGATACTACTAGAAGTCGATCTATTAATTTCTTTATTCATTCAATTTCATGCCGGTAAGGATTGATGTCAGTTCTACAAGTGAAGGAGCCAATAGTTGCTGTGCTGGTGGCTACTGAAATTCTACTCCTGTTAATTCATCACCTCGGAATCGGATGATATGAATTCTGAATTCAGATCTCTAAATGGCTCTTACTAGGGCTGGATTGCATTTTCTTTTCTTTTCTTTCTTTTGTTTATTTTTTTTTGGGTGCATGTTGCTACTGATTTATTAACATTACCATACAAGGCACGTAGAATATCAACTGGTGGCCTTTGAGTATAGGCTATAGGGAACGGATAAAGAAATCAGAAATAAAATTTTTCACTGAACTGGGCAACTGATAAGCGAACAAGCGAATGAATGATAATTCAGGATTACCAGGATATGCAAGGCTCGATCCGTCACAGGCTGGGGACTTAAAAGAGGATTTGCTCAATCCATGTGTATCACTAATGTATTTTTCAGAATCCCATTCTGCGGTCTACTTGGGCCTAATCCTCAGGAGGTAAGGATGAATAGTACTCGTTACAATAAGAATACTTCAACCTTTTTTTTCCCCCTCGCTCCCCAACTTAACGCATTCACTTTAGAAGATTTGCTGTAAATCTTCTTTACATCACTTGTAAATGTTTCGGGTTTTAGTAAAATAATGTAGAGAGAAGGTTATAATCGGTATCTTAACTTTGGGTCATTTTATAATAAAGTGCAAAAATTTTGAGTTATTTTATAATTAAGTACCATTTCGAATGATAAATTTAATACGTAGGTGAGCTATTTGATGTCGGCTTCCCTGCCCGAGGTTGACTTTGTCTTCCCTCATTAATTGATGTGGCACTGTGAACGAATTTGTGCGTGACGCATGTTCAACTAAAACAAGAATTGGAATTTATTACATTAGACTTTCAATTAAAAATTATAAAAAAAATCCGCATAAATTCGAAAATACCATATCATTAATATATATTTAGGATAATTATATATATAAAAAAGTACATTTTTAATCTTTAATATTTTATTATTATTTTATTTGAATCCTATATATATATATATATTCAAATGTTAAATGTTTGCAAAAATTTGCAAACAAGTCCTTTTTTTAACACTTATATTTTCTGTAAGTATATAACACATGAAAACCTCTTATTCGTCCATATAATTGATTTAAATAAATACTATAATGTTAATTAACTAAATTATTAGAAAATATAGAAAATCAGAAAAAAATCGTAGAAAAATAAAAAAAAATTTCTAAAAAAAGTCATTTTATCATTCATAACCATGGTTGGTCTGAATAATCACTTCAAGAAAGGTAGATTGTGACTCGTTGGCAGCCATCTTGGTCGTCCACAACATGGTCGGGGGATTGAGTTTTTCTCCATTCTTTTTTATTTATTTTATTTTATTTTTAAATGGGAGTCACCTAAAGATGAATGACCCACCTTCAAGTTGTGGTACATCCCAAGGTTGGGGTGGCCAAAATTGTACTCTTTTTTTTTTGATTTTTTTTGCAAATTTAAATTATTTTGTTTTTCTCATTATTTTTAATTAATTTTATATTTAATTTAATTAATTTTTAGCTCAATCAAAGGCTATCACGTGTGATATATTAATGAAAAAATTGGTGTTGAAAAAAAGTCTTCATTTGCAAACTTTAAGAACTAATAACGCGGATAATCTTACAAAACCTACAAAGCTTGAACATTTCGATATCCAACAAAAGTAGGGGTGTGTATGGTTCAATTTAGTATATTTCATCTATTTGAACTAAATCAAATCTAATGTAACTTTTGGTTTTTTTAAGATTTTGAACCTAATTATAGCATTTGGTTCATAATTTTTTTGAGCAATTAGTAAATGATTAGATCTAGTTTGATTCACAGTTCAACTATAATAAGAAAGTTGAAAATTTTATTGACATTTTAAAACCAAAATCAATCGTTGATCCACCTCATCTTTCAAGTTGGTCCATCATGTTTGATCTCTCTTACTAGGCATCGGAAGCTTGAACCTCTCCCAGTGTCAGTTCAATTTTTTTTTTTTAATAACTGTATCCAAGTGTTGATTATCCACCGTTTTCATTTTAACATCATTCATCTCCACATAATCTCCAACCTTCTCTTCAACATTACTCTTCTCAGCTTCGACTGCAGTATTAGATTCGTCTGGACGTTGGGTTGCCTCTATTGATCCAAGCATAAAACATTATATATATGAGTTCATGTGGGTGCGCCTAGGCATGTGGAGAAATATATATTTTCTTTTACATGATCAAGCTCGACAAAAATTGAAGCATAATGCACATCCAATTAATCCTAGTAGTGTGTTGCCATAGTGAAGCCATGCGGTGCATTTAAAATCCAAAACATGCACTTTGAAAATTACAATTTTTACTATTTAAATCGAACCACGGGGGATATATTAAAAGAGAATCAACTGCAAATCAAATCGATTTGAAAAATAAATAAATAAAGTATAATCAAATTTGATTTGAATAATAATATTAGTCAATTTTGAATTTAATTTGAATATTAATATTATTATAATTAGGTTGTTTTTTTTTTAAAGAAAAAGTTTAAACAAGCTCAATCCTAATCAAATTTGAAATGGTTGAGTGCTATTTCTAATCAAGTTCGAGCTCAATATTGTTCATTCTCACCTCAACTCATTTACAATCTTAAATAAAACCAGACATAAAGATTTGATCTCACTAGTGCTGGACTTAATTTTCAAAGAGGGAGGAGAGTCGAGAAAGTGCAGAGGCAGTGGTGGGCTTCCCCGAAGGTAAAGAATAGGGAGGGGAGAGTGTGTGTGTGTTATTTTCTTTTACATCTTTTAAAAATTTAGTTACTACAAAAAAAATCAGTTGCCAAATTTTTCAAAAAGAATAATAATACCTGAAAGCTGATATTGCACGTTCAAACTTTCTAAAGCATATCAAAGTAATACAAACCATGCGAGACTCGTATCACGCTCTTAAAGATTTATAGTACAAGGAGATGGTGATGCTGAGGTTGAATAGTTCCATTTACCAAGTAGGACGTTATTGCAATACTTTAATCCAGGATTTCTCTCTATTTTCCCCTAATCTAGAATGATATGGATCTTAACTTGAAGCTGGAGCCTCATGCCACCGATAGATTACGTTGTAGAGAATTATGTTGATATACACACCTAAAGAATTCCCAGAAGACAATAACATATCAACAAGAGAAACATAATATAGCAAGCCACTGGCATCACATCTGGAAAAAAAATATGTAAAATTCAGAAGTTTCAACGCAGAACAGAACTTCAACTACGAAATTCATCAAGTTGTAATGGTCCCTAGGAAATATTGAAAATCCCTCCAACAGTCAATTACAAAAACCAATAAAATATCTCTAAGCCTTATCAGCTTTGGATGCGGTTGCTGCAGCTTGACCTCTAAGACGACCAGTTCTCCTGGCAGCAATAAGACCAACCTTTTGGCCAGGAGGAGCATCACGACGGACGGTGCTAGCATGACCAATATGTTGGTGGTTACCTCCTCCATGAGGATGTTCAACTGGATTCATGGCAACACCACGTACCTTAGGCCAGCAGTTCCTCTTCACTCTGAATTTGTGATAAGCATTACCAGCCTTAAGGAGGGGCTTCTCAGTTCTTCCTCCACCAGCAACTTGTCCGATCATTGCTCGGCAACCACTTGGTACGATCTTCTTGGCACCAGATGGAAGCTTAATTCTGCCAGGGCAAGAAGAGTCAGTACAAAAAAAAAAAAAAACTGATCTAAATGAAAACATTGATTCATAATTTAGCTGGATATTATGGTAACTAGAGAATCTTAACCAAGAAAAACATTGTTGCTTCCATTTTTGATCTTGATGACCTTCCAATCAGTCAATACAGCAATATTTCAGAGAACCTAACTAGGCCAAAGACTATCATTTCCTAATTAGAACTTTCAAATCTAAGTACAGAGTGCAGTGACGCAAACTAGCAAAGTATCATTTCAGAGACAAGGAGACTAGAACTGAACTACATGACACACTACCTAAGCTAAAAGAATGCTTGAGGAATCAAAAAAAATTTAACTAGCATTGTGTAGCTTCTTTAAGCTTCTAGTGAAGATTTATCAAACAGAAGCTTCAGTCAGTAATCCTTCCAATATGATCAGCATTGGCTATTTAAAACAGCTCGAATACCAATTCATTTGTAGTATGCTTCACATCTAACAAACGGTGTAAAGATGGCACAGTTATGCGCCTGAAAGGTGGAAAAACTAAGCGTTTACTTCACAACATAATATAAGAAAGCATTAACGAGGCTCTAAACCCAAAAGATCGGTCTAACAAATCAATCCCAGCTAAGCTAGCGTATTGCGCTCAGATGCATCACAACCCTGAGTTTAACATTACTGAGACCTATTAGCTCAGATCCAATCCTCCATAAAAATTAAGATTCGAAAACCCACTAAAACCTTAATAAAAGAACCAAAAATAAAATAATTATCCTATCTGGTGTCTGGCGGCTACCTCCAAACCCATTTCAACACTATCACCAATTAAACTATCAAAATAAAGCCCAATTCGCTGAATACGTAAACATGGAACAAAAAAACCCTTCATAAATTAAGTCCATCATATCTTACAATAACATAAGATCTATCAGAAAACATGACACTAAACGATCTAATAAGCAATAAAACAATAATCTAAGAATTCTCCAAAACCTAAACTCCACCAAAGCAATGGAAACGCTCCTATCTATAACCAGAAAACCATATTAGAAAGCCACCACCAATTCCAAATTAAAAGAAAACCCAATTCACAAAACACACCAACAAACACGAAAGGCATAAACTTTGAATGAAATTTAATCAAGCTCCAAAAACAAAAACATCATTATCTGGTCTACAACTTAAAACGCACATCTAAACCACCAAAAATTCCAAACAAAACAAAACCCAATTTACAAAACGCATAAAATAATACAAAAAACCAAAACTTTAAAACAAATCATTAAAAAATCCAACCTGGTGGTGTCATTATCCGGGTTATGACTAATAACAACAGCATAATCGCCGGAGCACCTAGCGAAAACTCCGCGATCACCAACATGATGTTCAACATTACACACGACAGCACCTTCAGGGATCACCCTTAAAGGCAGCACATTTCCAACAACAAGTGTAGCCTTTTTCCCACAGTACACGAACTGTCCTGTATACATGCCCTCCGCAGCAACGAAAAGCTCTTTCTGTTTCTTGTAACGAAACGGGTGTCTGAAGTTGACCCGGGCTAATGGAGCTCCACGACCCGGATCGTGGATGATCTCGGTGATTACACCCTTGAGGTAGCCATTGCGCTCGCCGAAGTCGAGATTGCGGAACCGGGCGGGACCCTTTCGGTGGTGGGTGTGGGACTTGAAGACTGATCCGGCACCCTTACGCTGTGCCCGAATAACGCGACCCATTTTTGGGAGGAGGGTGTGCGGTGACGAGGAGCAAGGGAGTGTGAAGAAATGAAATTAGATAGGTTTAGGGTTTGTGGTTTAAATAGGTGGGAAGGTGGTGTAGTTTTCTGGGCTAGGGTTTTTAGAGGGAGGAGGGATGTTGGGCTTTAGGATTAGGGATTCGGTTTTTAGGGTTTAGGATGGGCCTTGGGTTTGCAAAAAATTGGTACAACAGTCGAATTTTAAGTAATAAGACTTTCTTCTTCATTTATTTATTTATTCTTTTTTTTTTTTATGATCGAGCAATTATTATCTAGGTTTATATTAAGAAAATTCTTCTTCTTCTTAAAAAATAAAATAAAATAAAAGTTCACTCTGCAAATGATGATTACATTTTTCAGAAAGATTTGGCATACGTGAAAATGCGAAAAATTGAAAGAGTTGAAGAGTGGAAGTTGTTCGACTATAGTTTGTTGGCGTAATTATGGTGTTTCAGTTGTAAATTTTATGAAAGCTCACCATTTTTCCAACTATTTATATATTATATTCCTATTCTTTATTAAATCATTTGTTGTATAAATAGTATTACATGACTGTATTTAATTTATATATATAAATCGCAAGTACAATATATATCAATCATATATAATATAGTTTTGAGGTAATAGGATATTTTGTACATTTTTTTTAAAGATAGAAATTAATTGAAATTGAAATATTGTCCTTGATAGTATTTGGTTTGCAATTTTTAGAGGTATCAAACATGAGTAAACCTATTATATCATGTTGAGTTTATAAATAAGCTTGGTATTAAACAAAACCCCCTTATAGTATTGAATGATTGAAATCTTAAACTTTGCATCCCTTCAATTTGTTAGTATAAATTCTTTGGGAAAAATGAAATAAATTCTCTTAATTAAACCTTGAAATAACAATTTTTTTCAATCAACACGATATCACTGCTTCGCTGCCACTATTGCTAATGCCACCATTACTATTACCATTATTGTCACCATTGCCACCTCTAGCATTGCTACCATCATAACCATTCACCATTACAACACTAGCTTCAAATTACTACTAACATTACTATATTATCATCAACAGTTGCAACAACACCATCACTATACCACCGTTATCACATTATTATCACCTCAAAAATCTCGCATACCATTACTACCATCATTACTATCTAACTATATCATTATTACCACTATTAAAGTAGCTGTAGTCGTTTCATTATTTACACCATCATTGCACAACAATATTGTTACTAGTATTGTCCTCTCACAACCACCACATCATGGTGGTAATAGTGCAATGATGCTAGACCCCCATTCATCTCTAATGAAGACCTTTGACAGTCGATAAGAGACTCATAACCTTTGACCATGAGCATGTATGTAGGGTTCCGTTGGATTGTGCTAATTCTTAAATTTTTTATATTTATGTTGTGTTTGGTTTACTATAATGGAATTATTATTATATTTTTATTACCATGGAAATAATATTCCCTTATTTGGTTTATAAAAGTTATACTATAAGGAATATTTAGTTTTTGTAATGTAGAATAGCTAAAAAATTTCTATTTATTCTCTTTACTTGAGGAATTACTATTGCCCACATAATGCAACTTTTATTTAAAAAATGTTCCAATCATGAAACAAAATTACATTAAAGTAATCATCATTCCTTTGCAACTTTATTCCATTCTAATAAATCAAATGTAACATTAGTATATCCTTAGTGGTTAAGCTAGTAATATTAGTATAGAGGATTAATGTACAAGGTGGTGGAACTTTATATATGTAAACTTAAATTCTTTCTCCCTTACTTTTTTTTTTTTTATAAATTGTTTTTGCTAGTTTTTTGATTTTGAAATCCAAACATTCAAAGCAAGTGATTTTAATTTGAAAGAGGATTAATTGTGGAGATTGGAGTTGGGCTTATATTTAATAATCGATCCTCTCTTAGTTGTATATTTTGGGACCTACACAAACAATTTATCGCCCTTTTAGTTTCTAGAATATAATAGATAAGAAATAGAAAAATTAATCTCTAAGAAAAATTATTACCTAGAGTAGACCACGAAGTGCTTACTTTGTATAAATTCCTATTATTTGGAATATTTATTCTAATTTTTTTTTTCATATTATTAATTACAATATTAAGTGTGAATATAACTAAAAATATCAATATGCCCCTATTTGATCATTTTAAAATGTAACAAAAAAAATTTAACTTTTCTTGGCATATATGCCATATTTTTTTATGTTTATGTGATATATATATACTGTGTAAGCATACATACATACATACATACATACATACATACATATTAAGGAATATATATATATATATATATCGGCGAAAGTTTTAGTATGAAAAATTTTAACGGGGCTTCATGGGCACTTGTTAGTAGTTAAAGAAGAAATTTTTATACCCTTCCAATTTTTTTTTTTTTTTTTTTTACAAAATATCCTTTTTTATATATTTAATTGACTTTATGGCAACTAAAAATTTCCTTTATCATTTTTTTAACTAATGCGTTAGTGCATGTCTAATGCACGGTGCTTGACATACTTTCCGGGCGAAGGATCCCTTTTCAAGGTCTTGATAGGTTCTTAGGAAAGTTAGGGTCAATATCAACACATATGTATAACATATAATTTATAATAATTATTGAGTCTTTTCTTTATTACTAAAGGCTCTAAAATTTGTTTATTTTTCTTTTTTTCTTCTTCCCGCTAGTGTTATTTTATTTATATTGTTTCTAATAAATAATATAAATAAATTTTAAAAACTTATTTTCAAGAATCTTAGTAATAAAGTGGAAAGGTTTTAAAACGTTGACATAACAATTTAACAACTTGAAAGGAAAAAAGATTCATTAGTACTAATATGCTATATGTTTAAATGAGTGGTCGATAAATATTACTGATTTTTGAATATATAATAGTAGTGATGAATGTTTTTTTTTAAAATAACTACTATTTATATTTTCATCGATTAAAATTTTATTAATATTTACAATCTATTAATCAATTTACCGAATATGTTAATACTGCTAAAACTTTTTCGGATCAGAGTCCTCCGGGTTAAAAAACACATTGTTATGAGCACACAATAAGAGGCCTTTTAGTTATCACGATTTTCATAACTATAACAATGTAACAAAATTTCAAACAATGATTGGAACTGGCCGTGCTTACAAACAGTAGTGCAAACTAGCGGTTGACAATAATTGTTGTCTGCATTAGATACTATAAAACAGAGGAAAAAAGGAAAATATTTTTCTCATGTGTAATAACTTTTTCATTACAAAGGCGGCAATCTCTATATTTTGTTGTAATGGCGACAAAGCATCTTTCTTTGGACATATGCTGTGCCTCTCAAGTATTTCTATTTACCTTATGTATGGGAGTAAAAGGATAAACTTCTTACCTACCACAGTGTAGAAGGAAAGGTGTATGATGTTTTGTTTCATTGAGTGAGTAATAGAATGGAGAGAGGTCAACTGTCATTGTCCGTCGGTTACCATCCTTGTTTTGTTTTCACAAAATGTGTAAATAAGCTAAACTTATTTATATGCTAGGACTCGATATTTAGTTTTGTTTGATTTAAAAATGCAGTGGAGGAGATCTGATTGTAAAGGTTATGTATGCATAGCTTGCATCTCGTGTTATATGTGACCTTAAAGAAACGATGTAAGATGACACATAGAAAATGATTAAGAGTGAGGGATAGAAAGAAGGAGGAGGCAATTTTAGATAGCTTGAATGTACTAGTAACTAGTGGAGGAGTTATATAGCATTAGTCTCACAATTCTTAGAGAGCTAATGTGCTTTTTATTTTGAGCTTTGTTTGATTTTTTATAAAAGCAATTAGATAGTACGATGGTGTTTGTCTCAATTTTTCCATTTGTCAAGTGATGAGGAACTTTGGGTATTTAAGTCGAGGCCTATAGAGAGCCTTTAGAAGTATACAAGCTTTCTTGAGAAAGATTGGAAGTGAACTAGTCGGTCTAACAGTTTCTACTCCAAGTCCACCAAGTCAAATCTCCCATAATCATCTCAAGTTCATGAACTTGACTCCCTAAGCCTTGTCATCTAGTCCAGAGGGTCAAGCCTAGGTTATTATTAGACTTAAAGCTCACAATCTATATTAAACCCCCATAGAAAACAATGGAAATAAGCTCGAACTTGAACTATTCAAGTAATTTATTAAGTAGAGCTAAAACTTCATGATATTTAGTTCGATTAGTTTACAAGGTTGAGTGGAATTGAGTTGAGATTAAATAGTAGTTAAGTTCGAATTGAGTATGCATATCAATATTATTTTAAAGAAAAGAATATATATATATATATATACTAGTCAAGTTCCATTTTAACTAGATGTTTACTTGTGTTTTGCTCGAGAACAATAGAATAAAGCTTTAACTCAAGCTGCTCAAGTAGTTTCTTGAGTCAAGCTCAAACTTTATGATATTGAGTTCGATTAATTCACAAACCTAATTAGATTTTTAGTCAGGCTTAAATACTAGCTAAGGTCAAGTTGGTTAGTATGTAAATATTATTTTAGTGAAAAGAAAAATTAATTTTTTCCCAAGTTGATCCAAAATTAGTGTAATTGAGTTGAATTGAGTTTATTGGAAACAAATTTAAAATTTAAAATTCAATTGAGTCGAATTGAAACTCAATGATATTTATAATCTCAATTCGATTTGTTTAGAGCTGGCTTTAATCTTTCAAATAAATGGGTACGGTTTCAGCCTATATTATTGTGGGTTTATATGATTTCACTCCCAGTAGGTAAATTCCTCCTTAGTACGGGTATGGCAGTGAACTTCTTCACATGCAAAATGTTTAATTTTACTTAAAATTTTTATTTTAGTAGTGTACCAATATATTACTTATATGGATAGACGGTGGATGGATATAAATTATATTGAAATCAGAACTGTGATTGTAGATAATTTTTATATAATTACTGTTTATGTTTTGTATGTAAATATTATTATATTAAAATTTTATTAATACTTATCTACTATACCATTAATCAATTCATATAATACGGAAATACTATTAAACCAGTACAGAATGCAAATGCACAAGACAAGGACGAACTGTAGTACTATTCTTATTATACAGAGACATGCAACTAATGTTCCTACAACAAAGTCAAACAATTTTTTACAAAAAAAAGAAATTCCTTATAGATACCTCGTCGACAAAACTACAAACCCTAAGAAGGCCTTGCTTGATACTATGTTCTACATTATCAACGTTGAGATTAGAGAGCGAAAAACCGCTTCGTCGCAAGGAATGGTAATGCCCATGTCGTGATTAAATCCATAAACCTCTTCTGCTCTTTCAAGCAGATGCTGGAATTGAGGATGTGCAAGCAGTCTAATAGGAATGATATACCTGCTTCTCTTATCTCCAACGTAGACAGGCAAATGACCTTTCGGAACATCTTGAGGAACAATTGATCCCTCCTCCTCATACCCATGATTATGAATTTTGCTAAAGCTTGATGTACATCGTTTGAGGATGATTTTTAGGCTTTGTTGAGGTGGTATGCATGAATTTTTAAAGGCCATTTGTAAAGTATATATCTTGGTGCAATTATAGGAGAGACTATAATGGAGTCCTTAACTGAAAGTCTAGTAGTGCAACTTTCAAGAGTGTGATGGGATTGATTGAGAGGATCGTTGGGGATTTTATGGTAAGGAATTGTGGGACAACATCACATGCTTTGTGGGGGTGAAATGGGCAAACACATTTTTACTATGTACTAAGGGGCATGTATACACTAAATAAACATATTAGACAGCTAGTAGGTGTAGGACAGAACTATGGGACACATTTCACTGTGCGTACGAATGCGTTTATCTGTAGTCGAAGGATTGTTATGATTAATATTCTAAATGCTCTCTATCTTGTCTGGTTTCAACTATCACTTCAGGGAAAGGACTACTAGGTATTCATGTCTGGATTTGATAGGTTAAAATTAGAATAATTGGCTACCTAACCTCTTTCCTCCCTCGTGACCATCGAGGGTACTACAGAAATATTCACTTGTTGCCTATTGGCTATGCCTTTTGGTCTGATATTAGGCCATGACTCACTCTTTGTAAATGAACCTTGTGGAGAAACTTTAGGTTTTCGCGACATTGGATTCTCACTATTACTTGCGCTACTTAAACCGATATTTTTTCTTCTGCTCCATCTATCTCTGCTCTTGTGGGTACTTCCTTCTAAGGGGGAGTTCTCTTGTGGATGCATTTCATCCTTCTGCGGCCTATCAAAGGATATTTAAAAGTTATGCACTTCGGATTTAAATGTAATTAAAGATATAGAAGTAATTCAAAAGTTTCATCCAATAAATGCAACCTCACATTTGCTTCTTAATTACCATTGTTTGTGTTACTTAAGCCAACGTTTTTTCTTTTCCTTCATCCATTTCTGCTATTGTGGGTGCTTTTTCTCAAAATGAAACGCTCCCTCATGCAAGCATTTTGCCCTCCCAAGGCTAAAAAAGATATTTAAAGGTTACCTAAATAATTTTGGGTACAAACAAATGTGATTACAGAACTTCAACTATTGGAGTATTATGTTTGGTAAATTTAGATTCACCTTTTTTAAACAAGTAAATGGATGGAAAAATATCAACATAGTTAGCATATCAATGATAATGATATAGATTAAGAAGTTCCATCCAATAGAATATCACGGTGCATTTTTTAGTTCCCATATATCGATATTCGAGGATGCTTTCCAGTGCAAAATATTTCTCCTCCTTTTTTTATTTATATTATGGAGCCCAATCAAATAAGATATATATGAATAATTGACCATCAAAGTGATAAGTCTTTGGGTTCATCGTGTGATAGGGATATATGGAGATATGATATGTACTGAAGACGTAATCCTTACAAGGCACTTCTTTTCCTACAATTCCATGTTTTAGAAGAGAGGAGGAGGGTTAATCCTATTCCACGATATGCATTTATCTATGTCATTTGGCTTAGCTAATGTTTCAACTACTTTTATGGATATGATAAATATAGTAATATTCAAGGAGTATTTGATTGGATATAAGGTAGTGATTATTGATATTATTTTGATGCACTCAAAAAGTAAGAAAAGCCTTGTGAAGCATAGTGTTGTAAACGGGGTCACACGTGTGCTATGTAGGAACGTGCTACACATGGTCTAACGATGGAAGCAACACATACAAGGATGATTAGGGGATAGATGAGATGGGAAGGAGGAGTGGACAGTCTTAGATAAGGTTTGACACTAAGGTGACAGGTGGGTATTCTTGTGGGAATATCGTGATTTTAATCTTTTGAGAAAAATTCGACAAAGTAATGTCGTTTTTCCAAAGCAAAGTCCCCTTTGAATGAGGAGTATTTATAGAATTTTATTATAAGTTTCGTCCATCGGATGGTGATGACGATAAATGGTTTTTAGTGAATGAGCTCACATATGAGCTTTTTATGGGTTTAGGCCTATTAATGACTTCTAATATGTGAGCTTTATTGAGAAAGATTAGACTAGACCAGTTGATCCAATGGACCCTATCTTAAGCCCATCATGCCAAATCTCTCATAATCATTCTAAACATGGATTTCTCTCTTTGAGCCTTATCATCTTGAACCAAAAAGTCAAATCCATTAAAATAATAGACTAGAAACCCATGAATTAAATTTAACCCTTTGCACACTCAAACAAGAAGTTGTATGCAAAGCTTAAGAAATTGGAGTTTTAGCTTAAACATCCTGGACACTTAAGGCCATATCATGTTTGGTGTAGTGATAGCTACAAGCTAAACGAAAGCTAAAGTTAGGATTGAGTGAGCAGTTTAATGGATCTTCAAATACTTAAGAGGTACTACTAATATTTGTTTATAGTTTGGTAAAGCTAGAGATGGTCTTATCGGTTTTGTAGACCCTGATTTTGCTGGAGATTTAGATAAGAGGAGATCTCTCACAAGGTATACCTTTACACTTGGAGGCTGTGCCATCAGTTAGAAAGCCACATTGTAAGCTACATTAGCTTTATCTACTACTGAAGCTGAATATATGGCCATCACAGAAGCTTTTATAGAAGCTATTTGGTTGTAGGGATTATTTGGAGAGCTTAGTGATGATGTGAAGACTATTACTGTTAATTGTGACAGTTAGAGTGCAATTTACTTCACAAAGGATCAGATGTTTCATGAGAGGTCAAAACACATCAATGTTAGATATCACTTTATTCGTGATATTATTTCTTGTGGTGAAATTGTAGTAATCTAGGTTAGCACCCATGATAATCCTACTGATATGTTAACAAAAACACTTCCTATAGCCAAGTTTGAGCATTGCTTGAACTTGGTTGGTGTTGGTTGCTGATTATTACCCTTTGGGGTTTGTAGAAGAGGAGGAGAATGCTTCAAGTTACATGTTGAAATTTTGGAGATAATCGTGAATGATCAAATTCGTGTCAAGGTAGAGATTGTTGATGAATATGCTCTGAATTTGTGGAAGGACGGCAACTTCCTATATATATAGATCCAATTTTTTAGTTTCCTATTTTATTCGTTTTACACTTGTATATATATATATATATATATATGAGGTGTTTTAGGACTTAGATTCAATTTGTCCAATTTCCTATTTTATTTGTTTCACACTTGTATCTATATATATGGGGTGTTTTAGGGTTTTAAAATATAGTGTGATACAATCTTGTACTTCAACTTCAAATTAATGGATTTCTCTTCTTCTCTGCTCGTGGTTTTTTACTTGATTTAGGTTTTTCACGTAAATCTTGCATGTCTTTTATTTTTCTTGAGATTATTATTTACTTTTGTCATTGTTTTTGTCCTTAACAAAATCATAATAGGTCAAATATTATAGAATTGAAAGCATAAATGGCAATAAATTAGTGATTATACGATTGTATTGTATAATGGCTTTAATAAGAGAAAAATGCTTGAAGTGCAATGAATGGATCTTGTATACAAGTGATTATGACTTAAAAAAAATTAGTACAATCAAAGTTAGGATTGAATTTTATAATATTTGTGAGGGTGTATTTATTTCACTGATTTTAATATTCATTGCAATTTTGTATTTATATTGGTCAAATATTATAGAATTGAAAGCATCAATGGCAATAAATTAGTGATTATATATAAAAAAAATTAATACTTAACTTAGCACGTGATTAGTATGTGTTTTAGTGGAGAGAGAAAATGGAGATAGAGAAAATAAATCTATAGCGTTACAGTTATGGAAATATATTCATAAGGTATAGAAAAGAAGTTTTAAAAACTATAGGTTTAAAAATTGGAGTTAAATGAAAAAAATATTGACTTAATATTAATAGATATTTGAAATCTTGTTAATTTTTTTTATTATAATGGATTTAATGAGATGGGTTTCTGGCAATTCTTGAGCTTGTAAATCTATTTGGATTGTGGTGCAAGGCTGCTCAAGATAAGGATTTTTCAATTTTCCTTCTTATAATTGATTCTTCTTATTTATAGTATTTGAAAGGATGACATTCACCTTCATATGAGCACTTGGGCACTTTAAAGCTTAAGAAATACATATAACAAACTTGGTATGAGAGATGTAATTTTCTTTAAGGATAATGACCCGTGCCTCTAATGGCTTGTTCACCTAATAGGGGAGAAATGGATTGCTAGTTCCCTCTTCCTTGCTACGGTATTTACTTGCGCTTTTTATGGAATTGGAAAACAATAGCTATTTAAAGGGATAATAAAATCCTACCTTCTGACAAGCTTAAATAGCTATTACTTGTTGAGACAAGTGGTGGTATTACATCTCTATTTTTCCTTCATGAAAATTATTATTTTCTAGTAATACCCTACTTTATGAAATCTTGGAAGCACATTTTAAGTAACTACAATCAACCACCACCATTGAATTAACCAATACTGGTGGCCTTGCTCTCTCTCTCTCTTTCTCTTCCAGCAATGCGCGACTTTATGAGTCGTGTTTTTGATGCAGCCATGGGACCACATGGGTTCCATTGGGGGTGGGAGAGGGGTGGTTTTAATACTGCACATTCATACATGAGTTTGATCTCAAGGGCCAAACTTTTGCGCAAATTAAGGTCACGTGTTTGTGCCAAGGTGTGAGTTGGAGCTAGCGCTAAGGTGTGACTGGAGATCGCATGAGATCTATACATTAGTTGTCTAATTATAAAATTTGTTTGTACTTTATAGGGTAATGTATGAAGTCTAATGTTAAGTAGATGATATGGGTGGGGAGAGAGGATTAACCCAAAATGATTGTTTGGTGAAATGGTTGTTTTTTAAATTGATAAATTGGCTGTTGGAAGTTTAAATTCTTTTGATGTTAACTTAGAAATGGTTACTTTATTTTTATAAAAAATTATTTGATAATTTATCTTCATGTATGCACTGAATGAAGACAAACGTATTATATTTGGAGTTGATTATTCACCTTCATTGTCATATACAATTTAAAACAACAAATTATTAAGTAAATTTATATTTCTTTTCTCCTATGTTAAATAAATTTGTCATGACGTTGTACAATAATAAAATATCATGTAAATTTTATTGTTCAACCAAAATTAGATAATTTTTTCCTATGGATATTATAAAAAGTAATGGAATCAAAAGAAATGCCTTTACTTGGGGACAATATTCGATATATTGTCCTATGAAGTTTAAAGTTTCTTTATTTTTTTTTAATCTAAAAATCTAGCAGTCATGTGAAATTCACATAATAATATTTTTTTTCTTTTATTTTTAAAATTAGGTGAGGTCATGGAGAATGGGGATGGACTCTAATAAATATTAATTGTCACCTTTTTGAACGATTTGCTATCATCCACACCATTTTATTAATTTTGAAACTTTTGTATTAACCATTTTTTCTTAGTTTCTTTATGTATCAATGAAGAATTATCCTATCAAACAACCCTAATCTACATTTGAAATTATGCATACTAGTTAAGAGATTGAATTTTGAACTTTTACACTTATTTGAACACTGAAACTAAACCCTAGAGTATTAAGGTATTGTATTGTTTTTTTGATAGTTAAAAATTAGTTGATATTTTGAAAACGCAACATAAGTGCACCTTTGACTAAGATAAAATATTTTCACCTTAAGAAGCTACATTTTTTTTACAAGAATTTTTATTAAGATTTATTTTTGAAGTTTGTTTTTTCATTTCATAGCATGTAAACAATAATACTTTGACTAATTGGTTTGAAGATATGAATGGATTTTCTAGGGAAAGACACCTCAAAAAATTTGTTCCGTCTTTTAATCTTGGAATATTAGAATATAATCTTTCAACATATCATAATTTTATTGCTCAATACTTTGATATCCATTAGCCATCAAATTGTAGTACAGAATCATCTCCAAAGATTTTGGTTAGAGTAAGCATATGTTAGCATGAATACCTCCACAAGCTATAAGCCAAAAGGTTTATAGATCCTAGTGGGTGCAAATCCATAATGGGCACATAGAAATTATTGGACCAACGATATATACAATACCTGAATTCTTGATGTAGATGCTGCTAACGATCAAGTGAAATCCAATACGCAAAATAATTTAATCCATGAACGACAATAAGAATGCTTTTTTTTTTTTTTTAAATTTTCTTTAGTTCTAACATAATTACTTTAATATAAATGGCTCTTTTAGGATATATTTTGTTATCCATTTATCATAGTAGATTTGTTACCAATGTTTAATGAACGGCATTGCATTTATATGTTTAATTGGAAGTTTCAATCAATACTAATTTTCTTTTTTAATTTATATTTTCTTATTAAGAATTATTATTTAGTACAGTGTTTCAAACTTAAAGTACTGGGCGAATAATATGGTTATATGTATATGCTAAGTGGTTCCTATTAGTTTAGTTTTATGATTAATATTGATGTGAATGAAGCACCAACTATTTAATTTAGCACATACATGATGAGTGCATTGTCGAATAGTATAAAGTAAAAAGTGTAATAAGCATATACTATTTATTATGTAGCTATTCTATTCGTTATGGAATTGCAATTCAAATCACCCCAATTTCAAAGTGAACAATAGTAAATCAATTTCCTCCTGTATAAAGGAATCCACATTCTATCGTCAAATTCGTACCAAGATTCTTATCATGACAAGTTCTTGTTCTTTTCGTATTTCAACCCACCAAATTAACACAAACATGCACTCAAAACAAAATTATCAGTGAGGGACTACAAATCCTCCCAATGGTAATGCCCAACATTTGAATGTAATGAAAAGAGAACCCTTATTTCAATGGAAGAAACAAAATTAACGAAACAACTCTACACGTTATAGTTAGATTATCCATGATAAGTGCCTAGTGCCCTTATCAATTTAGAAACATTCTCAAATTTTCTAAGAAATATAGGATATATACATAATTAAACCGGTTACAGATATTTTAATAAGCGGAACTGAAAACCCTAAGGACGCTTATGCATGATTCTACTTTCTACATAATCAATGTCGAGATTAGAGCGTGAAAGCTTGGTTCATCACAAGGAATGATAATGCCCATATTGTGATTAAATCCATAAACCTCTTCTGCTTTTTCAAGCAAAGATTGGAATTGAGGATGTGCAAGCAAACTAAGAGGAATTATATACCTGCTTCTCTCATCTCCAACATAGACAGGGAAATGACCTTTTGGAACATCCCGAGGAATGATTAGTCTCTCTTTCTCATACCCATGACTATGCATTTTGCTAAAGCTTGATGCACACCTTTTGAGGATGAGTTTTAGGGTTTGTTGAGGAGATATGCATGATTTTTTGTCAGCCATTTGGTAAGTGTTTGGTGCAATTATTTGAAAGACTATTGGTTTCCTTAACAGAATTCTAGGAAACGCACACAACTTGGCAAGATTGAGAGGGTTGTTAGGGGATTTTAAGAAAAAGAATTGGGGGACAACATCACATGCTTTGTGGGGGTGAAATAGGCCGAGCCCTCTTACTATGTACAAAAGGGCATGCACACATGCTAACCATCAATATAGACAGCTAGTAGGACAGAACATTATGGGACACATTTCTGTGATTGAATGAATGTGTATATGTATAGTCGAAGGATTGTTATGATTAATATTCTAAATGCCCCTGTGTTCTCTGGTATGAAATATCACTTCAATGACAACTAGATATTTATGTTTGGAGTTGATAGATTACAAGTAGTTTAATTGGTCAGATATGCACAGAGCGTGATTAAAGAAACCCTGGATCTTGGAGCATTTATTTCTGGTAGATTTTGATTCACCCCCTATTTTTTTAGCAAGTATCAGATGGAATCTACCAACAATGATTAGCAAATCAAAGATATGGAGGAATAATCAAGATATTGCCTTCAATTAGAGAGATACTTTATAGTGCAAAATATCTTTCTTTCGATATGTTCTTTTTTTTTTTTTTCCTTTTGAAACTAGATTGGTATTGCACATTATTTTGCTTGTTGAAATTATATTGTCATTGTCATGATTTATTTAGTTTGCAGAATGAAATAAAGTAATGATAAAATTATAATTATTAAGAGATAAAATATAAAAATAATAACTATTTTTTTTACTAAAACTGTTATTTTACTTTGTTGCATGTAAAATGATATTAGTAATAGATTAGAAATATATCTAAAAATGGTAATATACCTTTGTCCAAGTTCATAGCTTAACTTTTAAGGTGGGATCTCATTGGTAGATATAGAAACATAGTGAAAAAAGATTATGGAATAGTTAATCTTTTGATCTATGAAAATTTTCAATTTCTTATTTTATAATAATAGCAATTTTGTAAAAATGATGTTACACAAACCAAATGCAGTAATAACTTTATGGGTAAGGGATAAATATTTCATTCAACCATACGAAGTCAATTAGACATACTTTGGTATAATATTATTATCATTCAAATGATCATCTATAATCAAGCCATTGTGTTTTGTCTTTTGGAAAATTGAATATTTGTGATGCATTTTTTATTTTTCTTAATTTATTACTTTAAGACGTTGCTATATATAATTAATGGTTAAAATTATAATAAAAAAGATAATATTATCAATGATGCTATGATAAATTTTAAAAATTTGAACAATATCAGTGAGGAAACAAAGTGTAGACGATCCATTTCCATAAAACTACTACGTCATTAAAATGTAAAAGGACAAATATTTTCTCTCTCTCATAACTTTCTAACACTTGCCACAAATTTTCGTGCCCATTAAAATCCTAGATTTATATAGTTTATAGACTTGACGGAGTTCAAGCAATGTCGGATAGGTCAGCAATTGACGGCCAAAGTGCTGTTACTCAACTTATCAAATGAGGAGACTGTATAGTGATATTACATGTATCGAGGATGTAATCTTCATGAAGCACTTATTCATTTTTCTTCTTCTCAAATTTTATGTTTTAGAGGAGAGGAGGGATAACCTCTTCATAATTCATGATTTTTTTTTTCAATTTTATTTTCATAACTAGTAAAATCAATCGAGTTGGCTATTTGTTATCTTGGCATCGAACTATTTTCCATATAGCTCCCTTATAGTGTCATCACTACAATAGGGTTTAACCTCCGCCTTTGGAATGGATTAATGTGTGGTTCCTCTATGCCCAAAACACCATATCATCGAACCATGAATGAAAAAAAGGTTTTCCAATACTTAACAGTTTGGTTGAACGACCATGCTTTTACAATTTAGAATCTTCTTATTTTGTGGCCTGTTCTCCTTGATTGGTTTCTGTCCCTATCGCTTTATTTGCTTTGTTTTGTTTGGTTATATTCGTTCTCAAGAGTGTTGATTTTGCAATGCGTGTAATTAGCCACAATTCTATCTAAGTAGGACAACATTGATCATGGCATGTGAATTTTAAGGGGCTTGAGGTACTTAATAATACTAGACCTAATGAACTTTAGGTCAATAATAGTTAAGAGAGGAAAAAACTATTCATTTTAATAGTATTGCATTTGGTTGGAGCCTTAACTTGAAGATTAGTTACGCCCCAATTTTCATATATCAAAACTTGTATATTTTATGCATTATTGTGCATCTTACATAATTATATATGTAGTATTTACAAAACATTATTTGTGTCACATAGACATATATGTATTATTCTTGTCGCTGTATCTTAATGGCCTTCAAAGGGGTTTAGTAGAAATATCTAAAATTTTCATATCACGTGTGTACTTGTAATATAAAAATTGTCTTGCAAGATTTTAATTAAATTTCTCTTAATCATAATACATATAATTGATTAATATATAAATAATTATGAAGACTGGTAATCCATAATTTATTAGAACCGCAGAAAATTAGTATTCTTTACCAAATAATAAGATTAGGTAAACCATTTTAAATAACCTAAGTTTCAAAGAATGAAAAACTAGCTTTTATAGAACAAATTAATTTTAGTTTTTTTTATAAGTTGGAATCTTTACTAGACTAATTCTATAGCTAAACTACTCCTAGCTGACTTAGGTTGACCAAGCACTCTTCACGTAGATTCCTAGCTCAATCCTACCTTTGATATAACCTTTAGAAGAAAAGTTATTGGGGTGTAAGTTATATCTAACTTAATAGAATACTCCTCATATTACACATTTCAAGCAATTATCAAGCAAATTAATTAATACACATATGAATGCAAAATTAAGCATATAAATGCAGTAGTAAATATAGTTATTCGGAAATTGTAGATAGCACAAATTTAATGCCCTTCGTTACCAAGGGTTGGGAAATAACAAACTACATGTTGACTTCGGGTTTTAATCACTCTAGGCTAGCTTTATTGATAAGTTACTGAAAACGTTACATTGTTTGTATAGTAAAAATATGTTTGATCTTACATTTACACATATTTGCCCAATTGGGGTGTAGAAGTGGATAGCGCCTTCAATCTCATCTACCCCTTAGCAGTGCATCACTAAACTAAATTTTAATTAGAGGGTGGCATTTTTTGGTACCAAATAGTTTCTAAAGATCAAGGTAAGGTTATGTATGGAGATACACCTCCGTATGACCTTTTTGTAGCATTCCATGATGTAAATAGCCTTCAAAATGCAATTCATGATAAGCATGGTTCAATTTATTACTTAAGCCATATATCATTAAAGTTCATTTATATAAGCGATCACCATAATTTTCACAGACAATTAGAAACCTTAACAATCCATTACTCAATACATCATCCATGATCGTTTTAATACATTATTGTGATTTATCACATGGAACAAGCAATAATTCAATCACATGCAATCCTCGACCCTAAGCATTCAATTGTTCATATATTTAATATAAGTGCAGCTAAAGTTACAATCGCAAGCAAATGTAATAATCATAGGAATACTCAATGGACCATGATACCTATTAGTCATAGAGGTCATTGGGTACTTAAGTTCAAGGTTATAATTAGGGTTGTATACTTAAATATATATATTTTTAAATTGCTTAAATATTGTACTCGTAAAACATATTTCTAAAATAGGTTGCGAAGGTGTGGAGCACGTATGTGACTTTAGAGATATGCAAAAATTCCAAGGTTTGTGCCTTTAGTATAATTTTTTTTTTCCTTTTGTGAACCCTACGAATCTATTACTGTAAACCTATAAAGCTTATAACATTGTAAACCTATAAAGTTTTTGCAAACTTATAAAATTATTATAAAAGTATGTCTGTAGACCTATAAAATTATTGTAAAAGCGTATCTGCAAACTTAAAAGTGATACAGTAAATATATATAGTAATACATTGGAAAAAATTTGCACCGACACTTTCAAATATAAATACGAATCCTCAGTTTAGTTCATATGTTCACATTTCACATTTCAATTTTTGAATTTCCTTTGAAAACAAAACTTTACTTTGCAAATTTTTGTTTTCACAATTTGTATTTTATATAGGTTTTAATCTACTTAAATATGTGTGTGGAAATTTCTTCATTAAGATTGCGATATGTTTTCTTAAGAAAAAATTTAATTTTGATTGCTATTATTGAAGTAGTATACTGCATAAATTTTATGACATGTAAATATGTATACTATATAAATTTTATTGAAGTAGTAGTTATTGTTAATTAACTATTAATTGATAATTAATTAATTATTAATATATGGTTAATTAACATTAGTAAATGAATTATGTAATATATGTTATGATAATGTATTTTTGTAAACGTATCCGTAAATTAAGTTATTGTTAATTAATTGTTAATTATTAGTAATTAGTCGTTAAGATATCGTTAATTAATTGCTAAGAAATTAATTAATGAAAAATTTTGTATTAGGTAGAAATTTAAAATATTTGTATGGTTTAGTAAAATTAGTCATAAAAGTAAGTAGTTGGTAATTATCCAATAATTAAAAATGATTAGTCGTTAATTAATTGTTGTAAAATTAATTAGTGAAAAATTTTGTATTTGTTGCAAAGTGAAAATATTTATATGGTTTTGTAAAATGAGTTATAAAATTAATCAGTTATTAATTATCTATTAATCAAAGGGGATTAGTTATTAATATATCATTAATTAAAAACTATGAAATTAATTAGTGAAAAATTTTATATTGGGTGGAAATGTAAAATATTTTCATGGTTTAGTAAAATTAGTTATAAGAATAAGTAGTTAGTAATTATCCATTAATTATAGGTAATTAGTTGTTAATATGCGATTAATTAATTATTGTAAAATTAATTAGTGAAATATTTTGTATTTGTTGCAAGGTGGGATTATTTGTATGCTTTTGTAGACCGAGTTATAAAAATAATTATTTATTAATTATCCGTTAATCAAAGGGAATGAGTCGTTAATTAATTGCTATAAAATTAATTAGTGAAAAATTTTATATTGGGTAGAAATGTAAAATATTTGTATGGTTTAGTAAAATTAGTCATATGAGTATGTAGTTAGTAATTATCTATTAATTAAAAGTGATTAGTTGTTAATATGTGGTTAATTGTTTTTTGTAAAAGTAATTAGTGAAATATTTTGTATTTGTTGCAAGCTGGGATTATTTGTTTGTTTCTATAGACTAAGTTATAAAATTAATTATTTATTAATTATCTATTAATCAAAGAGAATTAGTTGTTAATATATCGTTATTTAATTACTATAAAATTAATTAGTGAAAAATTTTGTATTGGTTACAAATGTAAATTATTTATATGGTTTTGCATAATAGATGGAGCTTGGATCTTTTGATCCTTTATTCTTGACGCAACAGGCCAATCATCGATCACAGGCAGTTTGGGATGGAGAGGTAACGGGCGTTTTACTAATCAATTAGTTTACGTTGCATTAGAAATAGGAAAACATTTGACATGTTGTTGGCATAGGAGCAAGCAACCTTTGTTGTGCGATGGTGTGAGTTGTCACTCCGTCGCAACGAGCATACGATCCCATTTGATGTGCGAATGGGGCCATATTTGTAGCTGATTGGATTCGAAGGTGTTAGTCAGCTGCCATACATACCCCTTGATTGGCACATGATTATAGCATTGGTGGAGAGATAGCATCTAGAGATGCATACATTCCACATGCCGACGAGGGAGTTTACCATCACGCTACAGGATGTGAAGATCCAGTTGGGACTTCCTGTGGATGGACAGGCAGTTACATGGAGTAGTTGCCTAGATTGAGAAGTAATATGCAAAGAATTTCCGGAGGTGAGACCCGTGTCCAACGGTAGAGGTGGGCACCTTAGTATGATATGGCTCCCCGATATATTTTGGCTAATCCCATCGAACACCAATGTGGAGAAAATACATCGAGCTACTCGTACATACATTCTGCAACTGTTAGGGGGATTTATCTTTGTCGATAAATCCAGCTCCCTCATGTATGCGATGTGGTTACCATTGCTGGAAGATTTCGACATCGCTAGGACATATAGTTTGGGGGCCGCATGTCTGGCATGGTTGTATTGCCAACCATGTGTCGCATCCTCACAGTCAACACATGAGATTGGAGGGGCAACCATATTGTTATAGGTGTGGGCTTGGGACAGATTTCCCTACATCGCACTCATTAGTCGACATGGACTATCTGTACCAGCTGGATATCTACTAACGACATGGTGGAACACGTAGAAGGACACACAGTTTCACCCCACCCATGTAGTCGGCGCATATTGGGATGCGCTGGATAGGCAGGATATGTCGCAAGTACCTTAGTAATCATATTTCTTTCCTTACAATTAATCATATTTGACACTTAAAGTAAATAAAATTTCCTATTTTCAGGTTGAATGGGAGTCATACAGTGCGAATTTGATTAATATACTGCCGGATTTTTCCAAAGCTAGCATACACATTTAGATGGCTCGGGTGCCACTCATTCGTTTCCACATTGTTGAGTAGCATTTCCCAGATCGAGTGGCTAAGTAGTTCAGTAGGTTCTAATATATCCCACAGCCGGTCAACTCGTAACTGGAGCTACATGAAATTGACTTGCGTGGCTGGATTGATGTTGACTGGACCATTTAACATAAAGTGTATTTGAACATGTGGGAACAACGGGTCGATCAAACTATTCCTATGGAGGGCCCTCGCGGTGTGCAGATAGCTACCTGCAATGGTATGGGTCAATAAGTAGGAGATACATTGGCCGCATGGGGGTAGTTCTTAGATTTCTGGTAAGAATGATTTACATATACTCTAACTAATGTCTAAATAATTACATGATTATGTTAACCTTAATTTACGTTTTCTTCATACTTGTAGGGTGACACCTTACGATAGATTTGCCTATTGTCGAACATAGACACAATTGTGGGAATAGCTGCTTAAGGTCTTCAGTTCATGCTTTACCATGAGTGAGGGGGGGGGGGGGGGGGGGGGGGGGGGGGGGTGGGGGTGGTAACACTGTACCCACAACTGTGGCAGCAAAATATCTAGGAGGAGGCTGAATTGGTTTCAGTGTGGCGACGAATGGGGGGACGATGTTGACCTTGAAACCTAGTGAGGCAAAGAAAAACCGTAGGTAGGACCAACAAATACATGTTGATCTTGATGTGGTGCATCCCAGCTCAGGGCCAACGTTCAGCTAATATGAGATACCGCATCAGCATTCAATTAGTGGTCCTGTACCAACACTGCCAACTTTACAGAGGCAGTGCCCTGGAAAGCAACCTATGGAGCAGGGTGAATCATCGAATCAGCCGCATCAATGGAGTCTTATGCAACTACGAGCATTCGATAGTTCTCCTCACTAGCATGCCACTAAAGAGTTTGAATCTCCTCCAACTTCGCGTACAAGGCCATCCAACGCCTTCGCTCGGCTAGCTAAGCATTTCACTAGGGGCAGGAGATAGGTTTTTAATTATTTGAATATGTATATGATCTATTGCAATGATGAAATTTATGTATTATTACAATTTGTAATAAATCAGTATGCATTCCATACACCAATAATGTGTACATATATGATTTTACATCTTCGAATATTTCATAAAATTTAACAAATGTCTAAACAAATTGACATTCAAAACAACTTCTCAATGAATGACAAAGTTGCATGCATATATATAGAATATGAAGCATCTCCCTTCTACCATGTCTTTAAACAAACTGGATGAAGTAGTTAAGGATTCACCTAATATGCAAAAGAGAAAAAGCTAATGTAAGTATCATAAATGCAATGTCGAACGTAATAAAATATGTAGTTATATTCATCAATTACCATTATCTTGTCGATGTAGGCACATTATTCTATTACGCCCCCTTCCGCAAATTCCACATGCGATTTGATCTGGATGCTCCTTAAGGTCCATCTCAATGTGGTATCTTTTCTGCCCTAGCTTTCCCCTCTTCCTTACGAAGTCTCTCCTTGGGTGGAGTCTTGAGAAGTGTATTGGGACCCAATCCAACTCGTCCCTTATAGGCATGAAGTGCATTGTATATGTTTGGTCATGATGTGTCCATCTATACCAATTGGGTATAGAAAGCGTCATATCAAGCCTAAGTGAGGCGGCCATTGCATATGCTTGGGAGCATGGAATTCTGTATATTTGCCACTTCTGGCAGTTGCATGTGCTGTGGGTAAAGTCAACAATGTGTGTTTGGCCCCCTCCCTTTAACCCGCTGGTGATGCGACAACTACCGGTAAGGACTTCAAAAACTCTGTTGTGCCTGCTGTAGTTGATAACCCTATAGTTGTTAGCTCGTGAACTCCATTGGTTGACATTTTGGCTGCATATTTGGTGAAAATTGTACCCTTCGTTATATTCTTCAATGCCTTCGTTTGCTTTTGCACGAAGTACCCGACATAGTTGTAGAATGTTTTCTTCACCAAAGCAATCATAGGTAGCCCCCAAGCTCCTTTAATACGGAATTATAACTTTCAACAAAATTGGAGGTTATATGCCTAAATCGATAGCAGCCATCATCAGCTAGCGTCTACATATCTAACGACACGTCATTAAACCAGTCTAACATATCTAGCAAAATCATTCCCACCCGCTCCATCACATAATTTAGCTTGCAAGATTGTGCTTATAGCCCGACATATGTGACCAACTTCTTGCGTTAGGTGTTTTTATACGCCGAATTGAAGTTGCTTGTAACGTGTTGGAGGTAGAACTGCTATACCGCAAATGGAGGCCGCCATCCATTCGCTTCTTCTCAAACTGCTGATTTGATGCCTACATGTTTATCCGATATAAGGCAAATGGTTTCATGACCTTCACAGTCGTCGGCGGCATATTCCTGCAATTTTCGCAAAAACCAGCCCCATGTCTCAACTGTCTCCTAATCAACTAGAGTGAATGCCAGTGGAAGTATATGGTTGTTGCCATTAATGCCACAAGCAACTAGTAACTTGTGGGTGTACTTTTCATATAAAAAGGTGGCATCAATGGTAACAATAGGTCTAAGGAATCTCCACGTTGCGATGCATGGCCCAAAGGTCCAGAATACTCACTTTAAAGTGAACACACTTAGGGTGCTCGATCTACTCCATCCCCAATCTATTCGTGTTCTGGGATTCGTATTTTCTATTGCTTTGAGAAGTTTTGGCAATTCATCATAAGACTTCTCTTAGTTCCCGTACACAAGCTTGATGATTTGTTTCTTTCCCTTCTAAACCCATCTCTTACTAATCTTGTAGCCAAATTCCTATTCGACAACAAAAGTTAGCTTAACCACTATTATATCAAGATTCTCTCTAAGAAGATTTATAAATCCGCTGGTAAAGAGATTGCAATCTAACTATGGGTGATCCTGACTAATTAGTGGGTTATTGCATGAGTGTGGACCCTCGAATCTTGTCACCAAGAACATGCCCTCTAACTTCTTTCAAGTCTGAAGCCTCCATTCACATCCGTCGTCCCTTCTCATATAATTAACAGACCACAACAGTGGGTTGGACTCTACAACAATGTAGTTGTAATGGTTCTTCACATAATTAGACTTCACTACTTGAATGACATCTACTTTAGTCTCGAATCTCATGCTCCTATAAAAATCATCACTGCTGCTCGAACCACTGCAAATATCGATTTGCTCTTGCTAGAAGTAAATATAACCACTATCGCCCCCATAATTGTAATACGGAACATGATCTCTAACTGGCATGGTAGGTGGTTCAGCCTGCTTTGCTCGATATTTTGGCTGTCTTGAGTAGGTATGTATGGTTGGAGACTCTTCGTCTGCTACTTCATCTCCCTTGTTCTCACCCTCCTCATTTTTCTTATCGGAACTCTCTTCGTTATCGTTGCTGTCCTGCTCAACACTTATTCCACCATTGATATTAGTTGTAGCCTTTACTCCCACATGAATTATGTATGGATCTTGTGTCTTTGGTTGCTGTAACACTGGAGTAACTGCTCTATTTATTTCATCTTCATCGTTCACTTCCATCGGGGTTGGAATTGAGGATTGAAATCTCGACGGCTTTGGATGCATTTCTACAATGTCATGTGATGATTGTGGCTAATTGTTTGTATCATATGTCTACCTTATTGAGTCCACCCCCCCCGGCGAATTGTCAGAAATTCTAATGGATAATTATTATATGCCACAATCTCTATATGATTCAGCCATTTCAATAAAATTTTCAATATCTTCGTTGTCTCTTATTGCCATCAAAGCATAACATGTATTGTCCTTATGGAATATAGGATGCTTGTGAATTATCTCAACCCTTACTTTGGTTGGATCAACTCTGATGCTGCGACATATTTTGTATAAAAATTTGTTGTACCTGACATTTTTCTTCATTTTCAACTTCTTTATTGGATCCCTGTCATACTCTGGCCCTTAGTTACCAGCCACAATATTTCCAAATGTATAGACCATCAATTTCACGTAATCAGCCATTTTTCTCCTATATTTATTCGAAATTATTTTTCAATTATATTTTTCCACTAAATATTTCAAAATTTTCGTATAATACTACAATAATTATTTCACATTCTACATATTTCACATTCTTTATGGTAATCAATCCTCATTCTAATACAAAAATTAATATTACATGCTACGCATGCAACATCTATATAAATCATATTTAATAAATAATAATATAACAATACCGAGTAATCTTTTATATAAAATATATAGTTATACTAATATTTTCCTAAAATCTTACATCAAATATAAATACAGATGAAAACACGATTAAAAAACTTTAATACAAATAAAAAGACTTCAACTTTTATATATAAAAAAAACTACAACTAAGATTAGCTGCTGTTCAGAAACGTTTAGATCTGGGCAAATTTTTATTTCTTGTGCAAAATCACTCCTTCTTCTTTCCTGTGTGTGAATGAGAGAAAAATGAGATCTGAGTTAGTGGGTATTTTGTGTGTGTTATGTGTTTTTTGTGTGTTTCGTATTTATATTTTTTCAGTTTTCGTATTGTTATTACGTGTTTATAAATCAACGGTGAGCGTAAATCTAATAAAAAATTGGACGGTGAGAAGTGTAGGGGTGATGTACTGAAGGTGTAGACCTTCAGCCTGGAATTTTTGCATATTCCTAAAGTCGCATACGTGATCCGCACTTTTGCAACCTATTTTAGGAATATGTTTTACAGGTACAATATTTACGCAATTTTTTTTAAAACATTATTTAAGTGTGTAACCCATTCAAATTACTTAATAATGAGAATAATATCTTATAAATATAGGTATAATAAAATATTCTAGATATCATTTACATTTGCTATAATTTTCAGATTTTATTTGTATTTTTGCCATAATTTTCTTGTTTTAAGCCCAATTTTTGCATTCTTATAGTTGTTTCAAAAGTTTTTAAGTATACTTTTCATTTGTGGGGTCATTTTAGTTGTTTGGCTTACACAGCTTTTTGGAAAGTTTCAGTGGGTTTACCCTGTTGGACCTAAATTAAGGCCTTTTGGTGTTATTTGGGCTTAAGACCTAAAGAATCACTTTTTTGGCTTTCTTTTAGTGTATATGGGTAAGATTATTTTCTATGCATTTAGAGGTTTTGGCCCATTAGTGTGGGGTTAATGTTGTTCCGTTTGGTTTTGCTTGGAATCTACCTAAAATCTTGCTTATTTAGTTTTACCTGAGGGATTTTGCTCCTAATCTTTCACATGGGTGTTTTATTACATTTGTAAATCTAGAAATTTTAGAAGTCAAACTAATCTTATACATTTAGGTGTTAGATTGAGGATTTGGAAGGTGATTCTTCCACATTTTCTAGCTATATTATTTTTATCATTTTCTTATCACTACTAGAAGCTACTAAAGGTTGTAACTTAGTTAATAAAATAAAAAATATGGTTCCTAGGACACCATATAGATTTTGGTCTAGTAAGAAAAAGCAGTGTCTAAGACAAGTCCTTACACCTTTCTTCATTCTTTACACCCTAAAGCTCAAGAAAAATGTAACATCATCTAATTGTCTAATGAGGTTTACATTTACATCACGATTGAAGGTCTATCTATCCCTTACTTTCTAAGTATTAAGGTACATGTTACAAAGAAAAAATTCATGCTAATATAGTCTAAAACAAGAATAAAATACATCAACATGAGAATTTCCTAGTCTTATAAGCGGTCTCCCCTAGTGTTGTGTGGTGCCTCCCTCTCTTTACTCCCTTTCCTTCCACCTTTGATCTCCTCAAATGCCTCCCTAGCAAGTTGGTAAAGTAGTCTTAGATATAGGAAAAGTTTAGGGGTGATTTAGGGTGCATGTGGGTGGCATTGGGTAGTAGTGGTAGGTAGCTGGTGAGTGTGAATGTTTTTTTTCCTTATTCCTTGAGGATTTTGTGAGTTTGAAGTTGCTAGATGGAAGTGAGAAGAGAGGGGGTCGCTTCATGTTAGAAATAGGGGAAATAAAAGGGGGATTTAACTTGCTTAATCCCTTGCTTTTGGACATTGGTCAATAGTTGTCATTGGATAAAGGCTTAGTTTAGTGGTTAATGAAAGGCTTGGGGTTAAATCAACTCCTATTTTTGGTATTGACCTCTTATCACTTGACATGGGTCAAATCTAGACCTTACTCTACCTTTTAAACTTTCTCTAAAAAAAGAAAAGCCATTGGATGAGGTTGAGGTGTCATGTGGTGGCTTCACGCATGGATGACCATTGGTTAAAGGGGTAGTTCTCAACTCCTCTTTTGTTTATTGATTAATTCAAGTGAGTGATTAGAATCTCAATTAAGCTTGATTAAAGTTTACTAGATTAATTTAATTAAAGGCTAACAAGTGTAAAATTCCCTTTCTACCAATTCCACCAATCATAAGCTTAATTTCAAATGTTGATTTTTTGCTTAATCATGTTGATTGACATTATTAATTATCATTGGTTATTGATATTTAAATATGTGAATTAGGGTATTTTTAGGGTAAATTTTATTTTCAGAGTTTCAAATTCAATTTAAGGTTTCAATTTTAGATTTTTAGGTTTATGGTTTGATTTAGGGTTTAAAATAGTTATTTTAGGGTTTATTACCCAAATTGGAATTTTTGGAATGTTGATTTAGTGTTTACAAGTTAATTTAGGATTTTGGATTCCCATGTTAGCGTTTGAAATTGAATTGGGGTCCGAGTTGGCATTTCATGTCTTAAGGTTCGATTTAGGGGTTTTGGTGGATTACGTTAGGGTTGTTAAGCTTAATCTTTGAGTTTAGGATCTAATATCCTACCAATTCCTAGAAATAGCTTTCAAATAGCTTCTAGTGATTTGTAGCCTTTTTTCGAAAATTTGTGAGGTTTACATGTATGTTTGAAAATGATAATATGTAACATATCTTATGTGCTATTTGGTTATATATATATATATTATAGGTACTTGTATTTTGTGAATCATATCATATGATATATATGCATAGTTATTTTATAAATGTCATAATTTACATCACTAATATTTTATTGGTTCTTTTTCTTTATCATACCCTAAATCAAAGTAAAAAAAAATATTGCATTTTGGAAATTTTCCAAATAAAAGCTGAACTATAAACCAAAAATAAAAATATGTAAGGAATGGTTGAAGAATAGCATTGATTGGATCCTAACGAGTAGCAATTTTATAAAATGGCAATTCTATGAATTGAACAATGTAATAGTTATATAAGGTGTAAATGATTATCCTTTTTCAATCCCATAAGATGAACCAACCATATAGTAAGGACATGACAACAAAATAATTTTGCAACAAATAGGAAAGAGTTTAAAATACATGTTTAGAAAGAGGTTTGGTTTCATGATCAAACGTTGCTATCTAAGTTACTATACGTCCCGGATTAATGAACAATTTTCTTGAGAAGCAAAAGAGCAATTTGAACTTTATTTAAATAAAAACATCTGTTTTAGGTTTATTAAGATAAGAATTGCTCGTGTGCACAAGTAGTATGGATAAATAGTGTCTATTCAAACATTATAAATGAAGAAGAGAGAGAAAAAAAAGAAGAAGAAAGGATAATAAAAAAGAATTTGATACCAATACGAACTCCCTATTTTACTCGTTGAGCTTTCTAAAAGTTCATACCTATAATCGAAGCAAAAGAAATAAAATTCCGATGGTTAGAGAAAGTTATCTTGGTGACCTAGGGTAAATAGTGTACGTTTGAACCTTATAAGGGAACAAAAGAGGAAAAACAGAAACGGAATCGGAAAGGGAAACGCAGAGGCAGGGTCCCCCATTCATTAAAACGACAAGCCTTGGTAGGTGTAGACCTTTCTTAGTCGTCATTCACAAATACCTTAATTGGTTTTACTTTACAAGAATGGGATTAAGGTGCCTTAGGAATTGTTTGGTTGCTTTATTTTTATGGTATAGTATTGAATAAATTTTTAACTTATTATTTGGTTTGCATATTAGTTTAAATTATTGGATAAAAGGGTCCCTATGGCACATGACTAAATTTAGATAATTTGTATAATATATTTGGTAGTATAAAAATCTCTTTCACAATACAAAATAAATATATTATCAAAATTTCAAAAATAATCTTACATAAAATTCTCAAATCATTAACAAACTCCAATATCTCTTTATCTAGTACAAAATAAATATATTGTAAAAATTCATATTCAAACGTAATAAATGTGACACATAAGATTGTACTATTCAGTTTTCCTTATACTACACTGTTTAGTTCTCCTTATCTAACCATATTCTATCAATCAAACATTACCTTTTGGAGATTGATGCCAAAAAGTATGAGTGTTTTGATCGATACATCAATGTTATCATTAAAAGAGAATTTTGTATTTTTCCTGTTATATATTTCAAATAGCATGCCTTTCGAGTTGAGACATACAATGGTCATGGTTAACTACACCATGAAGAGGTATTTAATTTAATCAATTTATCTATTATTCAAGAAATGTGCAAAAGGTCCAACCAATACTTTGAGTAGAGACATTTAGGATCTAGATGTGAATGAGTCGAATTACTTATTCCTTGGTCTATTGGTGAATTAACTTTCTAGGGATTGTGAAAGATGTTCCACTAGAAATATTTTTATTATTGCTTTGATTCATATTCCCCAAAAAGAGGATCTCACTCTAATAACTCCAAATAAATTAAATATATGCATTACGATATGAAAGCTTCTTATTTCACAACAATGAAAGCACTTTTTCACCCTTTCATATACTAGAGGATTCTTATTTCACAACAATGAAACCACTTATTGAATGGGATTCTTTGGTTAGTCCATGACCCTTGGGTGTTGAAGGCATCCTTGAAGTGATCTCGTAGTTCTAATGCGGTAGAGACGATGGGGTCGGTCCATGGATTTTTCTTTCTTTTGTTGCATTTCGCTCAAAAGGTTGAAGAGAGATAGTGCATTAAGTTGTTTGCAAGGGCCAACTTGATCATCTTCTCTGGGGATCCCAAATGAGGGAACTCTAGGAAAGCTACTAGCTCCAACTACCGTCCATGTATGACCCATATTAGATTCGACCAACTGCTCATCTTACCTCCTCCATATTCTTGACAACCTATCTTTGTCTCAATAGAGTCTTTTAGTGGCATGTTTCAATTATCTTCTCCATTACTTAGAAAAAGTGAGCCATGGGTTCGAGTACAAGATACTATTATTACCGTTTAGACAATTAGACATCTAACTCGTAATCACCATGACCTAATTGCAAGAGTGAGGTGGGGAACTTAGGGAGATGTTTGATTGAAATTAGGTTAATGTTCTTGATAGACATGGCATAAAACGTAGTACACACTTTGAAAGAGACAATTCAATTGTGATGGTCTTAAACGAGAGTGGATAAGATATTAAGGTGGGAGGAAAGTGATGGAAATGGGATGTATTATGCCAGGCCTTGAGGCTTGAGGGAATGCATATAGAGCATTTACGAAGAGAGTTTAGGGGGAGATAGTGTCATGTGGTATGTGTTTTCGGGTTGGCTAGGGGGACATGTGTGTCCTTATTTGGAATATCATATTCGTGGGTTGATGGAATGTCCATTCCTTTTTTTTTCCTTCCACAGATCTTTCCACATTTTGATTGCCAAATTAACAGCTGGATGTAACTGAATTCCAAAATTGTAAAACATCACATCCCTTGAGGCATCTTTATGCCTCGACCCTTGTAGCACTCAACGATAAGAACCCATGAATGACCCTCCAAAGAATAAAAGGATCCTTATATAAGAATTAATCCGATGTAGAAGGATTCGACTTCCACATATTTTTATTTTTATTTTTTTGCCTAATCAAATTTGCATCGCAACTTTTGTGAAAAGTTATGGCACATGGCAGAGTAGGCTATGGAGTGGCACAATGTTAATACATAACTACATGCTTTATATTTATTTTTTATTTGACTTGCTGGGACCTATAATATGATTGGAAAAATTGATTAAGTAACCCTGATAAAGTACTCACAAATAAAGTGGAAAAGATCATTAAAAGGGTAATTCTTTTAGATAGTGATGTGTGGCCCTGTTTGAAGAAAGGCTTTACTCTTGCAAACTAAAATCTATTAACCGAGTCATGTAAAAGCGCATATAATAGTTTTTAAGTTGTGCATACAATATATATATATATATTCATGTATTATTTTATGAGGTTCACTTTAATGTAAGCCTTTTAGTATAGCACCTCATAAAAGGGGGGAAAAAAATTATCCATTGTGTTTATGGGACTGCCTCTTGCGATTTGCATAAAAACCATCTTTATTATTCTATTCACAATAAAAGCTTATTGATGTACCTTCCATTACATGTTATGTTTGTTTGTTTTCTTTTTTCTTTTTTCTTTTTTTTCGGTGACTAGAATAGATTGAGAAGAAATTTGAAACTAATCATCTCACTGTAAGGCTAGTAATTATGACATTAGGTTACAAGTTTTGCCTTTAGTTGTGTTGATAATAGAATGTCATAAGACTAAAAAAGTTTTTTTTTTTAGTTTTTCTTTTCACATTTAGTATACAAGTGATAATAACAGGGCATTTTTACAGCGTTGTCACTTCTGTTATCTATTGATAACTTGTTTCTCTATTAATAGGATTTATTTACTATTATTTAATGGATGATTTATTGTTAGAAAAAAAAAACCATTGATAAGTTTTTATGAAAGTTGTCCATCATTTTACAAAGGCTATTGATAATTTCTTTTACCATTAATTGGATTTATTTCTACTGTAATTAAATTTTTTTTACCATACTTGAGGAATAATGACACGGTGTTGTCACTCAAAAGTGATAGCACCATAGAATTACCTAATAGTGACAATATGTCATGGTTCTTATTTATATCTTTCCTTAAACCTTTTAGGGCAATTTAATTTATTTCCTAAAATATTACGATTTTCTTTTATTCATAAGATCTTTACCAGCATTATTATTTATTTATTATACCCATTGTACAAATATATGCCTAAATCTTTGAAAATGTACTCTTAGATCCAATTTTACTATTTTTCATTACTAATTGTAAATATACATATTTCATATATCTACTTTATGTGCATTTCTTTTTCTAAAAAAGAAAAATATCTAGATGCTCAATTTCTAACACACAAAACCCTATTAATGACTTTCTATCTATCCTATAAGCACCCCTGTCCATATTTGCATAGCCACATAATCAAAGAGGGGAACTGGAAGAGTAAGATAAGTCATGATTAGTTGTGCCTTTAAGATATTTCAGAACATGAAAGACAACAAGTAAATGGGGCTTCCAAGGTTGAGAGACATATTCACTAAGTTGTTGAATGACCTAAGATAAATCTGGCCTTATTAAAGTCAAATGCAATAGTTGTCCCACAATCCAATGATGTGAAGAAAAATCAACTAAAAATTCGCTAGAATGAGCATCAAGATGAGTATTGGAAGGAAAAGGTACAACAATTAGTTTTGCACCCATGACCAACATCTTGCAAAATATCAAGCAAAAACTTTCATTAATTAAGGAGAAAACCTTCAGTAGTATGACACACCTCAATTCCCAAGAAAAATCAAGCATCTCCAAGGCCTTTTATAGTAAGCGCCTTATCAAGACTATGTTTAATGGCTGAAATCTTTGACAATTCATCTCCAGCAATAAGAACATCATCCATATACATTAACACAACAAGAAAACTAGTATGATTAGACCTTGTGAACAAAGAATAATCATTCATTGATTGTGTAAAACTTAAGGAAATCAGATGTTTAGCGAATTCTTTGATCCATTGCTGTAACACTTGTTTAAGACCATACAAAGACTTTACCAATTTGCACACTTGCCCTCGTTTTATTGCAATATAACCCTTGGTAGGAGAAATGTAAATTTCTTCTTCAATGAAGCCATGAAGATATGCATTATTAATATCAAATTGATATACATGCCATTTCTTAATTACAACAAGAGTAAGAAGAATATGCACAATAGTAAGCTTTGCCACAAGAGAAAATGTGTGTATCTAATCAATTCCTTCACTTCAATTTGATTATACCCTTTTGCAACTAATTAGGCTTTATAACTTTTAACCAAACCATCTGACTTATACTTTATTTTATAGATCCATTTGCATCCAATTGCTTTCTTTTCTTGTGGCAAAGAAGTTAATTCCCATGTATGATTGGAATCTAGTGCTAACAATTCTTTATTCATGGCTTCAATCCATTTAGGATCATGTTTAGCCTCATGATATTTTCAAGGCTCATGGATCACAAACACATTGGCTAAAGATACAACATATTCCTTTGGATATGTGTCAAAAGTTTGTGGAGGAAAAAAAGGATATAATGAAGAAGTGGTTAGAGTATGTGTTGAATTTGAATCATGAACATTATGTACAAAATCCTTTAACCAGGTTATGGTCTTTTAACTCTAGTGGATGTATGTGTATGAGATAGGGGAATCAGAAGATCATTGTTATGTAGGAATTGAAGCATTTTGATTTGGAAATAAATGATTTAAATGTTCGACAGAAGAATTCTCAGAAGGATGTAGAATAGTAGGATGTGTAATTTCCCCTAATTCATGAATAATAAAAGGAAATAAAGGACCATGAGAAGTAGTAATTTCAAATAAGGAAGGTGATTGAAAAGGAAAAATATCCTCATAAGATAAGACATCTCGATTGACAAATATTTGATAGGATTCCAAGGCATACAACTTGTAACCTTTTTGCCCATAGGGATATCCTAGGAATACACATCTTCGACTTTAAGGATCAAATTTATCCTTATGAATGCCAATAGTGATTGCATAACATAGACAATTGATGACTTTTAAGATTTTGATATGAAGGGGCTTTACAACATAGAAGTTCATATGAAGTTTTCCAATTTAATGATTTATAAATGGCATTTTATTAGTGAGCATAGTAACAGCCAAACAACATTCTCCCAAAAAATGTTTGGAAAAATTTGCATAAAATCTAAGTGCCCTTGTTGCATCCAAAAGATGTTTATATTTTCTCTCTACTACTCCATTTTGTTGAGGAGTGTAAATGATACTCTTTTGATGGAGTATTCTATGTTAATGAAATGAACTTTGGCATTCAGGAGAGAGAAACTCACTTCCATTATCGGTAGGTATGAATTTAGGACTTGAACTGAAATGGTTTTTCACACAAGCAAGAAATTTGGTTATCAAGGAAGAAGTCTGGGATTTGTGTTTCATCAAGAAAGTCTAGGTGCATCTAGTCATATTGTCCACTATTATAAGGAAGAATTTTTCACCAACAATAGATTGTGTATTATATGGTCCCCATCCATATGTATCAACTCAAAAGGAACAAAAGACATGAAGAACTCGAACTAAAAGGGAATCACAAACAAAAGTAGAAGTTTTATTACTATCATAGTTAATCAAATGACATAAGGAAGAAAAAGAAATATGCCTTCGCCTTTTATGTAAAAGGCCTAAAGGCACATCATTAACTACAGACAACACATTCGTACATAGTTTTATTACATAAGACCCGGAAGGAATATATTTATTACTATAGCAACTAACAACTAGAGTGGACTTTAGTACATGAAGTCCTAATATAGCATCCGCACATGCAATGATTTGCTTAGAATTCTGGTCTTAAAATAAGTAACTTTTGGGGTTAAACATAGCAAGCAAAAAATGTTGTTGAAGGAATTGACTTATGGAGCAAAGGTTAAAGTGGAAATTAGGAACTACCAATACATTTTTCCAACACAATTCGATTGTTGATTGGAACTTTTCCTATAACAATAACTAGCTTAACATAGCCATCTAGTAGTTTTATTTTGCTAGGGTCTTGTAAGGTTTGTTTATCATGTAAAAGGTAAGGAAAAGGGATAATGTGATCCGAAGCATCAGTGTCTACGATCCATTTACTTAAATTACTATCAAAATTAGAGGCTAATGATAGAGAGTTACTTGCAAAATTTACAACATTCTAATCTGTTAGCTTCTCTTGAAATTGAGTACCTTTCAAAGCTTTGACAACTTCATGACAAATTTTTGAAACAAAATCTTGATCCTCACCACTATGACTAGATTTAAGATAATGATAAGAAGCATGACAATAATTAGGATTATCTATAACCCTAATATTTGCATTAACATGTGCAACCATGCGAGAACCACTTCTATTTTCCCTTGGCCCTTTATACTAGTCATGAAAACCTATTGATTTAAAGCATTTGTCAACATTGTGACCGGATTTCTTGCAATGAATACAATTACTTTCATGATTCTTTTCCCTTTCCTTTCTTTTCTGTCTGTGAAGGACTATTGTTGTGTATACTTCACCAAACTAACAGCATCAACTTCTTCAATTCCACCTAAAAATTCACTCATTTGCTTTTGCTTTTTTCACTTAGCAAATCAAGTAATAAGCCTTGCTAACGGTAGGTAATGGATCCATTGAAAGCACTTGATTTCGAACATTTTCATAAACTTTATTTAATCCCATGAGAAATTGGATAAGCTTGTTTCTATTATCTATATTTTGAAGCTTCATTTTCAAATCACATTTATAGTTATCATATGCACCACATGAGCACTTTGGATTCTCTCAAAGACTACTCATCCAATCCCATAGCTTCTTGAGTTTATTAAAATAAACTATGACATTAGAATTTCCTTGCTTCACATTAGTAGTCTTGTATTGAATTTAAGACACTAAGGGACTGTTTGTTAACCTGAATCTCTCACATACATGCATGTACACTTAGCTAGCAGAGTCAGCGGCTCGAAAAGTTCTAACTTCCAAGTAGATCAAGAGGGAAAAGGGAGATTTCGAGTGAGATTGACAGCATGTTCATAGAATAAAAAGTTTCACGTGCATGAATAGCCAGACAAAACAGATAGGAGTTCTTTTCAAGTGTCGGTACATCTAGAATAGTAATTTATTCATATATGGACTGACAGTCTCTTGAACACTAAAGAGGTAAAAAATTAGGTGGAGCGCCATCGTATGAATATCACGTTCATTTTTTTTTTATTTTAATTAACATAAATCAATTGAAGATGTTTCGAAAAGCAGTCAGTTACTCTTATCTCCCTTCATGTCTAATGAAAATTATATACCATAATTTATAGAGTTAATTGCAAATGCACTCTTTTATATATACGTTAAGATCCTTAGCTTAATAACAAGAGCATTGGTCTCCTATAAAAGGATGGATGAGGTTTATTTTCTCACTCTCCCAATTGTAATAGTGAAGTTGGCAAAAAAGAAAAGAAAAGAGAGATTGAGTATTTTAATTTCAATTTTTTTTTAAAAAAATGGCCCTTAATGATCATTTTGTCCCTTAAAAAATTATAGCTATTTTTAAATTACTTTATCCAAGGATAAAATACTAAAATGGGGTAAAAACACATTTTTTAAAAATATTTAAGAGTTCAATTAATTATCTTTAAAGATAAATGATCTAAAGGCATATAAGACAAACAACAAATGATTAGATTTATAACCTTACCTACTGCATAAGTATGTGTAACCATGTATAAAAATAATTCTTAGGGTGCTAACATTCTTATAGTCCAGCATATGAACACCGATCTCTTAATGAAATATATTAAGTTTGATTTGTCCTCATTAATAATTATAGCAATATTTGAAAAAGAAAAACCTTAGGGGGTAAACGCACCAATTTGACCCCTTTAATAATTGCTAATGTACCACCTTTCTTAACTATGAAAAAGTGATCCTTTCACTGGTAGAACTTTAATATGGTACATGTCATCACGGATTTTAACAATTGCCATTTAAACCTCAACAAGAGGTAATTTTGAGTGAAATAAAGGGAAGCCACATGCTAGATATTTTGAGAAAAGGTTGCCCTAGGAGGGTTTTAGTGCAGGAAAATAACTATTAGACTAGGACTTTATAGATGGTTAAAACTACTTCAAGAGGATTTCAAGGAAAAGTAAAAAATCGCTCTATAAAAAACAAAAGCATGTCACATGATAGGAAATTTCTATAGTTCCGCCTATATTTTTTACGTAACTAATTTGGCCTTTAATCTTATTATTAATTTGTATATTAATGGTAGAAATTTAACAGTAATTAACAGTAGAGATTTAATATATTTATCTAAATTATAAGACTAAAAGCTGGACCAATCCCATTAAAAAAGTGAATGAGATCACAAAAAATTCCTACATGACAAATATAATGAAAATCATTATCAACAATCATTTTAAAACCTTGACAATCGTACTATTTAAGGATTTTTATAGGTATTGGGGTAATAGGGTGGTGCTTAAATCATATTTTATCATTTTAATATTTTTGCACCATCTAAAAAAATTGACACATTTTGGATATACTGTTTCTATTAATTTGATATTCTACATAATCAATATTTCAAAAACCTTTAAATCAAAATTTGTATTCTTAGGACACCATAAATGAAGGTTTTTCATATGTACGATATTTCAAGATTTGTTTTATAGCACTTAGATGCGATTCCTTTATATTTGATTGATAACATGCCACGTACATATAAGCATATGTTAACAAATATATTTGGTCTTGAAGTTGTAAAATAGAGAAGAAAATCAATTATACCATTGCATAATTTTAGTTTATCTATTACTTGACATCATATACATCTCTCCAAAGCTAGCTAAAACCCCCATTGCATCCTCAAAGCTAGCTTAATGTTCTTGGCTTTCCTTCATTATCCAATTCTATAGCCTGTTGTGAGATTGTTAGTGCACTAGAGAACCTTATTATCATTGAACTAGATATTGATTTTATAGTTAATGAGTTGAGTTGATACACGCATCTTTAAAATCTTAACCATATGCAAGTAGTCAAACCAATTTTTTGATATCTTTATAACATTCCGCCTAGCCTTCCTATTGTATGCACACTTGTACATCTATAACTACCTTTGCTAATGTGAATTGGACTGGCTATTCAGACACTCATTGAATCATTGTATGCTATACTATTTTCTTTGGAAGCAACCTTATCTACTAGCACTTTGAAAAGCAGTCTACCGTGTCAAAGAGCTCTACAAAAGCCGAGTACAAAGCCCTAGCCTATGTTTAAGCAGAGTCTAATTGGATTTGTCATCTTGCCCTTAGCTTGAGGGTTTTTATTTAGTATCTTACCCTATTATTATGTGTAGTGACAATTTTGGCGCTATTTATCTATTTGGCAACCTTACCAAACATGATTGTGCACTAAATATGATGATATTAATTATTATTTTGTGCATGCATAGGTTGCTACCGATCAAGTTCTTTCTCAATATGCCTAACTTGTCATAAGCTAAGAGATGTCACTTGTCTACATCCATGTTCCAATTTCACATTAACATGTACATCATGAGATTGAACAAGCGCATTAGCGTATTCAATATAGTATAAGGGTATAATAATCTTTGTACATATATCGGGGTTAAAAACTCTAATTACTTATATATATATATAAAGTATTAAGATCAAAGATATAAATGTAAAATTTGTATGCATCGGATAGCAATAATGGGTTTGACTGCGATATAGTGGCTCAATTGGTTAACGTGTGTTGATTCGTCACAAGATAGGATGATGATGGGACTATTGGTTAGTATTTAAGCACAAATTGTTACTATTGGTGAAGAGGTGGATGCTCTATGGGTTGCTGTAAAACCCATGAATATGAATTTAGCGTAAATATAATACTTGATTTGTCAGTAAATTATATTAAAAGTCCTATTTATAACCCCGTATAATTTTAAATTAAAAGAAATAATCGCTTAAAAAATAAACAATAAAATAATCTAAAATCATAGGTTTATGATAGTCAAATGAAAATTCTGAGAAAATATTTATGCTTAGGATAATTCATTTAACTTAGTTGTAAAATTTCATGTCAAAACACTAAGATTACTAAACTTACATAAATTACCACGCGCGATGAATGGACCCGACAAATCAAAAGAATTTATTCATATGTAAGCCCCAACTAACTTAACTCACTTGAAGAATCCCACAATCAAAGTCAAACAAAAAGCGAGAGAGAGGGAGGGATAGAAAGGAAACAGAGGAGAAAAAGGAAAAAGGAAAATGTGAAGAAAAAATTTTGTAGAACGCGTGTACGACATCTAAATCACAATCTGGGACCACCTATGCCATCTTTGAGGTGAGCCTTACGAAAAAAAACTTACTTTTAGGATTTAAATACAATTTTAATATGTGTAGAAAAATAAGTTTTAGCTTAGAAAATAGTGGAAATTTCTAGAAATACACTAGATATGATAATATTAGTAAGTAATAGTGCCATTTTCTTGTATTTTAGGAGAAGATTTTTGTCTTGTGTACATACCTAAGGATTATTATGAGTGATAAAGAAAATGAGATCCATGTGAGTAGGAAACACCGTGATATATTGTTATTTGTATGTGATATGTTGTTATTTATATAAATGTATAAATATTTATATCTTGTCTATGGATTTGTATTGCCTTGTCTTAAGTTCCCCGTGTGCTATGTCTATAACGTGCGAGTATGAGGAGTGTGCGTGTGTTGTATGCTAATATGGAAGGGTTTCTATGATGTGGGTTGTGGGTGTATATGTTAAGTAGGCAGTGACAGTGTAGTATGTGTTGTGTGGCTGGTTAGTTGTGTTGTTGGGGTCGTAGTATAATGTGGTCTGTGTTTGGTAGAGTGTGTGTGTGTGTGGCTACTAAATGGGAGACAAGGGTGTAAGTGTTATATGTAGTGTGTGTGCACAGGGTGATGTAGAAAGTGTGAAGAGTGGATGTATGGTATGTGCTGTGGTGTGGAGGTGCTGTGCTGGTGTGCTATGTTATGGGGGTACCGTTGTGTGTGCTGCATGTATGTGACTGTGTTGTGTGTGCTGCATTTGTGTGATTGTGTTGTGTATGTTGTTACTTGTTGAGTGTAGTGTGTATTGGTGTTGGGTGAGTGTGCAGTGGAAGTGCGTGAAGTGCGCAAGTGACTGTGTTGGGGTTAGGGCATGCTAGTGTATGCTGTGCAGTGGGGGTGCTGCATTAGTGTACTATGTGTATGGGATGTTTGGTGTGTGCTATGGTGTGTGTGGTAGTGTGTGTTGTGATGTGTGTTGCTGAGGTCGTTGCTGTTATTGTGGGTAATGCTGTAGTGTATGCTATAAGTGTGTGAATGTGTGTGCGGTTGGTATGTGAGTGCACAATGGGTATGTGTGTTTGTGTGCACAATTGATGGGTTGTGTGTGCCCGATGAATGTGTGTGTTTGTGTGCATGGTGAGTGTGTGTACACAGGCGTGTAGGCATGTGTACATGGGCATATAAGGTGTATGTGATGAGCATGTTGAGTGTACTACAAATGGACTATGGTATATACTACAATGGGACATGAGGGGAATAAAAAAAAAATTATGATGGATATGTAAATGTGTATATCTTGATAAATTTACTATTTAGAAAGGAAAGAGGGATAGAATGCAATTAATTGCATTCGAAAAAAATATGAAGCTTTGTGATTTCTCTCTTCTAAGTTGTGAATGTTGTTTTGTGATTGATTGTTGCTAGTAATTGTCATGGATGTGACTATATCTCGCATGATCATCTGGAAGTGATAACTTAAATGTTATGATTTAAATAAAAATTGACACGTGTTACATGAGATATTGCATGAAATTGAAGGTTATCACTATTATAGGTGCATCAGAAGTAATTGGGTAGGATTACTATTTCGCTAGGGGCAAACTAAGTGTTAGGAGATTATCGCACCTTTGACCGTTGTGAGACATGGGCACTAATAGTAGTGATGCGAATCCCCAATCTAAGGTTAAGGGGGGCATAAACCCTAAACTTCACGCTGGTTACCAGAATACCGCATGTGATGTTACATTTCATATGGTTACCTATGCATAACATATGATTGAAAACTTACGTGAATGGTTTGTACGTGTGCAGTAAGTATTGCACTCCTATCTCATTGGGCAATTTAGCATACTCACCTATAGATTGTGTAATGTAGGTCGTGACTATGTAAACTTTCTCTGTAAGCATTGTATAACGGTAAGTAAATTTTGTCATGAAACTTCTAGGAAATGATGCAAGGTTGAGAGTTAGAGTGACCTTCTTCTATAAATTTATATCTCGGAGTACTGGGGACAGATGTCTATAAATATTTGATCTGGGTTATTGAAACTTTTGGGTTGTATTTTTATGGGACCTCAATGAGGTCTGTTGTTGAAGTATCGTTGTAATTAATTTTGATAAATATTGAATAGTTGAAATGAATTAGTGGAATGCTGAAAGCATTCAATTGTGGTCAATTATTGTATTTTTAACAAGTTAATTAATTTTGTGTTAAGACACTTTGTAGTTACTTATTAGGGGCTAAGTAACCATGGTAGGTTGTCACAAATAGGGTATCCTACAGGGCGTGATATCTTTTAGTGGTATCAGAGTAAGAGTTTAAATTTAAGGCAAAATAAAAATTAGATGTAGGCTAGGTTAAGAGTCAATGTCTTAAGAGATTGACTTGGCAACCTTATAGATAGGAAAAACCTACCTTAATAGGAGAAAGTGGGTAGAACCTGGGGATGGAAAATAAATAACTAATAACTTACAAAATTTTGTATTCGACGAAATGTAGGGAATGCTCATGCGCTTGGATCAAAGATGGAATGTATGTCGCATGGAACATGAGGATGACTTGATGGATTATAGGTTGAGAATGCAAATGATTTACGATCAATATAAGTTCTTCTATTTTTATAAGACGGTAGATGAAATAATCGAAGATTGAAGAGTAGGATTAACTAAGTAATAGCAATATCAATTTGATAGGCTATATGAGGACCTAGGAAAAAAATATAGTAGATATATCGCCATACTAGCTTTGAAAACTCGATTTGCTATGATAAAGGGTTTGGAAGAGGAGTTACCTGAAATATTGTTTATGATTTGACTTGATCTAGGAATGGGATATCCCCTAGAGGTGCTAACATAGCCTGTCAAATCCAAGAGGAATACCCAAATGTATGAGAGAGGGATTTATGATTGGAAATTAAGGTTTAATCGGGGTTTACTATACTCCAAGGATTTATGGGATACTATAGATTGTATTGAGCATAGAGAGTTTGAGATTGTGGACCAAGGAGACATGTACTTGGTGCAACTTAAGGAATGGGAGGAGGAGGAAGACCCTAAGGGAGATCCACCTCTTGAGGAGAATTCTGATCTAGAGGGTGTGCTAGAAATTGAAAGCATAGCCTCAAACTCCACAAAGGAAGAAGAAGAAGAAGAGGAGGAGGAGGAGGGATAAGGCAAGAGCGATGAAGATGCGAGCAATGGATCATGAAGTGCTGCTTAGGAATATAAAGATAATCCTAGAACAAAATTTGGGGGAAATGATGTATATAAATAGTAGGAAAGCTTATCTGTCAAGAAAGTTTGAGAGGGAAAATTTTATAATGTAATATATATCCTTCCAAGTTGATGCATGTATAGGTTAGGAACACAAAATATGTAAAATTTTGGATATATGTATATATTGCGATTTCTGTGTTTTCTCAAATTTTGATGTAATTATATAGATGTGTTATATGACTTTTATTGATATACGTATCATTGTTGTTATATATACCATTGGAAATGTATTAACATATTTTATATACCGTATTAATGAATTACAATGGAAATACGAGTAGGGGGAAGAAGACAACGACACCTACTTGATACAGAGATGCAGAAGATGAAACTCCTCGAGTTAAAACCCTACCTTTTGCTCAATAAGAAAATCTAAAATTACAACGTAGAATTCCGAGTAGGACGACTAGGTAAGGTTGAAGAGGCATGGGAACCTCTAGTGGAAGAGGAAGCATGGAGAACCGTATTACCATATTGGAAGCAATAATTCAACATATGGCTTAACAATAAGCCTTGATGGTGTAGTATCTGATTCTAGGAGGACAATTGCCTCCTCCACCATCCCAACAAGGATATAACTAAGGAGGAATTTGTCCGAGGATTCAAAGGAGTATATTCCCATACTTCATCCCATCTAATAGATATTTTGATGAGGCGTTTGGGAAGCCCAAAGAGGCAAAGGACTGGATAGTGCAAGTTGAGAGATCATTTGCAGCTTATGAAGTAACGGACTACCAAAAAGTGGCATATGCATCATATATGTTGAAGATGAGAACACGGATCTGGTGGGATGCAAGACAAAGAACTCTACCCCAGCCTATATCATGGGAAACTTCACGTGGGGAGTTTTTTAGAGAATATTTTCCAAAGAGTGTAAAGACGAAGTTAAGTGGGCAATTATTTCAATTGAAGAAGGGTATGAAAACTATGGACCAACATGAAAATGAATTTAATAGGTTGCTATAGTTTGCTCCACATGCTCATAGAGATCTGGATGTGCTAAAACGATAGTTACTTATAAATAGGTTAGATGTAGATACTTAAGAAAGAATCATGGAATTTGAGGTGCAAACTTATTCGGAAGTAATAAATAAGGTTAGGGCTTTGGAACAGGCGAAGCAAAGAAGAAAAGAAATAAGAGCCCAAGCTCGAATAAGCGTGGAAGTATGAAATCTAGCAAAAAGGCCACTGTTTAATCTAAGTTTGAGTGAAAAAGGGAAGAGGCCTATGTTGAATGTAAGACCACCAAGTAATAGACCATTGGTTATTTTATTGCAAGCAAAACCCATGATTATGATTTGTTGGAGATGTGGAGAATGACACTACCTTCGGGAGTGTCCACACTTAAAAGGTAAATGTTATAGATATGGGTTAAGCAACCACAGAGTTCCAAATTGTTTGTGGAAAAATTTTGTAAGTAACTTTGTTTGCAAACAAAAGGGACACCTTGCAAATGTCTACCTTAAAAGACATCCAGGAAGCAGGGCAAAGACTATAGTGCCCATAACCACCATTGGAAGACTAGCTGGTCGACCATTTGGATAAGGAAATCAATGGGCTAATACCTAAACTATGAATGCTCAAGTGTTTGCCATTAAAGGCACCGGTATGGAAATTGGGCAAAAGAAGAACCTAGACAATACCAAGATATTGATTTGGTAGCTATGGAATACATGGACAAGGGAAATGCAATAGTAGGTACCTTGAATTAAACTTATCTATATATAGCATTCTATATATATGAAACTTGAGTAGGAAAGTTAACTAGGAAAGTCAAGGATTATAAAAAACTTACTACTAAAAGATTTAAAAAGATAAAAGTTAGAGCTTAATCATATATTACGTGGTTAATAGGATTCGTTTTAATCACCACTCAACTAACTATGGTCCTCTTTGACACGGAAGCTACACATTCTTTTAAAAGTTGAACTATAGTTCAATGAAGGAAATTGGAAGTTCAACCCTCTCCAAAGATCCTAAGGATTAGCACCCCTATAGGAGAGAAGGCCATCACCAAAGAGATAATAAAAGATTGCTAAGTTGAGATATATGGAAAAAATATGCCTACAGACTTGATTATTCTATCCATGAGAGGCTATGAAGCAATTTTGGGAATGGATTGGCTTTCGAAACATTGTGCCAATGTAGATTGCAAGAATAAAGAAGTGTTGTTTAGCAAGTTAGAAGTGGAAACTATAGTGTATTGAGGACAACTAAAAAGAAATTCAGAAGTTTCCGCTAGTGCCTTGCAAGAAGAGGAAGAACCTTAGAGATTGGAGCATATGCTTAATAAGCGCGGTAGAGATGGAAGTAGAGTTACTAAGATTGGAGGAAATACTCGTAGTCAACAAACTTCCTGAAGTATTTCCTAAAGAACTGCCAGGATTGCCTCATTCAAGAGAAATGGATTTTACCATTGAAGTAAAGCCTGATACAGAATCAATCTCTAAAATGCCTTATTGAATGGCCCCAATCAAGTTGAAAGAACTAAAGCAATAATTGCAAGAAATAATAGAGAAGGAATTCATTCACCTAAGTGTATTGCCTTAGGGAGCTCCAATGTTGTTTGTCAAGAAGAAAGACAGATCCATGCGATTATGTATTAATTATTAGGAATTAGGTAAGGTAACTATCAAGAACAGATATCCCTTGTCAGGAATTGATGATTTATTTAATCAATTGCAAGGAGCAAGCATCTTTTCTAGAATTGATCTATGATTTAAGTACCATCAGATGAAGATCAAATTGGAAGATATACATAAAATCGCCTTTCAAACAAGATATGGTCATTACGAATTTTTAGTAATGCCATTTAGATTAACAAATGCTCTAGTTGCTTTCATGGATCTTATAAACAAGATCTTTAAACCCTTCTTACATAAATTCGTAGTGGTTCTTATTGACGATATCTTGATTTATTCTAAGACCAAGCTAAAGCATGAGGAACACCTAAGAATTGCTTTAGGACTATTGAAAAAAGCATAAACTATATGTGAAATTGTTAAAATGTAAATTCGGGATGAATCAAGTGGCATTCTTAAGACATCATATTCAGAGAAGGTGTATCAGCAGATCTGGCAAAAATCAAGGCCATAATCGATTGGAAACAACCTACTGCGGTCATAGAAGTAAGAAGTTTTCTTGGGTTGGCTAGATATTATAGAAGATTCATGAAGAACTTTTCACAAATCTTAAAGTCATTGACTAGATTGACCTAAAAAGACGTAAATTTCGAGTGGGATAAAGGTTGCAAAAGGAGTTTTCAATAATTGAAGTAATAGTTTACCTCAGCTCCTATTTTGAAATTATTTAGCAATGCCTCATGGAATAGGTTAGGATGCATTCTAATGCAAAATAAGAAAGTTGTGGCTTATGCTTCTAAACAGTTGAAACCACACGAAAGGAATTATCCAACCCATGATCTAGAACTAGCAGCGATCGTATTTGCCTTGAAGATATGGAAACATTACTTATACGGGGCAAAAATACAAAATTTACATGGGTTGCAAAAGTCTAAAGTATTTATTCACTCAAAAGGAACTTAACATGTGATAAAGAAGGTGGCTAGAACTCATCAAAGATTATGATCTCAATATCAATTATCACCTAGGAAAGGCCAATGTAGTAGCTGACACTTTGAGCAAAAAGAATTATGGCTATGTAGCGGCATTATTAATAGAGCAACAATAGCTGATACAAAAACGTGAGAAGCTGAGGATGAAATTCATATAGCATGAAGAGGAAGCACAATTAGCAATCTTGGAAGTACAACCAACTTTTCTAGGCAAAATACAGGACATGCAATTTAGTGACTTGAAGATAGTGGATATTCGAAACAAGGTAGAACAAGGAGCTAGTGTAGACTTTGAAGTGGATCAAGATGGAGTCCTGAAGTCAAGAGTTCGATGGTGCATACTAGAAGACAAGAAGTTGAGAGATGAAATTTGGAATGAAGCCCACAATTTTGGATATATGATACACCCGAAAGGAACCAAAATGTATCAAGAACTTAAGAAAGGTTATTGGTGAGAAAGCATACAAAGAGATGTAATATGATTTGTTTCTCAACACTCTATCTACTAAATAGTTAAAGCAGAACACTAGAGACCTGGGGGACTGCTGTAGCCATTGCTAATTCTAGAATGAAAGTGGGAACGAATCATCATGGATCTCATTATAGTATTGCCAAGGATGAGAGTGGGATATGAAGCTATATGGGTAATTGTAGACCGCTTGACTAAATTTGCTCATTTCTTACCTATTAACATGACTTATTCCTTGGATAAGTTAGCCAGGATCTATCTTAGAGAAATTGTAAGACTCCATAGGGTACCGCACAACATAGTATCCAATAGAGATCTAGTCTTTGTGTCGAAGTTTTAAAGAAGTCTACAACAAGCTCTAGGAACAAAATTGCAGTTTAGCACATCATATCATCTTCAAATGGATAGACAATTTGAACAAACCATCTAGACATTAGAGGACATGCTAAGAGCTTGTACGTTGGATTTCAAGGATAGCTGGGATCGGCATTTGCTATTAGTCGAATTCACCTACAACAACAACTATTATTCATCAATCAAGATGGCTCCATACGAGGCCCTATACAAAAGAAAATGTAAATCTTCGTTGTACTGGGATGAGATCAAAAGGAATACAGTGGGGTCGGACTTGTTGCAAGAAACGATAAACAAAGTAGCTACCATTAGCACAGAATGAAGAAGACTCAAGACCGATAGAAGAGTTAGGTTGATTTGAAAGGAAGAGAGATCAAGTTTCTACTAAGAGAACATGTTAATTTGAAGGTCACTTCAATCAAAGGAAAGAGATGATTTGGAATGAAAGGTAAATTGAGTCTTAGATACGTAAGATCGTACAAGATTTTAGAAAGGGTTGGAGAAGTAGCATACAAATTAGCCTTGCCTCCTCAATTATCAGGAATTCACAACGTATTCTATGTATCGTTACTCCGAAAGCACATCCCGAATTCCAATAGAGTGATTGAAACAGATGTCCTGAAGATCTAACCTAATTTGATGTATTAAGGACATCTTATTCGAGTTTTTGACACTCAAACTCGAGGATTGTGCAACAAAAGTATTAGATATATCAAAGTACAATGGAGCAAACATTCAGAACGAGAAGCTACTTGAGAAAGCGGGGACGAGATGAAAGAGAAGTACCCCTACCTGTTTGGAAGTTTAGGTACGCTTTAAAGTTTTGAGGACAAAACTTTTAAAGGAAGGAAAATGTAAAACCCGTGAATTTAACGTAAATACAATACTCGATTTGTTAATAAATTATATTAAAAATCTTATTTATAACTCATATAATTTTAAATTAAAAGAAATAACCATTTAAGAAATAAACTGCATAAATTTTTAGAATAAATGATAAAATAATTTAAAATTGTAGTTTTATGACAGTCAAATGAAATTTTGAGTAAATATTTATGCTCGGAATAATTCATTTAACTTAATCGTAAAATTTCATATTAAAACACCAAGATTACTAAACTTATGTAAATTACCACGTGAAACGAACAAACTCAAAAAATCAAAAGAATTTATTCATATATAAGCTCTAATTGACTTAACTCACCAGAAGAATCCCATGATCAAAGTCAAACGAAGGCGAGAGAGAGGGAGAGATAGAAAGGAAACAAAGGAGAAAAAAGAAAAAGTGAAGAAAAAATTTCGTAAAACATATGTACAATGTCTAAATCACAATCCGGGACCACCTATTCAATCTTTGTGGTGAGCCCTACGAAACTAGACTAGACTTGCGTGAGAAAAATCTTACTTTTAGGATTTAAATAAAATTTTAATATGTGTAGAAAAATAAGTTTTAATTTAGAAAATAGTGGAAATTTCTAGAAATAAACTAAATAGGACAATATTGGTAAGAGTAGTAAGTAATAGTGCTATTTTCTTATATTTTAGGAGAGGATTTCTATTCCGCATACATACTCAAGGATTACTACGAGTGATAAAGAAGATAAGACTCGGGTGAGTAAGAAACTCCGTGATATACTGTCATTTGTGTGTAAAATGTTGTTATCCATATAAATATGTAAATATTTATATCTTGTCTATGGACTTCATATTACCCTGTTTTAGATTCCCTGTGTGCTCTGTTTGTAATGTGCAAGTATGAGTAATGTGTGTGTTATAGGTGTGTAGTGTGTACATTAAGTGGGCAGTGATGGTGCAGTATGTGTTGTGTGGCTGGTCAGTTATGTTGTTGGGGTCGTAGCATAATGTAGTGTGTGTTTTGGAGAGAGTGTGTGTGTGGTTTCTAAATGGGAGACAAAGGTGTAAGTGTTATATGTAGTTTGTGCACGTAGTGTGATATGCAAAGTGTGTAGAGTGGGCGTGTGGTATGTGCTACGATGTGGAGTTACTATGCTAGTGTGCTGTGTTGTGGGGTGCTATTGTGTGTGTTGTGTGTGTATGTGATTGAGTTGTGTGTGTTGCATGTGTGTGATTGTGCTGTATGTTTTGTTACTTATTGAGTGTAGTGTGCGTTGGTGTTGGGTGAGTGTGCAGTGAAAGTGCATAAAGCGTGCAAGTGTCTGTGATGGGGTTATGACATGCTAGTGTGTGTTGTGTAGTGGGGGAGTTACATTGATGTGCTATGTGTACGGGATTTTTGGTGTGTGCTACGATGTGTGTGGTAGTGTGTGTTGTGATGTCTGTTGCCAAGGTCATTGCTACTATTGTGGGTGGTGTTATGGTGTGTGCTATGTATGTGTAAATGTGTGTGTGGTTGGTGTGTGAGTGTGTGCGTACACGATTGAGGTGTGGTGTGCACATGGGGGTGTGTGTGTATGCATAGTTGAGGTGTGGTGTGTATACGGTGGGTATGTGTGTGTGTGTGTACGGTTGATGGGTTGTGTGGACAGTATATGTGTACCTGGCCAGTGTGTGTGTGTGTGCATTATGAGTGTGTGTACACGGGCGTGTAGGCGTGTGTACACGATTGTGTAAGGCACATGTGATGAGCGTGTTGAGTGTACTGTAGATTATGGTATGTACTACAATGGGACTTGAGGGGAATTATGGAAAAAAAAATGATGGATATGTAAATGTGTATATCTTGGTAAATTTACTATTTAGAATGGAAAGAGGGATAGAACGCGATTAATTGCATTCGAATAAAACCCGAAGCTTTGTGATTTGTCTCTTCTAAGTTGTGAATGTTGTTTTGTGATTGATTGATTGATTGATTGTTGCTAGTAACTGTTACGAATGTAACTATGTCTTGCGTAATCATCTAGAAATGATAATTTAGTTATTATGAATTAAAAAAAAATTGACATGCATTACACACGATATTGCATGAAATTGAAGATTATTATTTTTACAAGGCGCACGAGAAGTAATTGAGTAAGATTACTATTCCTCCAGGAGCAAACTAACTAATTAGGGGATTGTCATGCATTTGATGATTCTGAGTCTAGTCTATCCTTGAGGGTGTTTTGCTCGGTGTACAAAATTATGCCTAAAGTTTACAGAATTAAATTTAAAAGACCAATTTTAATAAAGAGTTAAGATAAAATTAAATGAGTTGTATGACTTAGACACTGATGGTAGTGATGCAAATCCCCAACCTAAGGTTAAGGGGGGCGTAAACCTTAGACTTCACACTGGTTACTTGAAGACTGCGTGCGATGTTACATTTTATATGGTTACTCATATATAGCATATGATTAAAAACTTGTGTGAATTGTTTGTGCGTATGCAACATTGAGAGCATTGCACTGTTATCTCACTATACAATATAGCTCACTCACCAATAAATTCTACAATGCTAATTGCGATTACATAAACTTTTTTTTGTAGATGTTGTACTACAGTAAGTAAATTTTGTTACGAAACTTCTAGGAAATAATGCAAGGCTGAGAGTGAGAATGACCTTCTTTTGTAAATTTATATCAAAGTATTAGGAAGATGTCTTTAAATATTTTATCTGAGTTATTGAAATTTTTAGGTTATATTTTTATGGGACTTGAAAGAGGCACGCTGTTGAAAATCATTGTAATTAATTCCAATGAATATGGAATAGCTAAAATGAACTAATGGAATGCCAAAATCATTCAATTTTGGTCAATTATTATATTTTTAATAAGTTAATTATTTTTGTATTGAGATGTTTTGTAGCTACTTATTAAGAGTTAAGTAATTATAATGAGTTGCCACGAATAAGATATTCTAATGTACATAACAATTGCAGTTGATGCTAGTGTGGTTGCTATTGGGCGGAAGGTTTTCGTTTTCTGCTCTTACGACTCTACGTACACCGTACTCGATGTTCTGAATGTAGGAAGTCGTGAAATGATAACAAAGAAATGCATATGGTAACAACTGCATGGTGTCGAATGAATAACAAAATATCACATTATATTACTGCTTTGTTAATGGTGTAGCATTCTATTACTGCATGCTTTGTTAATGTGTAGGGATAAAATAGTCCTTTATCTTAAACCTATCTCATGCTATGTTTATATATCCTGTATAATCGAAGGAATAACAGAATATCTTTTACACATTTTGTATTTGTGTAAAATAGTCCTTTTATCTATGTATCAGGGTTTTAAACCCATCTCTTATATATATATATATATATATACACGCTGTGTATTATACTCTCTATATAATTGAGTGAATAACAAAATATCCTTTACACATTTTTACATGTTCTCTTACAATGTTAGTTGCCGGTGAGTCTTCTCTTGCCTTTATTTGTTGGTTACCCTTACTCAAACGGCTTAAGCTTTTGAAACATGCCAAAATGGACAAGAAAATGATAAACAATTAGGATTTTAAAGTCCAAACGTATTGCGAAGAAAAAACATCTAAAAACATCTTATGTAAAATCTTGACTTTAATTCACAATTTCAAATCACTTGAAATCATAGCTTGAAGTAATGATTTTAAAGCAGTTTATAATGTTAAACGGGAAAAGAGACAGATTGTTAGTTGTAAGTCAAAAAAGTTCACCCATTGATTTACTCAATAAGGAAGATGTGACCATCTTTCATCAGAAACTCCTATTTCTTCTTGAGAGCCCCAGGAGGACGGAGGGAGTGACTCGTTATTTTCAAGTTCTTTTCGGCTGTAAGAAAAAAATCTTCACTGGCTGTGGCTTGAAATCTGCAAGAGATTAGAAGCATTAGGATTCAGAGAACTCTGCCAAACTCTAATTCTCTTATTTTTCCCCTTGGCTGTAGTATAAGCTTCATAACTGGGTTTTCGATCTTCCTTCTCCTCCTCTTCATAAACCTGTTCAGCTTGTTTATAGCATTTCATTTGTTTTTGTTGGAAATTTCTCTTAGCCAAATGCTAGATGAGGTGAATTGCTTCAAAATAGTGTCTTCAGCACACAATTTCAAGCTCGTCCACATCGTTGAATCATGGTTTTACATGAAGTATTTTATTTTATTTTTCTCCCAAATGATGTATCTCAAGATTTTTTTTTTTTAATGAGAAAATTAATATTTTTGCCCTTCTTCCCTTCTCTTGCATTGCCAACTCCCAGGAAACCTTCCCATGCACGGGACTTTTTGTGCAAATTTATTGCTTGAGTTTTATGTGGTAAAAATAATAATTAATTAATCAAGTCATACTATGACAAGAAAAATGAACAAGAGATGGGAGAAAGAGAAACAGATTATATTGAGGTACCGTTTGGTTACTGGTACTGGACAGAACAAGAGTACTGGACAGTACTAAAAAAGAAGGACTGGACAAAAAATATTTTTGTACCACGTTTGGTTTGTTTAGTACTGGACAAGGATTTTTGTGCTGTTTAGTGTTTGGATTGCAAAGTACTGGACTGGACATAGTAAATTTGACAGTTTTGCCCTTTTTAATTACTAGAGAAGGCTTTTGTGTTATGTAGTGTTTGAAATTACAAAGTACTGAACTGGACAGAGTAAAATTGACAATTTTTTCCTTTTATTTATATCATAGTTATTTATATATATTTGATATTATTATAAAAAAAATGACTTGAAGGTTTAATATATTATATTAAATATTATAGGAAAAAGAATTTCGTTTTATTTTTGGAGTCGACACCTAACTGTTGTTGGGAAAGATTGAATTAAGACTAATGGAGCGGATTAGTCCTAATTTGGACCATTAGTCGTCGTGATTTCCTCTTCTCGTTTTTTTGTGAAAAGAGGAAAGGGGAAAACCGGAGTTTCTAAGTTTAGAGGCTAACCTATTAAAACCCTAAGGTTACCACCTAATCTCCTAAAATTTACTTTATCTCAAAATATCTTTTATTTTATTTTTGTCGTCTTTTATTGTGTTTTTAAGTGAATTATGCTAGGAAAATATTTTTTATTCCTTTTTTAGGGTTGTCCCAAATGGGTGCCTACATACCTGCTATTCAGGATCAAATAAATTGTAGTTCGCTTTTCTTGAAAAACTTTAGTGTGTTTGTGAATTTTAATTATGAAATTTCTTTTAATTTATGTTTTTACCATTTTAGGATTTTTCTAAAAAATCTAAACCTAGGCTTGATAATTTGATTTTTTTTTTAAATGATAATTTTAAGGAAAAACACCAATTTTGGATTTATTTAAGAAAATGATTTTTCTAAGTGATAAAAATTCATTTTTTTTATTTTTCAACTCATTTATACTATTATAAATTTTTATTGCTTTTTTACTTAATTTATTATGATTTTTATAATTTTTATTAACTTTTATTAATTTTCATAATTTTTATTAAATTTTTATAATTTTATTAAATTTTTATTGAAAAATTTTCTCCTAGATTTTTATCTATCCTATTTCAAAATCTAAATCTTTATTTTTATTTTTCTAATATTTTTATTATTTTTTTTATGAATTTTTACATTTTTATCATTTATTATTATACTTACTATTTTTATTTTCTTTCAAGGTAAGTATGAAGGGCAAATCCAGAATTTTAGAAAAATTACATTTAGTCCAGTACCTAATTTTTAGTACCGAATTACATGTGGTACTAAAATTTCTGATTTTGTCCAGTACGTAATTGGTCTTTAGTCCAGTACTTCCTTCATGTGTGGCAACCAAACGAGGGACAAAAAATTTTTTCCAGTTCAGTGCCGAATTTCAATGCCAACCAAACGCTAGCTGATATACACAAGATGTAGTTTATATTTGACAGATGATATCACATTTTATTGTAATTACAATTATATTAGTAGTAGATAACATGTTTTTTATGATGATGACGATGACGATGCACGTCTTTTAATCTAGCGCCTATTAAAATTTAGGTTAGTATAACCATTCCTTTGAGGGAATAATGTTTTAGAGGAGCCTAAATTTACAAACTAGATGCCTCATGGACTTTATAAGATTCATAGGAACTGTTGCTACAAAGCGCACTAATTCAAGCACACTAGAATACATTAAAATACATGACGATAGAAGACAATTTTATATTTCAACTCATTTCCTGCTTTAACTGAATTCTAAGAAGCATTACACAGGCAACACCAAGCTCAACACCTACCTGTTAGAAGAAATCAGAAGGGACACTACAAAAACACTTTTGGGGCCCCTTGTGTCGCCAATCATGGTAAAAGAACGACTGGAACCAGGTTATAGTATAGACATGACACCGTTTTTCCAGATGCTAAATTTACGGCGCGATGGTCCAGGTGTAAAGTTGAGACCGAACATCTCTTTTGATGCTTCCTCCGGGTGAACGAAGCCTACTAGTCTCGCAACCACGGAAGCACTCTGTGTTATGTGTTCCATGTCTTCTGTGTTTGTCCACAACTGATGGGCTAATTGCAAACTTCTATGCTTTGTGTTCAAATTGATCCCCCACTTTTGGAAGAGTCTTTCCTTCTCTTGCCTGGTCAACTTCTTCTGGATCTGTTTACTAAGCATCTGTCTCTCACGGCGTAAATCTCTCAGACTGTTGAAATGAATGCATAATTAGATTTCCCACACTAGCATAGTATAGTAAAATGTCATTTATGGCAAAATATGTCAGGTGATTAATATAAAAAAAGCTCACATTATATCTACAAACTTAAGCTTTTAATTTGGTGTTATAGCATGGGATCTTGATTCTTGAGTTCCAATCCCGATGGGCTTCAGCCGAAGTTCTTAAGTGACGGATAAAGTGTGAAATAATAAATATAAAAACTCACACCGTATCTACGTCTTTTAGAATAGCTTGTTATGGAACTAAACTAAACAAAATAAACGTCACTGGTTCTACAGATGGTACCTGGAAGAAGCATTTAGAGCTCGACCATTTTCCAATGTCTTATTTCCCCGAGCAAATGTGTCTTTTATAAAGGTTAGCCTCCGGAGCTCCACCTCCATATAGATAGAATCTGCAGGATCACCTTTGAACAGCAAGAAAAAGTAGGTCCTATGAACCAATGAGGCATTGCATGTATTCCATAGTTCTATGATCTCCTTCTGGATTCTCTGAAATTCTGAAGGCCACTGAGTAGAATTTTCGCATTCAACCTGCATGGGATCCAACCCAACATCTTTCACAACTTTTTTCTCTGCAACAATATTTGCTTCTGACTCTGCTTCTGTCTCCTGTTTGATTTATGCAAATCATAGGTTAATATAATTTTTCAAAATCAAGATTATACATATGGTTCGTACCCAAAGCACACAAAAATGGCATCAGAGAATGAATCTTTTTTTCCCCCAAGGATGTAAAGGAAGAAAAGATAAGTAGGATCGATGAGTACATGATCCACTAGACTTACTGCTTGCTCTTCAGAACTTAGCCCCTGTGAAGTGGCTTCATTGTTCGAAACCGTAATGCAGCTATTGCAAGTTTTGCCATCACTACTGATCTCCGTGTTCTGCACTTCCTGCACAACATCAGCAGCACTCCCAGGACAATTTTGCGAGGCATTTCTTGACAATAATATCTTGGGTGAACTATACTCGTATGTGGAATATTTCCTCTGCCAGTTGCCAGGTCTACCATTAAAGTCATCCTCATATCCATCTGGGGGAGTACCGTGATTCTTGTCCACATTCTCTAATGAAAAAGGGTACCGGTTGCTCATAAGGCTTGCTTTACAACTTCTACTCCTAATTAACTTGAAACTTGCAGAGTTGGAGAGTTCTATTCCCTGTAACACTGAATAAGATTTTTCAGGCGATAGAATATCAAAAACAAGAGGCATACGATCCAGCTTTTGAGGCTTCTTTAAATTTGGTGATCCTGGTTCATGTTTTATTTGCTCTGCATTCTTGGCACTCATTAAGCTTGAAACACCTTCACTTTCCTGAGAAGGTGATATGCCAGCATTGACATGCCAATACAAGCTTTGCTCTTCTATCTCAATACAGCGAACTTCTCTACAAAAGTCCTCTGAATTTTCATCATAATGTTCTCCAATCTCCTGCCCCTCAGCTTTTCTACGGGTATCTGGAATGGCAATTGAGAGCTGTGAGGAGGGACGCGATTGCACGGAATTCTCTTCAAAGTAAGGTATGTGTACAAAATTGTCATCTAAGTCGCTATGGCTGTGTCCATCGGAATACTGCGATGCATCAAATGCTTTGACAGCGATTTCCAAGCTACGAGGATTAGCTGGGGTAGGTGAAGTTGCAATTGGATCGTCAAACTCCCACGCACTCCGGACATGCAATTTTGGGTAATTATCACGTGCATCAGCCTGGAGGAGAATGGAAGATGAGATTAATATGAAAGAGGATTCATTCAAAACAAAGAGGAAAATGAAGCCACCACATAAACAACAATTACACGCTACATACAATTGATACCCTCTCAGATCCAAGTGACTGGCGCAAATCCTCGAGGTCAGACTGAACAAGGTCCCGTTGAAGTGTCAGTTCAATTATTTCTTTTTTTAGCTGCATAAGAGTTCAAAAAAATTAGGACGAGCAAATAATTACAAGTCAAAACTGTAAGAAAAGGTTGGTAAATTGATTGCATACCAGCACCAATATTTCCAAATAATAAACAGTCGAAAAAAGCAGCAATTGACTAAAAACACATATTGGTAACGAGTTTTAGACCAAAACCATGTCAACTAACACCTTGAATGCCCTAGGCTGAAGACGTAAAAAAGACTGACTCTTAGGGCAGAAACTAATTAAAAAATAGATTCTTTATTCTAAGGAAAATATGTATCCTCAACTTGCTGGACAAGAGAATTTCAAGAAGTATAAGAATCTATAGGTTGAAAATGAAACAGCGATGCAGCTATATTTATTCCATCCTCTCAAAATGAAAAACACAGCTATCTAGAAAATGCTTCAGATTGAATTACTATAATCAATGATTGTCTGAAGGGATAATGCATGTGCTCATTGAATGTTTGAGTTTCATCATGCATAGGATGAAACACACGATGTAATGTCACCTCTGCATGAATTAATCAAAATTGAACAAATGTGAGAAATAAATGCAGTCACCTCTTCAATCTGAAAGTCCTTTTCTCTTAGTAATGCAGCATAGTCTGAAATTGCAGTGCTTAAACCTGGACTTCTCAACTCACTCTCCAATCTAGCAAGTTCTCTCTGCAAGTGCTTAACTAATGCTTTATCAGACATAACAACATTAACTTGAGCATTAGTTGACACTTCTTTAGCACAACTAGCAAACAAGAGAGTGTTTCTTGATTGTTCCACATGGCTTCGTGCAGGGCTCATTGTACAGATGATGGAAGTTCTGGCATTTCCCCCTAGCGATGATTGCAGAATGCGAGTCAACTTTGAATCTCTAAAAGGGATATGTCCACTTCTTCCCTTGCTGAATCCATTGACAAGTTTTGTAAGAACAAAGCAGTAGCACAGTTATTCCAGCAAAAGCTAGAATGCCAAACAAAAGAAAGAATCTGAACATGAGAAAAAATCGTTTTCAATTAAGATACTTCTTTTCCAAATAGGCATTATATGACTTACTGACATCATAAAATGGAATAGTCAGAATCACTTAGCAACAGTTGGAATTTTGATGCGATGTGGTCCTAGACACAAACTATAGAACTTTTTTTTTTTTTTTTTTGGCAACAAACACAACTGTTGGAAAAGCTATGGTATGCTGTTGTATGGCTAATAGCATGGGTAGTCATATTGACCTTTTGAGAACAAAGTACTGCCAAGTTACAGAGACAAGCTTTACAAATGTTAGAAATAAGCAGGGAAAGACTTAAATTTTGAAAGAGGAAAGACTCTGCCACTGAGAAAGAAGAAAGCACTGTGATCCTTTTGTTAATAATACATTTTTATGTTATAACACTGATGATACTTCGATAGGAAAGCACAAATACAAAGACTAGCCACATTAGCAATGCAACTGTGGTGTCACAAGTCATCCTTTCACATATTCCAACAGGACTCAGGAATTCACTGAAAGATGGAAGCTTGAGGATGTGGAGTTACCTCAGTTTACGGATAACGGTTCCCAGCGTTAGCAAACTGCGATTTATGTGGCAACCTTCTTTTAACCTTGCACCAGCAGACAGAGACTGAGATGCACGCTCACTTCCAGCAAGATCAATGAAATTCTGAGTGAAAAAGAGAGGATTTTTGCATGTTGAGCTTAAACTAGTTAAGCATAATAAATGAGGTAAGAGAGCAAAGAAAGTAGCATACCACAGTAGCTGTGAGGATACTTGAACTTTCATTCCCTATGAACTCACGTGCTGTACTTTCAATTGTCTGGCATAACAAAACAAAGACATGATTAAATTGAAATCATGCCCAGATTGGCTTCTTTCAGAAGTACCAGAAGTGGTACCAGTCTCAAAATCTGATGTGATCTCGAGCTTGTTTCATTAAGTGCCGTCTCCCCTATCTGCCGTTGAGCTGTATTATGCATGACAAAGCTGGTTAGATATGCAGTCATACAATCAGGGAGTCGACTATAGCCACTCTAGCCACTACCTTACCTTCACATATGGAAATAAGTTCTCGAAAATGGTCCCAATCTCTCAATGTCTCCTCTGTAAGCTTTTCAACAGTTGTCCCTCTCTGCCATGATGCAAAAATGAAGCCTTTGTGAGTTAATATGCACCCCATATTCTTTTCACCATAAAAGGTACAATAGAGAAAGACTCACTTCTGGATCATCTAAAAGTCTCAATGGAGTACTATCTGTGCTAAGGAGGTCTCTAACAGATTCATTGTAAATTTCCATAGCACAGAACTTCAGTAAGAATTCTCTTTCTTTATGCTGTTAAGAGGCCAAAACATGAAAAAGAAGACCAGTAATTGCATTAGTTATATGAAAAAATGAAACCCAGAAAGCAAAGCAGGAAATTACTTAAATTAACTAATCAACCACTGGATTACCAACCTTTTCCACATAGTCAAATATATCTGCTATTGTGTATTCAGTAATTCCACTCATAGTGTATGTCTTTCCACTACTTGTCTGTCCATATGCAAATACACTTGCTGCCATTTTGCACCACATAAAGTTAAACAGAATTTTGGGTTTACTTCTGGAGACTTGCCACCCAGAGACACAGTTTCAGAATGCTACTAACCGTTGATACCACTAACAACTGAAAGAGCCACTTCCTTAGCTCCTTGTTCATAAACTTGCCTTGTAGAGCAATCACTATTAAATACCCTATCTGTGAAGCAGCCAAAGAAGAGAACAAAACAACATTAGCAAATGCTGATGCTATTTCAGTGCATATGATAGAAATACTTGAGCTACTTGACAGCCAAATAACCCCTTTTCTAAAAATTCATACTAATTCACCCATCCCACATAATTCATTCATTATTCCTAAAAGAGGCAGAAACTTTGTTACATTACTAAATCTGTGAAATCTTCAAATCTACATTAAGTTATTCAGGTCTTACCAAATGTGTATGCAGATGGGTACATGGACCTCTCAGAAACAGAGAGATTGTTTCTGTATATGATTGTAGTATCATTGATACATTCCCAATCTAATACATCATTCCTTGTTAATTCCTTCTGATTCAAAGGCCTCAACCGAACAGAAACAAATATTTTCTCCCCCTGAGCATTTGCTTCCTGCACTGTCTCCTCTCCTTCAACAGCCACCATCCTTTACTTCTCTCCCCCTCTCTTTCTCTACTTTATTGTCCGTTCGCCAAGATGATACTTCACTTCACATGAAAAACAGTCTACAAACACCATGCATTTTCAGCACATCTTTTCACACTTCCCAGATTTTGCAAATAAAACAAATGTTGTTGGGATCACATGGAAACACAGAGGTCCACCAAACTTCTAGCCTGTATTAATAATCTGCATTCACAAACAAATCATGGTTTAGCACTAGTCTACCCACGTTCACATTTATCTCAAACATAAAAACCAATTCCTAAACCACATAAATAATAATCTTTCCTTCCATAGATTTAATGATTATAAAAGTTAAAATGGTACACTTATGATATCATAAAGTTTCTTATCTCTATGACAAATGGGTGGTTTTGATATCATTTTCTTTTTCTTCCTTTACTACCTAATATTAAATGACCCACTTTGGGGTTTTCTGTGGTGGACCCAGTTACAGACTGTCAAAGTCTTCACTTCATGTGCAAAGTTTGAGTATATGCGTATATAATATTCCAGAATGTTTTTATGTGAAGAAAAAAAAAAAACAAAATAGAGGAACAATTTTTACCTTGGAAAACTGAAACTTTTTCCTATTTCTTGTCAAAGAATGTCTGTGATCTACAATAGATTCTTCTAACTCATTCAAAAAGTGCAGTGAAGACAGAATTTTACCACTTCAAAACTATGAAAAAGAATGTTAGGTTGCATTGAGACAAAATCTTTTTTGTTTTTTTGGTACTTACTACTGTATGTTTTCTGTTATTGCAATTGGATCAATAAAAAAACCAAAATCTAACTGAATTTCTAGCAAAGGATTACTATATTTCTAAACCAAAAAATTTGTTCTCTTAATTAGAAAAAGCTACCATTTTGTCTCTTATCTAGCTAGCCTTGTATTCAAAACCGATCTAACAGATCCAGCTATAGCAATTTCTCACAAAAATTGAAGTAACACAGCAAGCTTGGAATCTACGGCGTGGCAATTCATGAGAGTGATGAAAAAAACAATCACAACCATTCAAAATTTTCAATTCTAATTCATAACTCATTAAAAGAACAATGAAATGATAAACAAGAACTCAAAATGAAAGTTAAGCAACTCTCAACAACATTTTCGCCAAAATGTAATCCATTCTTGATCGTGATCTCGTGTCATCTTGACGTGTCAGAAACTACTAAGATATTAAAACTTCATCAAATTAAATTCTCATGCTTACTTGATACATGAATAGAAATCAAGCGCTAACTGAACAATGCTTTCTGAACGAGAGCATCGCGTATTACATTCACATTGAAATCTTCGATTTTCATATTGCAAAACGATGCATTAACAGTTAGAACAAAAAAAATATGCGATTGCCAATTTTTAAATATTCTGTTTGAATAATTGTCCCTCCGGTAACTCAGCAAATCCTGTATTATCACTTCAACGTCACATATTCGAAGCCAAAAACACTATTTCTCAACATATTACGTAAAGTTCTCTCTCACCTCGTAGAAACAACTCTTGCAAATCCAGATTAACACAGTACGAAACGAATCCCGTAAATCTCCGTTGAAAATTCAAGCAATTCTCAGAGCAAAAAAAAGAGAGAGAAAACGAATTCTCTCTCCTTCTCTCTCTCTCTCTCTCTGTCTGAGTGTTTGTGTGTGTGATGTGTTGAAAATGAAAGGAAGTGAAGATTTTTAGATAACAGGTTCAAGGAGAGAGAGAGAGAAAGCGGTTATGGAAAGGAGGTTGATGGAAAAAGAGTGAATGAATATTATCAGTGGGAAATCATAAATAGTGGTTGAGCTTTGAATTGGAGCTGCCGCGCCATGCAATAAATGTATGTTGTGTTGTAAATAGATATTTATTATTTATTTATTGAATTTTGGTACACCAGCCACCTAGCTTTTATTAAAGTGGTCTGATTTTTCTTGTTGTAGTACTTTACTCGTATAATTTTTTTTGTTTTTTTTTATTATAACAAAAAAGAAGAATTCGAATTCTATCGATCCAACGCCATGTCAATAAATTATAAAAGCTCGATAATACAAATCATTTCACTATTAAAAGGTCTCATTTTCTATAATTCAAGACAATCTACGGTTAAAAAGGAAATTATCAACATCTTTTATAAAATTGTCAAAAGCTTTTACAAAAATGATCAACTCTAAAAATTATCGATAATTTCTTTTAATATACTTTATTTTTACTATAACTTGAAAGAATTTATTCTAATCAAGGTTTAATTATATTACATAATTACTTTTATATGATTATACCATAGAATTATCTCATAAGTTTGATATATATATTATTTAGATCATGAAATGAGGGTACATGTACACTTTTTTTTTTTGTTTATGTTGTTTCTCTATTTCTTCTTGTCATATCACCTATTGGTGAAGGCATATCCCTAGGCTAGATTTTGTTACCTTAATTAGATTGTTAGCTGAATGAAAATCAATAATAAATTGAAAGACTACATACAACAAATTATGGAAACAAGTAAAAAATGTGTTAGGCATTAGAGTAAATATCAATTTGCATTGAGTACAAAGACAAAAAGGATTGATTCCGCCTATTATTAGTGGGAATAAGGTTTGAGTGTTGTTGCTTTTGTTATATGAAGCAAACTTTTGCCTTTTTGCATTCATAAGAGGAAATTGCAAATGATCCATAAATTTTGATATTGGTACTTATCAAAGTATATTTTAACAATTCTAAATATTAACCTTGGTGCACTTTTTTGCTTTATGAAAAGAGTAAACATCATTTAACATTGTCAATTTATAAAAATTTAAAGAGTATTAAAATCTTTAAGTTAGAGGTGTTCTATCCTGAGATCAAAGATTAAAGGATTATTTATATTTTTTTTCTCTTTCTATAATCAATATTTAATAAATTGATCCATTTAAAAGTACCAATTTGAGTTTTAGCATGCATAACTTTTGTACATCAAGTTTAGAAATTTAGGCTAAACAAGACAAATTAGAACTCCATAGCATAAATACTCATCTTTTAATGGAATAGATCGGATTCAATTTCTCCTTTCCTAATAGTTGTAATATTAGTTTGCCAAAATAAAAAGAGTGGAAATGCAAATAGCTTCCCTGAATTTAAGTGAATATATTTAATAAACTTTCAAATGTTGCAAATAACTTCACTAAATTTTATGACTTTGTATAGAGATTTCCCTATAAGCTTTGAAATATTACAAATAAGTCTCTAAACCTTGACTACCCGTCCCTTAAACTTTAACCTTGATGTTTTATTGATTGAAAAAAAAATAAAAAATAAAAACGTCTTTTATATTTCTAACTTATTAAAGTTTAGAAAAATTATTTGTATCATTTGAAAGTTATATTAAGTTTAAAGTTTAAGGGGATTATTTATAAGTTACAATGTTTGAAAGTTTATGAGATATACGTCTACACCGAGATTAAAGTTGAGGAGTTATTTACTATTTTTTTTTTTAAATCATCATATTGTTGAAGGAGATGGAGATCCACAAATAAGGATAATTTGGTAATCTAGCCTTCACAAATTTAAACCGCCAAAAAGTAAATTAAAGAGTAGCACCTTATCATCTTTTAGAAGGTAAAGGTCTGGCTTTTTTTTCCTATCCTCAGTGAATGAAGGGCAATGCTAATATCTGGAAAAAGGGGGAAAGTAGGAATTGGAAAAGAAGATTCTAGTTATTGATGGGATCATGAATCATGACCTTCCAATTTCAAATTACATTTGAAAACTATCCAATGTCCATGATAAGATACGTCAAAAGATTGGTAGAGATCGAGGCCGTGACCATATAACATGAATATTGATCTGTAGAGGAATTTCGTAAAGTTAATATGAATCAGCATCTAATCTACATGCTTTACGACAAGATTGGAGACATATATCATATAGATAAAATCTTAGTTCTCCAAATTGCATCTTATTTAAAATTTAAGAGGCAAAAAAAATTCACGTATAATAAGCTATTTGTCCATAATGGTATCCTTTGAAGTAGCTAGAAAAGGTAATTTCGAACACAAAATGATAATATGAACATGAACATAAATATAATATGATGAGAAACATAATTATAAAAAAAATAGTATAAAGATATGATTAAATTATAACATAAATAAATATAATTACATTACAAACTAATCATTTATGACCTTCGTTCGATTTTACATATTTTTTGAACTAACTTGACTCACTACATGAATTGTAATATGGGACTTAGTTGAGGAAAATTCTTATTCATGCAATAGCAAACACTGATAATTTATAAGCTATGAATTTTTATAGGGTCTATAAATTTTTTTATTTTTCTTGAAATCTTCAGCCTTTAAATGGAGAAATGATTTGCCATTCATAAATCCCAACTATATATATTTCTCCTTAAGCTACTACAATCTATCTGTCTCCAATTAATAGCAACTGTCCAACAAACTTGGATGATTACTATATAATAGAGATGCCCAAACTTCCCTTATACTGTTTAAATGGTTCCTGCACGAAACTCAAATAAACCAGGTCAACTAACATGTACAAAGCAAGATGTATGTTATTATAATTTCTTTATGTGTTGATGATAAATTCACTCAAGTTATTTATGTTTATATAAAAATTCGAGCGAATATTTTATTATTATTATTATTTTTGGCCAATCAAAAGGAATCGAATATTTTATTGAAATCCTCAATTTTTATTTTTTTTTTTACCAACGAAATCCTAGGTTTAAGTTGTTTATATTTCGATTATTTCTCTAAATAAGTCTTCTATATTTATAGTCATATATCATATATATAGGAGGAAGAGATATTAATTTGGAGAATTCACTCCACGTGTAATACAAGCATAAAAAACCGAAATGACTCACTTATCATATATCGTATAGTACTTGGTATTTGATAAAAATATATACAATTTAAATGAAAACCTTACTTGGGTTTTGGCAAACATTCATAATTACTTCCATCTTATTCTTACCTATTCTTAAATGAGCACATATTTTTGATATTGAGTTCTCTAAGGCAATGATGCCATATGTACATGCGACCATGAAAATTTTAGATCGTTGAAGGTCATGCAAGTCTATTAGAAGATACATTTGAAATAAATTTTCTGTTCAAATCTGAGCAACTACGTTATAATAATTAAGAAAACATATCGATAATGATTAATAACGTCAAAGCAAGTTCTTATAATTGCCATCTAAGCAAGAAATGTGAATGGTTAGAACGTCATTTACTACATAATTAAGCTTCAACGTTGGATCATGTGGTACTATATTATTAATGTTCCCAACAAATATGATTAATGCTAGGAGTTGATGGCTTAATTACTGGTTGTTGCATGGCCACTTGCTTTACTTACTATGGAGATTTCATTATAACATCTAACTCAAAAATATAAAATATTTAGTATCTGTTTGCTTCATCTATTTTTTTAATCTATATATATATTTTTTTTCTTTTCTCTTTTTTATTATCTTTATTATTTAATAAATACCCGATTCCAAATAGTTTTCAAAATGACACCAAAACTATAAATAAAAAATATGTCATGTTGCATCCTCCATTATTTTGTTGGACCCAAAGGTTCCTCATACTCTCGTTGAGAGCTTCCTTTTCAGTTAAGGGTTCATCAAAAGGAGCTATGGCTACCTAACTGTTAAATTGTTTGGTGCTGATGATTGGGGACATGAGTTCCTTATGGATGCTAAATCGCCTTTTAGTTAGGTGAGAAACTATATTGCTTTGGTTTCTCGTGTAGGGCATAATTCTTTAATATTAAGCTCAAGACCCCACCGAAAAAAAAAAAAATGCTCAAAGCTTTTTTTGCTCAAGCCCTTTAAACCCATATGAATACTGACAGATTAAATTCAATTTTTCTATCTCCCAATAGCTATAATGGCATATTTAATATACTAGAATAAACCCAAAATAGAATCACTATTATGGAGTCTAAAATCATGATTTATTAAAATCAACTATTACAACTTTAAAAGAAAATCCAATTCTATATTTAAGTATGTTCCACCCTCATTAATATGAATTTACTAAAATGCATGGATCTATAATGAGTAATTAATATTTGTTTTATCTATGAATTAGAGGCATTTTTAATAAATATCACCATAATACATGGATAAAACTAACATCTTACAAACGTTTCTAAACTTAAAAATAGGTTTATCCTTCCATTCTGGATTGATTCCATTCATTCCATTGTAATACGGTAATTAAGGTAGCTTATGGTGGAACTGGAACATCTGAAAAGGACGTGCGTTGTGTTAATTAATGGGCTTTAATTAGATATTAGATAATCTGTCACATTGTTGATTAAAGCTTTCTTTCCATTTACCAAACAATCTCCCACGTTATCTTGTGTGTGACAAAGAAAATGAAAATATGGTGATCACGATTTTAAGATCCTGTTCTGATCCGAATATTTTTTGTTCTAAAATTCCTACAATTAAATAAGAAAAGGAAAAACAATATATTTCTAAAAATGGGAACATTTATTTCTTTTACTAATACTAATATCATAAGAGAACTTATGTAACAAAATACTTGTATCGAGGTAATATTATATGGTAGTACTTTTCTAATAAATCCATCCAGGAAATTTCTTTTGTTATTAGACACGGACCATATGTTGAGATTTTACGATATATACATATTGCCACGCCCCGAGATTTTCAGATCATATAGCTATGCACCACTGTGCCTGTAAGACTGTATAAAGTTTACCAATCTTCCTAAATTAATATTACCAATTCATATAACTCAGTCATTAAATAAATATACAAACAGGATGCTATCCATTTCTAAAACATTCAAAGGTTGTATCAATATAGTTAAACCCAGACCGAACTTTGATCTAAACAAGGCTAAGCACCCTTTGAAAGGTCAAACTAAGATTGAACCAGATGGAACCGAAATTATTAAATTTTATAAAAATTATTTATATTTTAGTTAAATATGTATGAAATATTAAATTCAACTAAATTATATACTTAAATAATTCAAAATTTGATGGATTAATAGTTATATTAGAATTCATCAAATCATCATCATCATCTATTAAGTCTAATTCTTATTAATCATTATTAGTACTCTAATGATACTATGTGAGAAAAGATAATTTAATTTTAAAATATGAAAATTTGATATTTATATATATTTAGTAAATAGTATCTTACAATTTTTCTTTTCTAATACTATTTTAATTTTTTCTAACATTCCAAAAAAATTATAAGTATTATGATCCGTTCAACCCTCATGGGTCACTTAGGACGTGGACAAACCGTTTGAGTCAATCGAGTTTGAATGTGTCTTCACCCATATGATTTTTTGGATTCGAATCAAGCCATCTCAAGTTAAGGGTCATGGTTAGACTGGTTTAACTAGGCGAGTCAAAACAAGTCTAATTACACCGAATTAAATCGCTAAGCATTTAAAATGAAATAGTTTTTACAACTTTATAACCAAATCTTAGCATAACCTAGAGCAAAACTTAGCAAATCTGGGATAATTACTAATAAACATATTTAAGGAGATCAACATCAAGTGCTTCACGAAACACACCAAAGTACGAAAAAAGGTGATATGCTATGCCATATCTCCATAACATAACCACGAATCAGCAATTATAATCCTCTAGGGAGCAATATCAAACTCAAGATCCATAGTGCAACCCATATTCTTCTCTGTAGAAGGTGTTAACTAAAATTATTAGATCCTACATGAGGATAGCATAAACTCTAGCAAGAAATAATAACCGAAACCATATAATGAATGCATGCATAATGGCAAGGCCAGAATCAATACTAATCTCTTCTAATTGATTCTACAATAGGTACAGGTTCATTTATTGAGCTATTTTGAATTGTTCACACTTAGCATAAAATACAAAAATCCATCCAATTTCTTAACCCATTCAGTCATTAATAGTTAATCTATGGCCACACATCATACCTACATTAGGTAACATGCTTCAGGTTATCACTTTCCATAGAGTTTAATCTCCAACCCCATGATAGCCATCAATGGCTAGTCCTTAAATTCCCAACTCTATCTTGGGAATAGGCGCTTCATGATGTGCAATTTAAGCTTTCCTCAACAAATTGTTTTTAGGATCATTAGCTTGCATATAGTTAGAAAGTAAATAATACTAAACAAAAAGAAATAATGCAATCATCCATCATTCAAAAAATAAGGATAGAGGGTTATTATTTTTTTGTAACGTGTACTTTTGTTTTGTTCTTGTCTAGTGTTACTTGAGCTTAACTTAAAAATCTAAGACCCAGTGATCAAGTTTTAATTTTTGAATTTGAGCTTATTTTAAAGTAATACTTTATAAAATCAAACTTGACTCGATTAAGTTTATTTAGATTAAACACCTTCAAACAGAATTCATTGAATGAGATAAGTTATGGTTCAATGGGCTCACCACTATAACATCTAGTGGTAGTGGAGAGATAATCATAATAATAATGTAATTATAGTAGTAATGTAGTGTTGATATAATGGGGAGATAATTGTAGTAGTAGTGTTAATAGTTACAATTAAGGAATAGTTTTTTCTTTTCTTTTTTTTATTCCAAAAAGTAAACAGACTTATCATTTATATAATATGAACACTTCTATCTTTGAGATGGATTGGATTTGATTCACTTTACTTTTCATTAATGAATAGTTGGCATAAAAAAGTATCCATTCAATTAGACAGCTAGGACTTCTTGCAATGTAAGTCGCACTTTGCTAAAAGAAAATGCATTTTTGGGCGAACCAGCGAGAAGACAGCTTTCACGTGACAAAAGTGGTCGACTTTGAACACCATTATTTGAATTAAGAGTAGCTACAGAACAAGAGAAAGCTTTAGGGACCGCTTTTAAGACCAAAGAGAAATGCAACATTCCATGTGTGATGAGAAGGCTGGGGCTTCGCATGCATGCACTAAGTCCATGATTGGATGTCCCATATGCTAACAACTTATGTCAACAGTCAACCGGTGTGTAATCAAATATATATGCCATGTAAGTGCTAACCACGTCTTAAGTTATTATGTGTTGCATTAAATAGTTTTTAAGCTCAATCCCTTTCTTGCTTTTACCATTGTAAACAAAGCTTAAATCTAAATATGGGTTTGATTTATACTTTGCATTAAATGAGGAAAATGATCCAATTATTCTGAAAGAATTGATGTTGTTTATTATAAAAATTAATAACTAGTGACGAATATAATTATTGTTAAAGTAATATTTATAACACGTGTTATAAATCATTAAATTAGTGATTTGATCCACTTATTAATATATGTAATTTGTATCCCTTTTCTAAAAATCCAGTGGTTTAGAACTAGCTCAAACAACAATTTTTCAACAAGACATGGTGTCAATAGTTTTCTCATACGTCATTAATTAGGCAAGTTTATTTGGCATTGTATAATGTCTAGAATACATCCTTCTTTTATACTTATTAAATACATGACATACAAGTTCATACTGTCTAATCACATGATTTATTTTATAAGCTAGGCTATAAAGTAGATTTTGGATCTCTTGTGTGTCACAAACCCATTTTTTCTTCTTGTACTCTCCCATTTATTTAATTCGAGATGGGTAAAATATGCTCCAATTTGATTTGGAGATTGAATTAAAATTGAATTGCACTATAAATTCAATTTACAATTTTTTAGGAAATTGAACCGCTTTATATGATTTGAAAAGCAAATTTAAACCACAAATCGAATTACATTAAGAAAAAAAACCGTTGTTTGTAATTCTATCCGATCTGGTTCTTGTCGGTTTTGCTCAACCACCCTTAGTTTGTAAAATGTTCACCGTCTGCGTCTCTGCTCCGTCCGATGACGGACATTTGTGGAGTGGGTGCAAGAGTTCCACACTACCAGTTCGAAAGATCTTTATAGTGAGAAAGTACTTAAAGACATCACCAAAAACAGAGGCAGTCACAGTCACAGTACCCATGAGGATGTCTTTCGTGGGGACTAAAAAGGAAACTTGATAGAATTGGGGAATCCATGCATGTGTGATTCCACCGACACTCACTCATGGACGAGGATCGAGTTTGGCTACGTCAATAACACGACAAAATTATATTATTGTGATTCGATGACTCTCTCTCTGACCTTGACTTTTATGGAATAACTTTGTAATATGTATAAAAACTAAATTGGCAGAAAACTTAGACCCAAATTAAGTTTTATAACTTTATGAGTTAGGTTTTTTGTAATTATCAAATAATACTATGCTAATATAGAGAATGTTACAATAACTAGTGTTAGCCGAAAAAAAAAAAAAAAAAAATAGTTCTTACTCCTTGGTGCTAAGTGTCCCGAGGAGACAGACGATTCACGGCAATTAATAGAGAAAAATAAGAAAAATGATTTTATGTTTTAAAAAGGGAAAATAAAATAAACTCGAATGCCCTACTTGCTTGGTTGATCGAACTAAGTACATAAGTGTTTTCTTTAATTTTCTCTTGTAAATTATACTAATTTCAGCTGAGCCCATCCCTTACCCATGTTGGGACTTCGAAATAGTAGCATAAGGTTTCATAACGAAGTTTGATTTTTTTTTTTTCAATATTTTACACATAAAATCTAAATTTTCTAAACATAGCATCTTATCAAACTTCTATTATTAAATTTATACTTAATCGTATATCTAATCGAGTTTCGTATATTAAATATATTATCTCTATTATCTTAAGAATGATGATGTGGTAAATGCTTAATGAACAGAAAATATAAATATAAAATAACTAGAATAGGTATAGTAAATTTAATAAATAAGTGTTTGATTGAATAAAAACTCTAAGGATTTCAAATTTTATGTAAAAAAACTAAAAAAAAATACTTACAATTCGAGTAATAATTTTAACATTTTCCCCCATTGAATTTTAGTTCTCCGGTCCAGATTGATTTAGAATATGATATTTCTCACGCTCTTTCCCTCTCTTCTTTATTTTTGTTATTATTGCATCTCTTTAGTTATATTTTTCTTAAAAAAAAATTATGGTCTTTCATCTCTCTTTTTGTAATTGCAAAATTCGATGTTCTTCGTGTGGCCAATGAGATAAGCGTAATAGAGTGCAACCATCGCAATCAATCAAGAAATTCGGCAACGGGACTACTGTGTCTTCTATTATTGGGCACAACTGTAGGCTACCATGTAAACACTATTCCATTTCTCAACCAACTATATTTTCCAAGACAATTATAAGAACCCAACAAGAAACACATACCGTATATGCTTGTTGTTTAGTTCCATCTTCAATTACCCAACATCTCGCTTGTCCAACACTCTATTGAAAAAAAACAAACAATAACCTGAAAACAAAACAAGTGAGTTTAGAAATCAGGGACCCGTCGATTTGCCTAGATCCCCAATTCCCGCTGAAAACTAAACAAGACACAGCAATGGTGGCCGGTGGGCATGTAAAGAATGGTGCCATACTAACACAACTAACACATTATCATCATCGATACATTTAAGTTTTAGTATTGAAGATGGCTTTTGATCCATATAAATTACTTGTACTTTTTTATATTTGGGATAATTTAAATTTATATGTTGAAATTTAAAATTACTAAATGTCATACCTAATTAAACTTTTACTTATCAAAGTTGATACGTATAGTTTGAATTGCTAAATTAAATACTCGAATAAACTTTTATTTGTTAAATTTATTAGCTTTATCATTTTCAAAAAGATGATGTGGCAAAAAATCATTGATCAAAGAATAAAAATGTTGGTAAATTACTAAATTCAATAAGTAAATGTTTGATAAACTATGATATTTAGCAAAACTTCAAAGTTAAAACTTAAGTTGAAAAAAAAAAAAAACCTCAAAGTTCAAGTAATGAATAGTGATTTTAATGTTTTCCTCTAGTGTTTTAAAAGTAATTGGTGTATCCAAGGCCATTGTTAGGTGGTTGGTTTTCTTATTGAAAATAATAAAAGGGAAAAAATGATTTACGTTTAAAATTGATTTCGAATTATGTGAAAAGAAGACGGTTATTTTGAATTAACATAACAAGACAATTCTTTTGTTTGAACGTTTTAAAATTTTGCCAAACTAAAAAAGCATTTTCCACAAAACAAACACATTTCAAGATTGCGTTTGCATCTAAGTTACTCTCTTCAATTGAGTATGCTATTTCTAGAAATGTACAAATAGTTTTGTTTTGTCATGATTTTACGCTAAGTTTAAATCTTTTATTGTAGTTTATATGTTTGGGGGAATGGTAATACAGCTGAAAGTGATGGATTTTTTTTTTTTCCTTTCTGCCAGAAGAAAGTGTTGGAGTATATAGATTGAGGAAATAATCATCTCTCCATGTCAACAAATGTAATATATAAATAAAATCAAATGTTATTGACAATTATAGTTGATTTCTCTGAACATTTTTCCCTAGCAACATGAAGCCACAATATTGGAATATTGTATATTTTCAATATACAAATATTGACACCAATTCGAATGAATAAAAACAAACACCATCAGTGTCAAACGGAAAATTTTACTCAAATAGAGGACATACCATATTTAGTAGGGATCAAACTATATAACTATATAAGATTTTCGATTTCCCTTGAAATCTTGAAGGATAGCTTCTTCTTTTTTTTTAAATTCAAAAAATTGGATGGCAGATGAGGACCAACAGACAATCCCTTTTTGGCCCTGTCCCTACACACTACGGAACAGTGGATATGAAAAGATATTCTATAAAATTCTATTTATATCCTATCTTATATATATCAATTCTAAAATTTTAAAATTAAAACTTATTTTATAATACTTTTAATCCCTTCTAAATTTTATATTATATAAAATCTATAAGATATAAACTATCTCATGAAACTTGTAAACTATAAAAAAAAAAAAAAAAATGCATTGAAAACATGTATATAAAACTTAAAGTTTCCATTTTTGAGAAAAGAAAATTAAAACAAGCAAAAATTGTATATAATCTTGATTTTTATAAGTAGTTAGTGTGCAATAACTTTCTTATGGCAGCAAAGAAGTTACTAACGGGGGAATGGAGACAAAAAAGGCAACAAATAGAATTACGAAATTGAGACAAGAGAGGAGGGAAAAAAAGTGAAATGCTTAAGTTTGGACGATGGGCTTATTTCTTTCCAACTTACAAGCAAGATTTATAATATTGTATTCATTATCATAATTTAATAATTTTTATAAAGTTAATATAAGATACTTTAAAACATATATCCTGTATATCTTAAAATATAAATTTTAGAATATTATAATAAATAAAGACGCATATAGAGTCGAAATTAGAGGCGAAACAACTTATATAGAGTCCCTAATTCTAGACGGTTGGCACCTTTCAGACCTAATACTACAGATGGGCTTGAGACCAGAGCATGGTGTAGTAATCACAAGCAGTGATAGAAATAGAATAGAATATGGTAAAATTAGGCAATCCAAGATGCGAGACAACCAGAGGGATAAGGCTCCTATTACTCTTAAGCGGAAGTGGGTTCTTCACACATTTTCTAATGGGTCTTTTTAGTTTCTTTAACTTTTTAGGGTGTCTAATAAGACCCAAAAAAGTTTTTTTTTTTTTATTTTTCCCCCCTTTTTATATTACTTTAGTATAATTCTTTTTATTATAAACATTATAAATAATATAAATAAATGTTAGTAAATATTTTTTAAGAATCTTAGCTATAGATAAACAAACCCTTATAAAAAAAAAGAGTATCTAAAAACGGTAACGTATCAGCTTAAACTTTGAATAAGATTTCTAGGATTAAAGATAATCTTATAATCTGCAATATCATATCTCACTATTTTTTATACCCCATGATTGCAACTACCAATCACAATTACTTTTGGTTACCACCGACTCTCTACATCATAATTAAAGAATAAAATAAAAAATCGGAAGACATTTTTTTTCTAGAAATGAATCTCTAAAATGTTGGGAAATCTAGTTTAGGTAATGATTACGCTAATCTGTCTAATCAGAACAAGACAATAACACAGGTTTAACTCCTTATTGATAGATTAAGGTTGTATCCAATAATGATTAATAAACCGCCGCACAGACTACCAACTCCGGATGAAAATAAAACGACAAATTATGATATGGCAAATTTTCGAATATAATAAAAGTAAAAAAAAAAACTACCCAACATCGGACAGCAAAGATTTTACATGGCAGAAACATTTTCAGCCTGTTAATACATCAAAATATTAATTATTCCATCATGAAACTCATAATGAAGGGGATGTCTAGACTCTAAACAGCCAAGTTCTTGTCTAATGACATACATAATGTTTTTTCAACAACATAAATAAATAAAGTTTGATTTTGTTCTCTTTATTTGTGATTATAATTGATAAAACGTAATAGAGAGAGAATGCTCAAATAAAAAAAAATGATAAAAAGCCAAGAGTTATTATATATTTGATAATTTCCCAATTTATATTGTTTAAATGTTTAAGTTATTTTCCATAATATATATATTAAGATTTATACTCTCTTATTAGATAGTATATAGTAAGAGAATAGAAAATCGGAGAAACCTACTTAGAGATAATAATATTTTCTGATTAAGAGAGAACCGATTCTAGCATTGTTGTTTACAATATAATAAGTACACACTCGGGACAAGAAGTTTGAAAAATATTCATTCTTTCTCATATGCATTTTTCTTGAAACATACTCTTTGTAGTTAATCATTGCGCAGACTTATTTTATTAAATACATCGATCTTGTACCCTTTTTACGATTTTGAATTATTCTTGAAGCATAAGCCATGTGATGCTACAAAATTTCAAATGCAATGTTCCGGCGTTGATCAACACTGATTTGGTATTTATATATTTGCTTCGAATTGTCTGTATTTTTGGTTGCATTAACAATTTTGGGGCCATCAAACTTTGTCCTAAATGCATGCCACGATAACATATAGCCCTAAATTAGAGCTAATGATTAAGCTCAATATCCACCAAGTTCCTCCTAATCAAAAACAACACCATGAATTTTCTCCTGTCTCCTATCTTGGCATATGCACATGCTGCTATTCTACGATTTAATGTTATAAATAATGGAATATTATTATTTTTATTCACACATTATTGGATTTATTTACATAAAAATACAATTTAGTTACAAATGATATATGATTATTGTGTCGGGACAAAATGTGACATATATATATATATTGTGTGTGTGTGTCATTGAATTAGGATATCGGATCTCTTCTGTTTGATCCTGTTGAGTAATTAATTTCATTTGGGTCGAATCGAATTCAAATGTAAAGAAATTTGAAAAAGATTTGAATCCATAGTCCACAGAAAACTTGAATTCTAGATGATTAGTCATTTGTCAATTGTGACAAACTCATATTCAAAGTCTGGCATGCTGTGAAAGTCAAGTCTCTGGATTCAGATTCAAGCATTCACATTCATATATCATTTAATTGTTTTTTTATAATAACTTCGTATCAATAAATCTGTTCACGTGTAAGACCGATATTACTATGTCAACATCATGCATACACAAATTCAAAATTCGGAGAAAATTACTTGCATCCCAAGTAAATTTTATGCGGAACGAGGAATACCGGTTGTCAAGAAAATTTAAAAGACACGACATCAATAATATATATATATATAATAAAAATATATATATATATATATATATATATATATATATGTGCAAATCATATTTGTAATGCAATTTATTTAATAAATTACTTAAGTGGATACTTAAAGTCGTATTTACATGTATTATTTATAAGCTGTAATAGGTGTAAGAGGGATTTCTACGAAAGGTTACCCCTATCTTATACATGCCTATTTATGATATACAAGCTAAGAAAAATTGCAATACATGCTAAGGTGTAGCAAAATATATATTTTTTATTTACATTAAAGAAAGGTAAATTCTAATCTAATCTATCTTATTAGAAACTCGATGTTTATACTACTAAATTAAAAGGACTCCAATAGTGTAGCAATATATTAGTTCAAGTAATTAGTAGGAGAATTTAGGGAAAATATACGGATATTAATTATTTTCGTATCTTATTTAGTACTAAATTTTCTTGACAACTCGCATTGTTATTTGAAGAAATGGCAGCAATTTCTTGCCCCATCTTTAAAATCTCAGAACATGAAAGTTTGCTTTGGCCCAACTGGGGAGAGAAAGAAGACTGACTCAAGATGCAGTAATTGGATTTTGACCGATGGGCCTCCGGTTAGTCTGGTTTGGGCCAGTTTCTTAAGAAAAATCCATGGATGAGGAGATGGTATCATTCCGGTTTTTTTTTTTTAATTTATTTATGAAGGTATGGATATAATGGATCCAATAAGCATATTAGTATTTCCCAATGATAGATGGGAAGGGTTGGGGCATTGATTTTAATTTGCTATAGGATTTTGGTCAATAATCCAAATAGGGAAATGGTAACCAATTAACCAATAAACCCAACTCGTGATGGCTCATAATACATTTGAAATTAACATATAAGATTATAAATAGAGATAATAATTCCTATTTAATGTGTAGTCAATGGTTTGTAAAGCTATTTAATATGAATTTGATATTATTTAAAAAAACCACATATTAATTTATCAGTTGGGCTATGGATAAGTACTACATACTTTATAGCATTATTGGTTGGTAATAAATCACATATTAAAGTACCTTTGTGATTCTGATAAGGTCTTGGGACATAAAATTTCTTAACAAGCGGGCTCTAGATTTAGGTTATCGATCTTCGCCTAATCAAATTCCATCTCTATTTTGTATTGATAGGTTCTCACCCTTATTAAGTATGTGTAATTTTAATATAATAAAATTCATATTTTATGCATAAAATGAATAATGTTAGAGAAATGACATTTTTATCTCTATTTGGATTTTTATATGTTTATTTCAAGTTTTTTTTTTATCTTTTATTATTATGTTTGTATTTGTTAGGTATCCTAAATCCCTCTCTTAACTACCAACTTGAACTTACAAAGTATTAAATTGAAAGCTCAAAATTGCCCAACTTTCCATTAGAAAATATCCTATCAACTGATGGATTTTTCTTGCCAGAAAGGTTTTTTGGCCAAGCTTGATCCTCATTGGCTTGCAATATAAGTAAATGTGAGCTATCGGATATTAGGGTTGTTTTCGACGTTTGCACATCATCAATTTATAGTATTATAAGATATTTATATATATTTATCTCAACTACTTATTAACATTTTATTTTGATAACTAAAAGATAATCAAGCTAGACCTTAAGGCTTAAAGTCGAATAACTAATTAATACTATCTAAATCTTATTACGATCAAATGGAATGTACTCTAGAAGACCCGGATTCAAATCTTATGAAGTATTAACAATCGAATCTCAAACTCGCCCAATTTTCCATAGGAGAACATTTTGCAGCAATCCTATTAGGATCAATCATGTCAGGTATGCTCGACAAGAGCCGTGTCGACAGCAACCACTTTGTTTATCCTTTTAGTACTTCCCGCCATAATAAGAAACTCCAAATTTCTTACAACAATCGGATATTTGATGCACACTATCCTGCCAAAAGAAATCTACACAGATATTTCCTAATTACTACAGACAATAATACAATTGCAGGAAATGTATATGTATGTGGATCGAGGATTCGTTTGAACTTTGAGCTATAACAAGTGCATTCCACGGATCGTACCACCTTTTGCTCTGCCATTTTTATCGTTTTTTCTTTTCCTTCTACAAGCACTCTAGCCACAAGAAGAAAACATGGGCACTTTTTGCCAGTGGAAACATCATGGAAATTTCCTGGGTTTTTGGACTCTTTTACAACGGTCGATCGACCTGTTTATGTTCGACTTTTGCAAGGAACAAGGTTAAACATGAATAGTTTCATGTCATTTCATGATAAATTGCTTAAGCAACATATACACAAGAAGCAATTAGTGTTTCACCTTGTTTTCTTCGGTTTTTAAGAAATACAAGCATTGTCGTCCTCGTAATGCTGCTGGTTGATTTACATGGTTTTGGAAATTGGTTTAGGAATTTGTCATTTTCCAAGTGACGGGCTTGCATTGAGTTCAACCACCTGTGGCAATTATTCTGTTATAGTAGGTTAAGTATCAAGTTTTTTATTTAATATTGGCTATCGTATCATAATTTATATGACATATTATTTCTAATGAATCTTTTTTCTCTTTTGCATTATGCTGGATCTAATGTTATAAATAAATTTATTTGGCTATTAATTTTGAGTGAGTAATCATTTAGACTTATTTTTTTCTAAAAGATAATATTCCTTTCTATAAAATTTATATTCATGTATGAACATAAATCGAATTCAATATAAACTTAATCTGGGCACAAATTCAAAAGGATTTACAGTGATCATTGATCATATATCTACGATAATATTGATAAAAGGCTTTGATAATTATCATTGAACGATGATAAAGTGATTCTATAGTAAAGTTAGGAATTGATACTAATCATGAATGTCTATGTAAGTGCATACAATTATCATAATAAGTATAAATTTCATTCAAAACACCACCCAAAACCCCGTTATGGAATGGTATTGAAACGTAAAGTAATAGCTTTAGATGGTAAATTAAAAACATTGAGTATTAATGAAAAACTAAAGGATAAAAAAAATAAAAAGTAAAAACTAAACTAACTGAGGACCAATCTAAGAAACTAGCAAGAGTCTATAATACAATCTAAACACTTAAATTTTATTCATTTTGTGGTTAGATTCAAATAATTATGAATTATGTTGGATTGACAACTAATCTCTCTCGAGCACTGGCTAACCAACCTAACGGACCCAACCTTCCATATTTCGATAATATTGATGGACAAATAGGCGCATTAAGTATCAACAACACAACCTAACTTGCTATCCTCGCCATCACCGTGGCCATGGTATATACCAAAACGCTCTATAATGGACTTGTCCATCAACTCAACCTCCCGTATCATCACCAATTGAGCTATTAAAGTGGCCAACTCAAGTGTTATAAAATCCATAAGTAAATACTTGTTCAGTTCAACAATTAATCATAATCTATTTGCAAAGATCACCAATTCTAGATGGTTCGGCGACATTGTAGCCCATAAAGCTACCTAGCCCTGTATCCCAACAAGAAAATTAACAATAAGACCAAAAGGAAATCTTCATTGAAAGAGAAAACATGGTTTTTACAAGGTTTAGAGAGAAATTGAGGGAAACAATCAATAAAAGCAACAATTAAGTGAAGCGATTTTTCAAGTCAATCTATGTAAAAACATGTCCATATCAATCAAAACATCAATGTAAAAAATGACTATGAATGGAGAAATTTAATTTTCACATCTTATAGACATTTTTTTTTTTTGGTTATCAATTGCCATCATTGGTAGTTAACCATTTTGACACATGCTACCACATTTATAACAGAAAAAATACTAGTCATTGTAAATATTCTTGTTACTATGAGAAAATTTAATTTATTATGAAAATTCCGCTACAGAGAAACTTAAAATAGTTTTTGGGCGAAAATCTTTCTATGAAACATTAGTTACTTATATTCGGATACACTCCATTTACATTTCCATGTTTTAGATATTTTTTAAACAATAGCTTATAAAACTGAATTTGCAACCACGCAATTATTTAGCGTACAATACAAACCATCAACATTAGAAAGAGAACAGAAATAGGTAAACCAAACGTATCAAGCTACCCTAAGATATGACCGTTAACATAATATTACGGTCCCCCAACCCAGCATGCTTTAAGGTTGTAAATAAACAGGACATATAAGCAAGTACGGATAAGATAAGGTGGTCTCATTCAATCGATTTCGTCGAATCTACTACGAAAGTTCCTCATAACACACTCCTCGAGGAACGAACTTCACATGCAAACACGCATATCTTCCTGCGTGATGTGCATAATAGGCTGTCCTCTTGTCTTTAAAAGGACCATAACATCAACGAGATTGCATGCACACATACAATAGAGAAATTGCTTTTGGTAGAGAAGAACTATACAGTTTAAGCTAGCTAGCGATATACAAGATATTGCTGGCGAAATAGGGTTTTTGAGAATGAGAGTTGATACGGAGATTGAGGAAGTAAACAGCTTTGAGGCTCTGCCTCTTCTTTCATTGAATCATGTGTCTTTGTTGTGTAGATCCGTGTGGGAGTCTGTTAGGTTTTACGAAGATGTTTTAGGGTTTGTTAGCACTAAACGACCCTCCTCTTTTAACTTCAATGGAGCATGGTTAGTACGTATTTCTCTACTACTCTTAACTTGAAGAGCTTTCATTGGCCAGGGAAAAAAAAAATCATTTTAGAATTTTTGTTTATATTTTATATTAATTAATGGAAATAATTATGTCTTTTTTTATTAAAAATTTTGCAGGTTGTACAATTATGGAATTGGGATCCACTTGATTGAAAATCCCTCACTTAATGAATGTGACACGCCAAATGAACCAAGACCCATTAATCCCAAGGATAATCACATGTCTTTCCAAGTAAGAAAATACCTTACGGGCATACCCCTCTTTGTTCATGCACTTCTCAAACATATAATCAATGCCAAATAAAGAATACACTAGTTGATATATTTATAATCAATTTTGAAAAGTGTATTAAGTTTCATTTTTAGTCCCTTAACAAGCTACACCTTGTGGTACTATATTGTTACTCACTTTGTGTATAATTCAAACAGTGCACAGATGTGGGACTAGTCAAGAGGAGGCTACAAGAAATGGGTATAAGGTACATAACGGCAGTAGTAGAAGAAGGAGGAATGAAAGTGGATCAAGTTTTCTTCCATGATCCAGATGGTTACATGATTGAGATCTGCAATTGCGACAAGATCCCTATCCTTCCCCTTTCTTCATGCCCACTCAAACCAAGATTTGGAATCGGAACCTCGTCTTTCAAGCCAATGCCACCAACCAAATGTGGAAGTGGAATTTTGATTGAGACTTACATGATGGAAAGCCTAAGCATGGACATGTTAAACTTCTCCTTTTAATTATGCACATTATTATAATAGCTTATATGGATACATTACATGTGTTAGCAGAAAGAGTGAAAATCAACACCCCAAGAAGTAGAAATTCACTTTCCTGCTTGTTCATTAATAAACATTGTCATTATTGTTTGTATGTATGATATGAATGTGTCAAAGTGGTTGTGTGGCTGTGTTTGTGGTCAGGGTCATGTAATATTGCGGATGAATTTGAATTTCCATTGATTGGAGATGAAGAATATGTGTTTTCCATATATATAATATTTAATATAGTATTCTAAGATAGACATTGAACATACCAAAAGTTGCTTGTATTATTATATTTATCGGTGTCAACACATATGTGATGATTTTTTTTTTCTTTTCCTCTTTTTGTTTTCCTAGTCATGATAGTCAATGCAGACACCAATATGAAGCATTTCCCCTAAATTAGATCACCAAAATGAATTAAAAGAAGCATAATCCCCATTGGAAAAATTTTAGGGCCAGTTTGGGATTGTTTGGGTCTTGATTACCCATTGCAATTCTAGCCCAAGGCTACCAAGCTTCATATGGAACTCCTCTACATTCAAATCACATGGCCCATTAGCAAAACCTCACTTTACACATGTATGGTAAAAGTCTACTATTATATTCATAATTATTGCTATAAAAGCAAAACCTTGAATTTCTTATGATATTTTAGGGTTTTGAAAAATATTATGCATGCTTTGCAAAACAATAACAACCTTTATATTCCCTTACCCAAGCCCTTAACTTAGTACCCCATTCCATAATTTTATATCATTGCAAATAAAACCCAAAATGACTACTAATACAATACATATAGTAGGGCTCTTACCTAAATGATGGATAGGAGCCTTTCATGGCATCAATTATGGATGCATGCAAAGATGGAAAAGTTGAATGTGATGTTTTGTTGTGTTCTAAAGTGGATAAAAGTTAGATAGTTTGAGAATTATCTATCTCTAACAATTTCTTTCATTATTATTATTATTTTACATATACGAAATAGAATTCATGCATAAAGAAAAATATAAACTATAATTGGATCTCAGTTTCCCCATGTACTAAAAGACAGTGGAATGAGTTGGAGATGAGTCTAATAGAAGCCAATTGAAAATTTTTCACTTTTTTCTCTTTTTTTATTATATATATATATTGCTTAGCTAGTCCTGTAGTCCATCTATGTGGTTTTAGCTCAAAATTTCATAACTTTTGACAATTTTGAAACTTTAAGCCTTTATTTAGTTGAAATTCAAATTTTTTATTACTCATGCTTTGACAAAGAAAAAGAACAACTCGAGATTTTATATCCTAGTTGGTTGAATACACTTTTTAACATGGCATAAATGGCTAATGGTTCCTTGATGTCAAGCATTGATTTTCATTACAACTAAGGATAGAAAACCTTTTTCAATAAGTGAATAAAATTAAAGTGGATAAATGTAATTTACAAAGAGAAGTTAACTCCAATTTGATCAGTGCTATAACAGATTAAACCATATAGCTTTCAACTTATTTAAGTTTCACATTTCTATATAAACATCTACTAAAAACTTTAGGCATCTCAATTTATTAATCATTGTTGTTAGGTTTTGCCTATTTGATATCTAAAAATTCTTATGATCACTTGTAAATCTATTTGAATGTATTATATCTAGGACGATGAGTAAAGGAATTGCTTTGTAATGAGACATCATGGATTGGATTGGTATGGACTAGTGAAATGGAGTAATTCAATCACAGTAACCAGATCAATCAAGGTCTCAAAAACTTATGTACTTTTCAATTTTTGTCAAAAATGTTAGTTTCAATAAGTCATATATCATGATTTATAAGTAACCATGGTCAATATTCAAAATTCCAATTTTTTGAAGAATAATTAAGGAGGTGACATTAGATAGTTCAAAGTTAAAATCATGCAATCTGAGGTTGAAAAAAAAACTCATGAGTTTGATTTTTCTATTTTTATTGAAAATCATCAATTGCAATTGGCTAGATAATTGTTTTTGGTCTTTCAAAGTCACCATCCAAAGTTCCTATTTTTTCAAGGAAAATAATTAAGGAGGTGCATAATAGTATTTGGAGAGTAAAGCAACCAATCTAGGTCATATATGTATATGTATATATATATGTATGTATGAGTTTGTGTTTAACTTTTGTCAAAAGTTGCTTAGTTTTGACAATCCGGGTTTTGGAACATCTAAAGTCATTGTACAAAATTCCCATTTTCTAAAAGGGAAAGATGATCCAGGTCCCACAAAACTCACCGTGTGAATTTTTCAATTGTTGCCCAAAATCATTGATTGTGATGAATTTTCATGGTTTTTGACATCTAAAATTCCCATTTTCTAAAATGAAATAGATAGGGAGGTGGTATAAAATGATTTAGAAGGAAAACCAACATTTATGGATGTGAAAAGTTCTTAAGTTTGGATTTATTAAAATTTACTATAAATCACTAATTTAATAGACTACATATCAAGATTTTTAGGCTGCTAATGAGCCATCCAAAATTCCTAATTTCTAGTAGAATAGCTAAGAGGTATTACATATGATTCAAAGCGAAACCTACCAATATTAATAAGTCATAGATCATGATTGTTCAATTTCTATTGTTTCTATCCAAAATTCTATTTTTTTTTTATGGATTAACATCATATGATTTGAAATAATAATCAATAAATCTAGGTTCATAAAACTTATAAGCATGAGCATATAATTTTCAAGGGAATAAATTGGGAAGCACATTAGATTATTTGAAGTAAAAACCTTTTAATCTAAAGCCTAAAGGAGTCATAGGCATGACTTTTTTTTAGGGGGGGAAGTTAAAATCACTTGATTTGATCATGTTGTATTGTAAATCATAATTAATGGGTATTTGGAGTTAGCATTTAAAAAGCTCCTTTTCCAGAGGAAAATAATGGGGGTGGTGTCATGAGATTAAGTTGAGCATAATCTATCTAATCTTAGTTTGGAAAAACTCAAGATATGAATTATCTAATATTTATCAAATATCACTAATTTTGATAGACCATAAAATCATGGTATTTTACCATTTCAGATCACCATCAAAGAAATCCCATTTTCAAAAGGTCACAAGATAGAGAAAACACTATCTGATCTAAGGTTATAAGAGCATCATGAGTTTACATTTTCTAGCTTCAACCAAAAAAAAAAAAAAGGAAAAAAATGGTCTTCAATTAATATGTTATCAATCATGTTTTTTGGCATTCAATATTAACATTTAAAATTTATATATATATTAAGAGAATAGTGATAATAATGTCATTAAATGACTTAAAGAGAAAATAATCTAATTTGCTTTTCAAAAATATCACAAGAATGAGATTTCCAAGTTTTGCCAAAATTGTCAATTTTGGTATACAATATAAATCATGGCTTTTTAAGCTTCAAGACCATCATATAAAATTTCCATTTTTAAAGGGCAAAAGGTAAGAAGATGTAACCAGATAATTTGAATGGAAAGCTTTAGTTTCTTGTCGACCGCGCAAGGTAAATTTCAAAAAATAATCAAAAAGAAATTTGCAAAAAAAAAAATCATTAGGTCAAAATCAAGTCATGTCACTTTGTCTAATAATTTTTTTTTTAATTTTTCTTATTTTTTAAAGTGAAAATTTGCTTTCATGCCCGCCACCACCTTGTAAGGAGTTAGTTGAGTTTAGTTTTTTTTTTTTTTTCTTAGTGTCTTTTATTAAATATTATTGAATCAAATTTATTTGATAGTGTTATTATATTAAGTTAAATATTGTGTATAAAATACCTATATACTAATATAACAAACGGCTACAAACAATGGAGTGTTACATTACATAAACATCCATGGGATATAGATATTTATATCTACAGGATCCGTCGTACTTATGCTGTGCCAGCGTTGCATAGATTACCTCCCTAGTTCATCTTCCTCGAAGGCAAGAACAAGACCAAGATACCAACTTCCTTCTCAACGTTTCCAAAGACAGAGAAGCGATACTAAATCCTGATGGGGGCAGAGCGATTATTATCGGGTGTTTTGTTGGTATTGTGTTGGCTTCTAGTCCTGACCAATGGCTATATAACCCATAACAGGATCATCCCTGCTCTTCACAACACCAAAAGCAACAATGCGTACTTGACAACTGAAGCCCATTGGTTCAATCAAACCCTCGATCACTTCTCCCCTTATGTAATCTCCTAATCTCTCTCTCTCTCTCTCGCTTGATCATGTATAGGTACACATGCTTATCAATTTGAGCTGAATTTCAACCAAAGTTTGAAAATTTCTGGGACAAAGTTTCCTCATATATATATTCGAATTCGTCGTGTTCACGCTAATCACATATTATGTTACGTGCGGCATGAGAAAAGGATAAATAAATAAATATAAATATATATATATATATATAGACGGCCGTATGTGATTTGTAATTTTATCGGACGAGACAAACAGAAATTCATATTAAATTTTAGAATTTGTTTATTTTGGTTTTTAGGGAAGTATATTATTAGCTATTTTCTTGTTGAATGCAAACAATATTTTTTATTTTGTTGATTTGGAAAGTTGCTGCTTTTTTTTTTTTTTTTAATTTTTGTCTTTGGTATCTCTGAACTTGATCTGATCATCTGAACAGGGGAGGGGGGGTGGTTGGGGGTGGTTAATTACTAAGTTAGGATGCTCACTTATGACGCCGTTTTTAAGAATTACCATGTAAGGATGTAATTGCATCAGAGTTAATGTGGCCACCACAGGGCTAAGCTCTAATTTGAAGTCTTCTTTAGCTCGAGCAGAGCTCCAAATGATACTTGAAATGTTCAAGTAGCTTGAATTCAAAATCGACTATAGATGCTGAAGCTTGAGTCTCTAGACATTGAAGTAGCTTGAGGTTGATCTTGCAACCAACTTAGTTAATTCATTCAAGACACAACTAATATATGGAGTTAAAGGAGTCATTTTGTTAGCTGGCCTGACTCATTTATATCATATATCAACTTTCCTTTGTTTTCTGTAAATTTACATCAGATGGTTGAGTTGAGGTATTGGGTAATTTGTGTGACATTTATAGTCGACAGGAAGCATTTATGAGCATCAGTGAAACTGTAAATTTGGTAATTTCTTTATGAGCACCAATAAAACCATGAGATAGGTCATCTTGCTTAACTATAGCAATATTTTCAGGATCATCGGCAATTTGCACAACGATACTATGAATATCTTGACCACTTCCAGCTTCCTGATGGACCAATATTTTTGAAGATCTGTGGTGAATCTACATGCTATGGGATAGCTAATGATTATATCAGTGTAAGAAGTTCTTAGTGTGAGCCAGTAACCTGTGAATTTTCGAATTTGCTTCACCAAATTAATTTAACTTTGTAATTGCATGATCATATTGTAAGGGGGCCTTGTGAGACCCTTTTGTAATGACAAACATCTTGACCTTTACTGTTCTTTTTTACATCTTGTATACGTGGAGATAAAGGTCTGGCACATGTATAACACAGGTTTTGGCAAAGAAGTTTGGTGCAGCTGTTGTTTCACTTGAGCATCGGTACTATGGCAAGAGTTCTCCCTTCAAATCATTGACTACAGAAAATTTGAAATATCTATCGTCTAAGCAAGCACTATTTGACCTGGCTTCCTTCCGTCAATTCTATCAGGCAAGTCTATCTGTTCAAATTTTAGGGCTAGATTTGCTCGTTTGAGTAAGAAATGAGCAGAATTTTGCTTGTTTGAGTAAGAAATGAGCAGAATTATCTCCCTTCTTCTTCTTCTTCTTCTGTCTGTGTGTGTGTGCGCGTCTGGAGCTGACTATTGCAATGGCTTCTTAATGCATCCTAATATTGTAACCATAAGTATTTCCACTTCACTTTAGATTTTAATCTGCGGCCAATGGTAGACCTTGAAGTGGGGGATTGCTTTTGCAGCTTAATTTGGTTATTGGGTAATCAATATTCTTCATTCAATCAATGGGGGTCATGAATTTTTGCTCTAGTTCATTCAAGCTAGAATGTATGCCATGACAAGAGTAATGCATCTGCGATGAGACTGATTACGGGTTCTCCTAAAAGAGATGCTGTTAATGGTAAAACAAAGTTCAATACTTTGGAGTTTGTTACATCTAGTGCAAACAAAGATTCTTATGCATTTGCACCAGAAGAAGAAGAATAATAATTAAATCTTGTTGTGTGTAGAATATGTTCAACTGCAGTGTTGTGTGATTTGTTTAAGCTAGTGACGTGGTTATTAAGTGCAGTGAACTGCATGATGTATGTTGTGGCTGTTTTGTAATGAGCTTTTGCATTTGTGTTTGTAAGTGTGAATGTCAGTAAGAGTAGGGGTAGATTGGTGTGTAATGTTGTCCATCAGTTTTTGGTGGAATAAGTGTTGATGTCAAACACCAGTTACTTTGTGATAATTAGTGGGTGTGCTGTTATGTCTAGGCTTCAGAAAATGAGTGAAATTAGGAGTAGCAGTTGCACTATAAATGCTCTTCTGTCATTATAACGCAGCAAAAGAATGTGAAAAGTTACATCCTATTTTCAGAAAAATAGGATGTGCTTGAATCAGCAAACAAATTTAAACCAATGCAATTATGGATGGTGCTGCAATGGAAACCTGGGTCATACATCCTTTATGTGTATTTTTTAGTGTTTATGTGTATTTTATTAATCAAGAAAACCAAAAACAATAATGGATATGAACGATTATTAAAAATAGGATCAATAATCGAACTAGGTATGTCGAGATTCCTAAACTGATATTACTCGCGATTGTTGGAATTCAACGGGTTTAACTAGAAATGCCTGATATTACTCACGAATAAATCTAATTAAAATAACAAATTGCCACAACCAAAGTAATATAGTTGATTGATAAGATTCGGTAGCAAATTATTAGGGTTTCAATCACAAGAGAGAATGATATTCAATATTGGAAAGATGAAAGCTCATTGATAGATCCGTTACAACAAAATAAAGGAGCTTAAATAATATTTTAACGGTGATGGCAATGCGGCAATTTAAAAACGTGTAATCAACACGCTCTTGTTAGTGGTCGTACATCTCTATAGTCCTTAGTTTCTTACTCAACATGATCATGTTATGCTCATGTTTGTTAACACACTTATATTGGTGGCCATGTGTCTATCTAGTCCTTAGTTTTCCAATCAACATTGTCATGTTATGCTCATATTCGTTAACACACCCGTGTCGGTGGTCATGTATGTGTCTGCACCCCATTTGTCTTGTTCCACCCCTTTTTCTTTTATCTTGTCACGAGCCATTAGTTCGGTCCTTGATACTTCGATTCTGACCTTAGCTTGGGTTGTGCTAGATTAAACCTCAATTCTCATCACCTATTCAAGGTTGCAAATGATTTACCCTTGAATCCCTTAACTATTTAGACCTGCAAGAATTAACATTTGGTTTCTATATGAACAAACTGTTTTGTCCTTCCTTCAATTTACCCCATGTGATGTAGTCCTTCTTAATATCATATAGAGTCATGGGAGTCAGAATAATTTGTTTTCCGTCTTTAACAAAAGTGAAAATATCTTTGAACTAATTACCCAAAAAAAAGTATCTTTGAGCCCATCATAAATAACTCTCTTGTCATAAATCCATGGCCTCCCAAGCAATATATGTGCAACCTCCATGACCACGACATCACACAGCAATTCATTCACATATTTTCCAATTTCCAAGGGAACTCTTAACCTATTTATTGACATAAATCTTACCCTTTTTCTCCAAACCAATGCAAAGTGTATGGTTGTAGATGCAGTGTCATCTTTAATCCCAAGGCATGAAAAAAAGCAATGGAAGCAATATTAGTGCAACTATCACTCTCAATCACTAGAGAACAAGTTTTACCCTTCACTAGGCATTGGGTAAAGAACTATTTATTTCTTTATACTACATCAACCGATTACTTTTAGAGTAAAGATCGGCTAACAATAGGTGGAATCATTTGTTCTACATTGCCATCATGTTGGGTTCTATTATGTTCCTTAGCGTAGGATCTAGTTATAGGTCTAGACACCAATAATTTTTCCCTAGAAGCTATGATGAACAATTGGAGGTAGACTCTCCTTCAATGGAGTCCCCTCTTAGATTATTTTTCCAGAATAAAAACTTATCTTTATTGAATAATAAGTCCCTCTTTATAGGTAACATCAAAAAAGGAAGGTAAATCCTTGGTCTAGGATATGTAAATATAGTAACTAAAACAAGAAAGGAAACAAAATAAAAGAGTTATTACAGTTATGCTCTCTTAAGTATTATTGATTTCTTTCTATTATATTACCTTCCAAGAAAGGCATATGTATCATTACTCCCCCTCTCGTCTTTGAGCTTGTCCTCAAGCTCAAAGTCTGGATAAGCTGCCTAGAAATTTGCAAGAGTCTCCTAAGTGGTATCTTCTAAAGCACCGCCTGTCTAGTGGACCAAGAGCTCTCCGGTGCCTCTGTTGAGTATGCTGCGAAGAATAACTTGAGGTGTTGGTAAAGCCTTGCCTTCTCATAGTGGTGGTAAATTGCCCTCGATCGCTGGTGGAGGTCCTTGAAATGCCTTGAGGAGAGACATGTGAAACATGTCATATATGTGACTATCCACTGGAAGTTCAAGCTTGTAAGCAACATGGCCGACTTTGGCTAGTATACGAAAAGGTCCAAAGTACTTCGGAAGAAGTTTATGATGTTTTTGATGTGCTATGGATAACTGGCGGTATAGTTGAAGCCGTAACCATACCCATTCCCCAATGTCAAAACTCAACTCTCTATGCCGAGAATCATATGTGGTCTTCATCCTCTGTTGAGCTTGTAATAGCTTCTCTCGAGTGGCTTGTAGTATGGTATCTCTGTCTTGAAGGAATTGATCTGCTGCTTCAACCCGTGTAGAGCCGCTCGTATACGCAAGAAGTCGAGGAGTTTCCTGGCCATAGACCAGCTGAAAGGAGTGGTGCCAATAGCAGTATGGTAAGAGGTGTTGTAGAAGTATTTAACCCAAGGAATCTAATCAACCCATTGTTTCAGATGATCGTCCATGAGGCACCTTAAGTACATTTCTATAGTACGATTCACCACCTCCGTTTGACCATCAGATTGAGGATGGTAAGCGGAAGAGAAAGTCAATTTAGATCCGCTTAGGCAAAATAATTCCTTCCAAAACATACTAAGGAAAACCTTGTCCCTATCCAAGATTATGGATTCCGGTAAGCCATGAAGTTTAAACACTTCAGTAAAGAAGATAGTGGCGGCAGAGATGGCTGTGAATGGATGAGCTAAGGGTAGAAAATGGGCATACTTAGAAAGTCGATCTACCACAACCATGAGAACTGATTTATCCCAAACCTTAGGCAACCCTTCCACAAAATCCATTGAAATATCATACCACACTTGTTATGGTATTGGAAGAGGTTGAAGTAAGTCGGCCGGTTATAAGGTTTGCCATTTGTGGCGTTGGCATATCACACAATTCTGAATAAATTCAAGGACAATGCATTTCACACCTTTCCAATAAAAATCTTAGCAAATGCAGTGTAATGTCTTTTGTCCCCCTTCATGAGTCGTGTCGTGGATAGCTGAAATAATAGTGGAAATAAGTGGGGATGTAGCCAAAAGATATACCTTCCCTTTAAAAAATATTAGCCCATCCTGAACAGCCTAATCCGTTCCTAACTCGCCTTGTTCAACTTATTGTTGCAACAGTAATAATTCTTGGGATGTTGCAATTTCCCGCTTAACAACCTCAAATATTTTAGCGTGCGAGAAGGAGACGGCCATGATGTGTGCAGAATTTGAATCTTCATCACGTCGAGACAATGCATCGACAACCTTGTTCATTTTCCCAGCTTTAAATTCTACCTGAAAATCAAACCCCATCAATTTACTTAGCCAATGCTGTTGCGGGGATGTTGTGAAGCGTTGTTCGAGCAAGTATTTAAGGCTAAAATGATCTGTGCGAATGATGAAGGGCCTACCCCATAAGTATGGGCGTCAATGAGATACTGCTTTAGCCAATCCTATCTATTCCCGTTCATAGGCAGCCAATTTAAGGTGTTGGTCAACAAGTTTACGGTTGAAAAAGCAATGGGATGATTGTGCTGTTGTAAAACAACTTCAATCCTGCTGTCAAAAGTATTACATTCTACCACAAACTCTTCATCAAAATGGGTAACTGCAAAACAGGGGCAGTTGAAAGCGATGTCTTTAATTTATTGAAGGCATTATCAATTTCTTTACTCCAGTAAAAAGCATTTTTCTTCAAGAGACTAGTTAAAGGTGCTGCCATTTACTCATAATCTTTAATGAATTTTCGATAGTAATCTGCTAGTCCAAGAAAACCCCATAAAGCCTTGGTAGATTGTGGAGTTGGCCACTCAATGATGGCTTTAATTTTTGTTTTATCTACTTCTACACCAGCACCATGAATGATATGCCCCAGATAGGTTATCTATGGCTCACCAAAGGAACACTTGGGCTTCTTTAAAAATAAGATATTAGTGCGCAATAGATCAAAAACTACCCTCACGTGTTACATGTGCTCTACCCACATTTTGCTATAAACTAATATATCATCAAAGAAAACCAAGATAAACTTACGCAAATGAGGCGGAAAGACTTCATTCATCAAGCTCTGAAAGGTTGAGGGAGCATTTGTAAGCCCAAAAGGCATAACCAAAAATTCAAAGTGCCCATGGTGAGTTCTAAAAGTTGTCTTCTCAACATCTGCTAGCGCTATCCTGACTTGGTGGTAACCAGATCGTAAGTCTAATTTGGTAAAATGTTGAGCCCCATGCAGTTCATCCAACAATTCATCCACTGCTAGTATTGGAAATTTATCTTTGACGGTGCGTGCATTGAGCTCTCAATAATCCACAAAGAAATGCCATGAACCGTCATGCTTCTTTACCAACAGTACCGGGGAAGAAAATGGAGATCTACTCAGTCGAATGGTTCCTTGCTATAGCATCTATGTACACTGTCTCTCAATTTCATCTTTTTAGAGATGTGGATATCTATAAGGTCTGACCACCACTAGTCCTGTGCCAAGCAAAAAAGGTATACGATGAACACACTCACGATAAGGAGGTAAACTTGAAGGCTCTATGAACAAATCTGCAAACTTCGCTAATAGATTTTGCAAGATAATAGTGGCTTGATTGTGCGTTTGCATCAAGTTAAGCCGTAGATCTGCCTTTGGTTTTTGACCTTGCCACAAGATCACCTTCCCTCCTAAAACGAATTTCATAGTTAATGAACTAAAATCCCACAAGATAGGTTCAAGAGTATACAACCATTTAACCCCTAGAACCACATCAAATCCTTCCAATGGAATAGTATAAAAATCCGCATGGAAGGTATCCTTTCCCACTTGAAGTGGGGCTGACTTGCATATGCCCATGCTAGGTACTCGTTCCCCATTTGCCACACATATGTTCAGTCCTGGTCTTTTCCACACCTCCAATCCCAAGCTTGAGATTAGACCTTCACGCAAGAAGTTATGTGTACTTCCAAAGTTCACCAACACTGACACAACTACTCTCGACATTTTCACTAATAATTGCATGGTAGGAAAATTCCGTGTTCCACTAATTGCATTCAAAGAAATCTCTAGATCATCTCCCTTGTCTTTATCTGAATTACTATCGGAATTAGGAACCTCAATCTAGAAAAACCTTTTACATTTGTGTTCCGATGTATAAGATTCATTACAGTTATAGCACAATCCTTTGGCTCTCCTCTCCGCCATTTTCGTGTGTGTTAATCTCTTGATAAATGTTGGTGAAGATGCTACTCTATTGTTGTTTCCCACCGGTTTTGTTGTTTGTGTTCCCCCTTTGACAAAGACTCTTAGTAGCGGAAATAGCCGATTCCTTATTTCTGGATTTGTGCGTCGATCAGTGGATGTTGCTCCTCGCGGTTAAGGATCCTTGGGACACCGCTTGTTTACGCTCTAAGGTTCTAGCCATATTCATGGCAATTCCAAGATTACTCGGTTGTTGTGATTCAATATCAATTCGTAGTTCTTCCTTCAGCCCCACTGTAAAAAGATCCACTTGTTGCCGTGGTCCTAGGCCGGACGTTCTAGCCAACAATGTTTGGAATTGGCGTTGATATTCTTCCACCGATCCACTTTTTTGAAGTTAGCTAGCTCTCCTAAAGGATTATTACTCATCGGTGGTTCAAACCTCACATGACAATGTTCCTTGAACCGTTCCCACGTCATATCCATCTCTTCTTGTTCCGCTTGATCAAACCACAGCTGTGCCTCACCCAGCAGATGGAATGCGGCTAATCCTATTTTATCATCCTCAGTCATTCTTTGATTGGCAAAGAACTTCTCGCATCTTTTTAGCCACCCTATAGGATCATCAGTCCCATCATACATCAGGAATTCCATCTTGGAGTACTTCAATCTTTGGTAATTTAGTCTTAATCACCATAACTTGCCTATTTGGACATTCAGAAGCTGAATGTCTATAGCCTAACATTTGAAACATTTGATATTACTCATCTTCCTCCTCTGAGTACTTCGCTCACATTCCTACAATTTATATGGATTGGATGTGGTGTTACTGGAATTACCTCTCTCATGGCTCCTAAATTCCCTATGCTCTAACTCTAGATCTCTAGGCTTCAATTCTTAGGTTTTTCTCAAACATGTCGCTCTTCAGGCTTAGAATAAGAATTCTACGATCTATTTTTGCCCCTTTTGTTTCTGATGCTCAACTCTTAATGCCAGCTTCACTGCATTATCGAGAGCCGCATCATGTTGAACCTTAACAATATTAGCTATTTCATATTTCAGTCCAGATATGAATCTTGACATGGTCTGCTCAACTAATTTCCTGATATCACATCTCAACAAAGTGTTTCAAACTCCTGAACACACTCACTAAAAGACATACCAGCCCACCTCAATGTTTGTAACTAGGAAAATGTTATAGGATCGTTCTATAGTGTTTGTGTTCAAGTTGTCATTTAACAATTTGGGATCCACTCTAGGTCTTAGGTTCTTCTTCCTCTTTTACCTATGTTGATTGTTTAGGTTCGGGCTCATTAGAGAGAACCCAACAATCTCTTAATGCAACCAAGGTTTGTTTTGAAAAGATAGATTGTCCTTTTCATTTCCTTTCTTCCCTGCTTTGTACAATTTGGATTCCTTCCTCCTAGCTGACTCCCACGTTCCCTCCTGACTACCCACTACTCCACTACTTGTCATGCCTCTCTCCCCACTAACCGGACTCCTTGCTGGAGCCTCATAACTACCTGACCTTACTAGATTACAGGGATTGCCCACCTTCCCACTACACCCTTAGAGCCGCAATTCGTGGGACACTATACATCTGGACAACTGGTGTCACAAACAACAACACAACAACCTGACATAACCGTCAGACACAACACGACAGACAAGGACAGCAACAAACAGACATACAGAAAAAAGACAGTAACAACCAAATAACGGACACGCATAAAGGACAATAAACATCTAGGACAGCTGACCATTCACCCGGTTCTTGTTCATCCTTGAGTACACACGAGGAAAGGGTGTTATTCCTTGCTGTGATCGCGAAGATCCTTTGCATATAACAGAAAACAACTCTGCTTGTAATATGGTGCCACAAATTTCTTCTGCATCAAGTGCTTCATTAAATTCCATGTAATTACTACAACTTCTCTATCCTCTTGCTCCTAAGCATGAATGTTTTTCCACCTTAAAGAAGCATAAGTTTTTTTTTTTTTGGGTAATTTAAAGAAGCATAAGTTGTAAACTCTCAGAAAGCTAATTTTAACTTTGGTATGTTCATCGTCCTCGCAATAATCAAATAGCCTATCTACTCGACTCTCCCACTCAAAAATAGTTATCTGGTAGTCCACGCCCATCAAGTTTTGAAGACAGTTTAATGTTCTCAATTACCTTCATCTGCTGGTTTCTGTCATTCACACGGGCTCCTGCAAAATTATCTCCCTCACCTTCACTTAATTCATCATACCCACGGGCTTCATGACCCCTAAATTGCCTTACACCAACTCTTTACCTGCCTCCTCCATTCAACCCTTGTCTGGGATTCTCATTTATTGTTGTCAATTGATTGTTCATATTCTGCATCATGGTAGTTTGGTTATTCAAAATACCCTGCAACGACTTTGTGAGGTTAGTCATCTACTCTCCAAGTGATGCTTCCGATGCATTACATCTCCTATTATTGTTACCATTCCCTTGCTCCCCAACAAATCCAGTATGAATAGTCTCTTTGCTCTTCTTTTTTTTCCTTTTTTTTTTTAACCCTTCACATCAACAACACAAACACCAAACACAACCTATGCAACAACAACAGCCCACAATAATTGCAGCAATAATACTACACGCTTCACAAACAATTCGTCAAACACCTAATATGCGCTATGACAATACCATACTACCAATCAATTCCAAAACTCATTTCACCACAACAATCCCCAAATCTAATACCATGATATGCTTGAATCTGCAAACAAATCCAAACCAATGCAATCCTGGATGGTGCTGCAATGGAAGCCAGGGTCATATGCCCTTTGTGTGTATTTTTGAGTGTTTATGGGTATTTTGTCAATGAAAAAAAACCGAAAACAATAATGGATATGAATGATTATTGAAAAAAAGATCAATAATCGAACTGGACATGTCAAGATTCCTAAACCAATGTTACTCACAATTATTGGAATTCAACAAATTTAACTAGAAAAATACCCAATATTACGAGTGAATAAATCTAATTAAAATAACGAATCACCACAACCAAAGTAATACAGTTGATTGATAAAATTCACTAACAAATTACTGGGTTTTCAATCTCAAGAAAGAATGATAATATTGAAAAGATGAAAGTTTACTGACAGATCCTTTACAATAAGATAAAGGAGCTTAAATAGTCTTTTAACCTTAATGGCAATATGCAAATTAATTGAAACTAGAAAAAGATATAAAATAAAAGATGCATAATCAACATACCCATCAATACACATGTGTTAGTGGTTATGTATCTCTCTGGTCTGGTCATGCTATGCTTGTGTTGGTCAGCACACCCATATTAATGGCTGTGTATTTCCCTGGTTCTCAATTTCCCAATCAATATGGTTATGTTATGTTGGTGGGTGTGTACCTCTCTGCACCTCATTTTTCTTGTTCCACCCTTTTTCTTTTGTTTTGTCATGAGCCATTAGTTCGATCTTTGCTACTTTGGCTCTGTCCTTGGCCTGGGTTATGCTGGATCGAATCCCAATTCCCCTTATTTCTCTCTTAATTGAGCCTTAGAAAAAAGCTTGTTGAATTCTCTCTATAACAAGACTCGAAAATTTATCTTAAAATCAACCTGTGACATAATTAAATATTGCTGAAGAAACCAGCAGGAATATTTGCTTATTTCCTGCATGGATATCATGTTGAATGCTTATGGTTGCAATTAATGCATCTACTTGCCCATGCACAAACATCGTTGTGATTCATCTTTCTTCTTTCATTCTGGCGGTCTGCACCTTCCTGAGGATAGTTGCTCTGATAATGATTTGCAGGATTCTGTCAATCAGAAGCTAAATAGGACAGGTGTGGAGAATCCCTGGTTCTTCTTTGGTGTTTCATATCCTGGAGCTCTAAGTGCATGGTTCCGTCTCAAGTTCCCTCATTTGACATGCGGAAGTCTTGCAAGTTCTGCAGTGGTTCTGGCTGTGTATGATTTCCCTGAATTTGACCAGCAGGTGAAGATCATAATATATTCTGGGTGTGCGATTGCCTTTGCTTATCATTGGATGTAGTTTTTATATGGTGTACTTGATTTTCACACCTCAGATTCCCTTTGTTACACTAATAATGAGCCTGTTTCTAGGAATGACCTAAAACCTATATATCACAATTAACTTGATAGAGTCATTCCAAATGCAGGTTGGTCTTTCAGCTGGTCCCAAGTGTAAAGCAGTGTTGCAAGAAATCAATGAGCTTGTTGAAAGCCGCCTTACTTCAAATGGAAAGTCACTGAAGGCATTGTTTGGTGCTTCTGAGGTATGGGATGTCCTTCTAATGGCAGAATATGTGTTGTTCTGACTTCTGACCATGTATGCAGCTGTTGTTGTGTTGGAACTCAATCTCATCACTCTGCATGGGTTTTTCTTTTGTTTTTTTCTCTTTGCATGCTTGCAGCTGGAGATTGATGGTGACTTTTTGTATCTTCTGGCAGATGCTACAGCTATTGCTGTAAGCACAAACTACATTTAGTAATCTTCATTCTTTTCTCCCTGTGGATTAGCCTGAGTTCAGTGACAATCCTTAACTTGACTTATTGCAGTTCCAATATGGGAATCCTGATAAATTGTGCTCCCCTATTATCCAAGCAAAGAATAATCAAGAAGATTTAGTGGTCAGTGTCTTCCCTACCATCCTGTGAAGTTGGATCTGTTATACTATAATACATTTTGAATTCTGTTGCTCAATTCACATTTTCAAGTGCAATACTTCTACAGAAGAATTTTTCATTCTTATCTTCCCTATCAAAATAAAGGCATTGCTTCTGCGTATTACATTTTATTTTCTGTTACTAGATGTGCTAGAATTCTGGAAATTAGAGCTTTTAGAATCTATTCCCTCTAGGAGATTGCTTAAGGGATGATGTCTGATCTTTGGTCCATATTGATGTGGATCTTTAAGTCAGCTGGAGCCATTCTAACAATTTGGAGGTTATTGCACTTTTATCATTTTGGGTTTTTTTTCTTTTTCCTGTTTTCCAAAAACAAGCATTGGATGGCAATTGTCAATTCGCAAGAACAGGACCAAACATGTAACAGAGTAGCACAGATCTTACCATCCCCACTTAGTGAGATAAGCCTTTTGTTTATGCAGGAGGCATATGCTAAATATGTGAAGGAGTATTACCTCAGTTCCTTTGGTGCAAGTGTCAAGACTTATGATCAGAAACATCTGAAAAACACGGCAGTGACTGAAGATACCAGTGACAGATTGTGGTGGTTCCAGGTTTGCACTGAGGTTGCATATTTTCAGGTGGCACCATCTAATGACAGCATGCGCTCATCGAAAATCGACACGAGGTTTTTTACCTAAATGGCATTTCCAAATCTTTAAGTATCAGATTTTGTGTGTCTGACCAAAGATATCTTGTGATTTTAACAGATATCATTTAGATCTGTGCGAGAATGTATTCGGACATGGGATTTATCCTGACGTAAATGCAACAAACTTGTACTATGGAGGCCGAAAAATAACTGGTACTCAAATATAAACTTCCTTTCTTGATTTAAATTCATGATCTTGAGTTAGCTAGTCTCGTTAAAGCCATAACTGTTGTTAAAAAATAAAAAAATACTCAAGATAATGAAACTTCCAGTCAGACTAATTGAAGTAGCTGCTGAAATACATAGATTTGATGAATGCTAGTGAATGGAAATATTGGTCTTTTGTTCAGTTGTTTTCTTTGCTAATGTAACCATTTCTTTCTAGATCCAAAATTTTTTTTTGCGGTTGTCTATTTTGGTGGTTCTGAATATTTGGGGATTGCAAGAAATGCATTTAAATTTGTAAGGGAGGGAAGTGGGCTCCTGAATATTTACTGTCTTCAAAGCCAACAAAACTTGGTAGAATTTGAGTTAGTGTTACAAATATCTTATGGATGAATTTGATCGTTCTAATAATGAAAAGAAATATATATGACCATCTAATGCAATTCAATACATTAGATTCTGTGCTATGATCTCCCTGTTCTCACTATTTTCTGAATTTTCAGGTTCAAAGATTATTTTTACTAATGGCTCACAAGACCCATGGCGGCATGCATCCAAATTGGTTTCTTCACCAGAAAGTAGGTTCCCAAATTATTTGATGAGTCTTCTTACATCCTCTTATGGTTCCTCAAGACATATGACGATTTCTACCTTCAATGCTTTCTTTGATTGCTATGTAATGTCAATGACGTCAAAAGCCTTCCTTCACATGTCTCCTTCTGTCTGATCTAAAACTACCACTTCCATGCCATTTAACATCAAGAAGCATATTGCATGCACAGAACTTCATGTTTTCTCATTCCTGGGATATACGCATAGAACTGGAAAAATGATGCTTTGACCTTGAGGGTTTTTATTTAGTAACAATCTCTTCTGATTTTTTTTTTCTTTTTGTTTGTTTCAGGCTATTTGTGATTTCAATGATTTCAAGAGATACTAATGACTGTTGTATCCTTACTTTTTATTCCCTGATAAAACCTTCTTTTTTTTTTTTCCACTCTTCAGTGCCTTCCTTCCTGATCTCTTGTCATAATTGCGGTCATGGAACCGATGTGCGGGGTTGCCCCCAGCATCCTCTAAGCCCTGAAGGTATGTAGAGCCTCCAATGACTCCAGCGTAATTTACTGATTGCACGCTTCAAAATGTAAAACAATTCCTCCGTAAAAGCCAATATGTTTAAATAATTCCAGATATATCAGTAATGTGGTGAATATGCAGTATAATTATAATCATAGCACTGGTTATAAAAAAGATTGGCGTCTAGTCAAATCAAAAGAAACATCTTCTTCTGTCCATCATTACTCTAGAGAATTAAGCAAATGTTGGTTTTTTTTTTTTTCTTGGGCCAATGTTTTGGTGACTATGGACAGAGATTGCTACATTAGAACTAAGCAATGATATATATATGGGTCTTTCTAGGGATGGGCACAATATCAAATCAGAACGTAGGTCAAACCGAAAATTCAGTTGTTCCACAATTGATTTGCTTCATGGCCTGGATTAGGGATGAGGTTCATATTTCACAGTTAGGTTCAGGTAGTAAACCAAACTACCATGATTTGCAGTTTGGTTTCATTCCATTGAAAAAACTTTCACTATAAAGTTGGCCAAAAAAAAAAAAGAGGCAAGAAAACGATGAAGCGATCCAAACAGAAAGTTCTTTTTTCGACAGTTGGTTTGGTTAATAATGAGGTTCCCAAGGTCCTCTTTCATACCCTCAAGCTTTTGTTACTTGGACTTCTCAATTCACTCACTTAAGAATAAATAAATAAAGTGCAAAGAAAGTATAGCCTTCCTGGCAGTAAAAGGGATCCATTATTAGGCTGGATCCTTCGGTTGCCAATGCATTACTGTATCAATGCTAGCAGAAAGAATCAGGCACCTTTTTTGGAAATAGACGAGAGAATTTTCTGAGGATCTTGTTCAATTCACATGTTGTCCATGCTGAATAGAAGAATTACCCATCACTTTATGTTGATTACTAGGGATTAGCATGTTATTTTCTCCAAACATTTTGTTTCAGTTGAAGCTTTACTCATTTCTGCATTTATAAGCCTTGCTCATTTGCTATTTAATCATTTATATTCATAATGACTGGTCACTCAATCTTCCAGGCAATGCCAAGAGCTGCAGCTCCCCAGAAGCAGTTCAGAAAGTTCGGCAGCAAATCATAGAACACATGGATTTATGGTTATCCCAGTGCCAAGACTCTGGTAGGAGTTCTATATGATATGCTGCTGCTGCCAAGTTATTCGAAGAGATGATGAAACTAATCTGGATCTCTTCTATAACCTCTGCAGCAGATGTTTAGTTGAAAGATAATGCAAAAGAGGATCCTATTGATTACCTGTATCTGCCTTTAGTCTGTCAGCGTATGCACGATTGTGAAAATCACACAACGATGTGATCGTTTTAAGAGTTCCAGAGCAGTGCTCATCATCTTTGCTAATAAAAGGTAGGACTGTATGTATGTAAAATCAGGTGCATTTTCTATTGATTAATAAAACATAACCTACAAGCGGTTCCAAATTACCAGTTTTCAGTGCTTTTCCAGCCACTTCTCGGAATTAGTATTCAGGGTGACTGATTCCATCCATATAGATTTAGTATTTAGTACATGGTGTGCAATATTGCCAGATGATGCAATATTAGAATTATTCAATTCTATTTTGATTGAGCATCAATTTTGACATTCCAAGTTTCACTAACATATACTGTTCAATTTACTGGAGATTCTATTTGACTATTTAGAGATTAAGAATAACTCAATAAGATAAGCCATCTGGATTTGGGGTACTTTAATCCATGTCGTTGTATCTTCATCAGTTTTTCGTTTGATAAACATTGACTTAAATGACCAATCCTTGCTGAGTAAACGTGTAGTCGCTCAGCCATTTGAAGAAGCCTTAATTGAGATAAATGTTTTCTAGTACCCGAATAAGATGGGTGCAAAGTAGGGGATGAAAATAGAGTGATAATTTCAATTTTAAAAAACCGTAGTAATGCAGATTTTGCGTTGAAAAACACAGAAGTTACAAAATCTCGACAGTAACGAGGAGGAAAAAAATAGAACAGAAGTTAAGCATCTAGGACACTGGTATGTGGGTGCACTGGTCATCAAATGCCATGAAGAAAATCTATGGATAAACCTTTCCTCGAACCGGATTCCAGACCACGAGGAAAAGAAATGCTGCATATACACTCAGTACGGCATGATCACCCTACTGCAATGATTCCCCTCTTCTTCATCCGTGTAAAATATGTACGGCCAGAAAATCAGCTAATAGAAGAGAAATACACCACCCCAGGCACAAATTAGGTAATATGCTAGAAACTTTAATAATGTATTGGCTTCTAAAAGAGAAATTTTTCAAAAGATGATATGCTCTCAGCCAAAAGGGGGAAAAAAAATGAATATATGGCCCATACGTAGGTAGGATCAAAGATGAATATTGCAGGAGAACCCAAAAACCAAAACGTGTTCCTCCACCACCAAAGAGCAACCATTTTGCACCACAAATTTGCATTTCCAAGGTCTAGGCAAGGTGTGTGATCTTCACAGTTTTGGTAATTGGGTTATGAAATGGTTCTATATCTTTTTTACCAAAGTTTAAAAGCATAAAAGTATCCAAGAAAAACACAATAATAAAGTTGAGACAAACCTTCATATAATCTCAGCAATCAAAGCAAAGTGAATGGCCTGAATCAAGAGAAACCAATCAACCGAGCTCCTAAGAACAAATCTTGCATCAAGGCCATTGCATGTATTGAGATAAATCCTGTTCTAAGGAAATGTAAACAATTGAGAGTAAAAACACAAGGACAACTTGCTACATGAATGTGTAATTTGATTTTTCAACCTCCATTACCACAATCTGTTTTACAGCCTTTCCCCAAAAAAAAATCAGCCATTTTCCCTCATTCTATCCTTTCTACAACAACAAAGCTTCACAAATAATGTAAACAGACAACTCCCGAAGATACCTGCCGTTATGGGTACCTGAAAGCTCTAAGCGACTGACTAATCAAAATTATTTCAAAAATCCTTTATCTGCCTGCTTCAACAAAACTGGAATTGAAAGGGCGATGAGAAGCTCTACTTTAGGTATGTGGAAGCAACCCAGAGCAGTATGTAGGATATTAATGATGTTGTCACCTCAAAACCTCGTAATCCTTTAAATAAAGGTGGAACAACAGATACCATCAAGAAGGTCCCAAGCAGCCAAGAAATAGCAAATGCTCCTGCCCTGCAATATGAGAATTATGATGCACATCACTTGTTGCTGTAACAATTTTTTCATCATAAGAGTTAGACCACAGACCATTTGCCTTGTTTCTATTTTCATTTTTTTTTATCTGTATCTTCCGTGTATTTAAACTAAATGCTCAAAAAACTAGTTTGACTGTATCTTACTTGTTTTTATTTCAAATTCGATGTGTGGATAAGTTAGCCTTTTGATATCTTATTATATTTACTGTAATGATGAAAAAGTATGAAGCTTGTAAAATGAAAATTCACATAACTTCAAGGTAGAAATACATGAAAAAGAGTTGCCTTATTGGAAAAAAGAAAACTTTGTTTGGTTTTGGCAAAAATTAAAGACAAGAACGTGAAGAATAATTTAATTTTCTTTTATAAAGATATTTTAAAATATTTATTTAATGGTAGGAAATATATATGTAATAATGCTTTCATCTTTTTGCATCCTATTGAGCAAAAAAAAATTGAAAATAATATGAAAAAAGAATTGAAATGACAAAAAGTGGATGAAGCACGGGCCTCATAAGTGTTTAAAATGAAAAAGATGATGTACTGTTTGAAATTGCAAAAATTTCCACAAAAATGAGTAAGATAGTTTAGGCTTACCCGTAAAGGAAAGCCCGCATTTTGCTCTTCAGCCTGTCATATATAAAGTACATAGTGGCTATTAAGGATATAGCAACTTGAAGAGTAGGACCTTCTTCAGTGGGAAAGAGAACTGTAAGGACGCCTAGCACTGAAAATACAACAGTCGTTTTAATGATAAACTTTGTAGATGGAGTTCGAAATCTGCCTGTGACACCTTGCACCACACGGGACTGAGTTACCTCTCTGACTTTTTTCTTAATATTGATTTTTGGATTCTTTCTTTCATAAAACTTCTGCATTATTATTTTGTCATGTGCAGACTCAATAGCGTCCAAGCTTGGTTTGTGTCCTGCAAACTTCTGGACAAGGAAATTCCTTGCAGCTTGGATTTCTTCTTCAGAAGCCTCTCTGCTAATGCCAAGCCGCTTGTATGGGTCCCTTATATTGATTCTAGGAAACACAGTCGAACCTAAAGAGAAAATTTTAGCCATATAATACGATTTTTCACTTTCTATAGTTGCCAGAAAGAATGTGACAAAAGTTCAGTCATTCATAATGGAGGATACCAAGATATTACAAGTGAATGAACAAAACCCTATTGATGTTTGTCATGGTCATCATTGTATAGACAAAATGGCATAACTTGTTAGGGGATCAAACCTATCTGTTTATATGAAAAGTAAGTCTTATGTACTCACATAATCATCTATATTGACCCTCCAAATATGTGCATTTTAATTACCTTGAGGCATTAGACAATTTCTTGCATGTTTGTTAAAAGAACAAACAGGGGAACTTGAGCATGGAACCTAGTTCCCACATAATCATCTATATTGACCCTCCAAATATGTGCATTTTAATAACCTTGAGGCATTAGACAATTTCTTGCATGTTTGTTAAAGGAATAAACAGGGGAACTTGAGCATGGAAACCCAGTTCCCAACTGCACCCAACTTATACCTTTACTAGTATGATTGATGTATGGAACCAATTCCTAACTGCATAAAAGTGCATGATATGTTTTTGTTCTAGCACATTGGTGCATGACTTCAGTTTTTGGCCTGTAGGATTTTTTCATGTTCATTTTACATACATCCCTCGCATAAATAGAATTTTTTTGAATTACCAAAAAAAAAAAACTTCCTTCAAACACATTAAGTTTCTTTTTTTATGGTAAGATTAAATTTATTATTTTGGAGTAGGACATCAAACGCATTAAGTTACCTCTACAAGTACAGTAGTGGTAAAAAGAATTCACCAGGATCATAAGTGCACTTCACAAAAAAAAAAAAAAATCATACAGATTCAAATAATCTTCATACGAGGAACTTGGTCCCAAAAGAATTATTTTTTCAGCAGCCGTTGCTGCATGCATAACGCTTATATAGTTCCTAATAATCAACTAGAGAAGGATTACCTGTTGGGTCACCATATGAAGCATCCATTGCTGCCCTTATTATATAATTCCTTCTTCCACTGCTAAATGATGCCATTCAGTCAGGTAAGAATGTCTGCAAAGTAGAGAGAGAGAGAGAGAGAGAAAGAGGGGGAGATAAAGAAGAAAGAACTCACAACAAAAAATACCTTGCAATAGCATGGAGCAACTCTGTCTTCCTTTTCAGTTTTCTAATCAACAAATTAGATCCAACATCCCTACCCGGTGTCTTAGGGCCTTGTAAAGGTACCAAAAAACATCTTGAAGGATTACCAATCAATCCAGGTACAGTCATCTTTAGTACACCTTCCTCAGCTACTGGAGAACAGCCATACATATTACACCATGCAATACAGTAACAAGTTAACTTTGCGACCAATACACAGATGCAAGCAGATAAAACAAAATGGTAAAAGAAATAGGAATCTATCAAGTTATGCTTATGGCAAGCGATGCCAAAGGGAGAAGAGACAAGCAATTAGGTTGAAAATTAAAGGGGATATGTTGAGCTGCAAAGCCCTCTGTTTACTAAAAATTTTCTTTCTTGGTAATCACCGTATGAGAAACTCTCATTCCCATTTCATGACATATCCTTCTATACATTCTGCACTCTAAAATAAATTCAAATTGATGGTTAGATTACATAAAAAGTAAACAAGTCATGGCTATAATTACAAAAAAATTGCGCTCAAGATCACTTGGCTTAAACAATTATTGTCTTGCTTCACCTATTCATGCAGAATCATGTTTACATTTTGACACATAAAAAGTTACACACTACAAGAACAGTGTAGCTATCTGAACATACATACATACATACCTACATACATATGTGTGCGTGTGTATATTCTAATTACCAAGAAGATACTTTTTATTTTTTATCTTTCTTTTCATTACCGGGAAGAAACTTTCTGAACATAGTTTGGTCATAATCTTTTGATAAGCATACCAGAAATTGTTTCCAGTATTTCCCCATTTTTAAAGCACTGTAAGTAAAGTGAAGCTTTATATACTTTTTGGTGTTTAGGGCATGAAACAAAAGCTCTAGCATGAAAAATTTTGGGGGGGAATTACTGAAGTGAGAACTTGCAAGAGGTCTTAACTCTATTTTCAACCATCACTTTTTAGGACCACATACACAATGCAAGCTGCACTTAATGGTGAATGAGTCATGCAGTTGGCTCATACGTTTGGAATTAGCCAATTTAATCATTGCTACAAAAGAAAAAAGAAAAAGAAAAACTTTAGGTGCATTTGTTTCATTGAAAATGTTTTTGAAATTTTGCAACAGAACATATACATACTCAATGCAAAACATTTTCATTTGAAATGAAGATATTTCATTAGAAATAAGAAAAGCAAGCTTCCTTTTTCTTTTCTGAAAGCGTAAATCATTTCCCTCGATTTTTCATCATCTTTTACACAATCACCAAAACAACAATCTGATGTTGACCACCACAATCGCATCCTATCGCCTCCATCAGGGGGCACTATCAACATCTTTACAGCTAGAAAGTCCAACAAATAAATATACTATACTAAACAAGAGGGGGAAAAAAAAGGAAGGAAAAGATTTTCTACCAAAATTACCATCCCAGCGTGCTTTCTCTCACACCCCGCGTAAGGGTGTTTTAGCATTCACACCTTAGAAAATAGTACTCTTTCTCACTGTCAACACAACCAATTGACCACCATGTGCTATTACCAGCCCTGGATGGTTTCTCTCATACCCCACATTAGGGCTTTTAGCATTCACACCTTAGAAAAGAGTACTCTTTCTCAGAGTCAACAAAACCAATTTACCACTAATTACTATTACCAGCGGCAGCCATCAACTCTAACCGCTAACACCAATACTCCAACAGCAAGCTATCTCTATGAACTCGTGGCAAACACGAAAGAAGTAATTCACCGAAAATAAGAAAAAACTCATTCAAGAAAAAGCAACTTACTACTTAATCAATCATACATAGTCTTTATATCATTATCAAACCCATTGCAAGACAATGCTTTTAATGCAAAAACTGTAAGTTACACTCAAAAGTAGATTAAAAAAATTAAAAATAACTAAATAATTCAGGAAATCCTGCAAAATTATGGTACTTTCCTAGAAGTTTTTTCTTTCTTTTTTGGATAATTTACTTTCCTAGAAGTTGAACCAAGCAGAACTGTGTGAACAGCAAAAAGGAGGAAATTTGATAATATTTTAGGAGCTTAGATAACGATACAGAGTAGAAAATCAAGGAAACCCTAGAAAAGATTACTTCTGCTCCTTCATTTTTTAGCATTAAACGTTTCAAAACCAGTCAATAGAATGACTTATGGGGTAATCTAAAAGAGAAGTGAAGAGCTTACCGAATAGAGATTGGAGAGAGAAAGTGAAATTCAACGGTGGAGAGAGAGAGAGAAGCCGAGGAGGCTTGGAATGGAAGAGAGAGGAATGCCAATGGAGCACGGAGTGAACTGCGAAGAAAGAAGCAAAACAAAAATTAAGTAGACCACAACGGGAGTGTTGTGGACAAAATTATTGTGTTTTATATAATTTATAATAAATGCATGCAAGGATCCGTTGTAGTCTAGTCGGTTAGGATATTCGGCTCTCACCCGAAAGACCCGGGTTCGATTCCCGGCAACGGAATATCTAACTTTTTTTTTGTTTAGTTTGTCGATATTTCTTTTGGTGGTCGTTTAATTTCATTTGATTTTGTCTCCCATATTACTATAAATAATGAATTAATTTCATCTAATATAAGCAATATCGAAATTTATACCACTTTTTGCAACTGATTGTCTTGCTTTTTTTCTTTTAAACACATTTATATCATACATTCATATATATTACGTAAAGATTGTGATATACACATTAACTCCAAATTAATGCATACTAGTAATTTAAACCGTAAACCTTAAATCCTTCTCTTTCATTTGATTTTGACCTTCTCCGCCTAGGGGTTTGGAAACGAAGAGAGATATCGAGAGTACTTAATAAAAGGCTTCATGAAAGTTTGGAGGTTTTCTTAGTCTAATAAGATTTTTTTTTCTTCTAGAGAATAGGAATTAATTAATTCATTAAGCATGAGAATATATACACAAGGATCCATGAAAAACAAACTAAAAAGCATGGAGGCCATAAACCAAATCCATAATGGATATACCCCATATGATGAAAATGGGTATGAACAACCCTTCAAAATAGTTATACTAAAAGAATAAAAATTTATTACTCTAATCAATCGAATAAAATACAAGAGGTTAAAAAAACTATACTAATTAAAATAAAAGCAAGCCCACATAACACAAGCATTGTAGAGAGGATAGGGATGGAGATAGCAAAGAGATGTTGATGAAGAGGTGTGGTGAATGAGACTTCTAGTAACAAGAAAGGCAAGATGAGCTTTAGAGTACAAATGCAACAACATGCAATATGTCTTCAATAGAGGAGGAGCTCTTATTGTAGGCAACAAGGTAGGTGGAAACTAATAAATAGAATATAGAGTAGAAATGACAAATAATAATAGATGGACGAGTATAGGAGGGGTAGCCAACAAAGGGTGGTTGCCCCAAAGGTTTTAAAAATTGGTTTTCTTGGGGGGGGGGGGGGGGGGGGGGGGGGGGAGAGAGAGATGTATAATTTTACTAAGAGTTAATATTGTGATTCTGAATGGTACCTTAACTTTGCCTAAATTTGCAATTAGATACTTGAACTTTTAAAAGATTAATTTAGTATTTAATTAAACTTTGCAAGGTCATAAATGGTACATGTACTAACTTTGTTCAAATTTTGTTTGCAAATGTGGAGCTATAAGCCAATAGGAAAGTGACACGTGGATTTAAACACTAATGAAAATGAAAACATGTCTGCATAAGCATACAATCCTAGTTTACACGTATACCACACATGCAAGCAATGAGAGGAAGAAGTAGCAGCAATGGAAGCTTGTCCTGGTGATTTTAGTACTTGTTAGGAATATCCAAGGTGTTAGACTTAGGGTTTCATGTGTGAGGAATTCTTTAGTGATAGTGGTTTTGCCTAAGGAAATGCCTAGAATGGTGGCTTAAAGGGTTTCCTTGATTGTGGGTCTTCCATCTTTTGATTCAATCCAATTGATTGAAATGAAATTGAATAGAAAGTTGGAATTTTTATCAATCTATGAATACCTAAGAACCTATTGATAACAACATCTCACTCTAATTTCGCATGTAATGTGAGTAATCTTAGAGAGAGAACTGATGGGTTCAGTTATGAAGCTTCTAGAGAAAGAAAACTTCGATGAGGTTTGATTTGTGTGAGTGGGGATGAAAATTGATTCCTCCTAAATGTTTCCCAAGCTCTACTATTTATAATAGTGCTAGTTGTATCAAGTTTAGAGCTCAAGATGAGGTTGAAACATATTTGGCCAATGTAGAAGATAAAGTTTAAGTTTTAATCTTAGTTAAATCTTCAATTTGTTATTATCAATATACATTAGTTAGATAAAATGAATCTTAGATAAATTTTGAATCATTTCACATGAAAGCCTATAAAAAATAATTAAGATTTGATAAGATATAAAAAAGACATGTAAAAGAAACTACTCGCTAAATTTCTCTCTCCCTATCACTATTTCGACTAAGTCTAGTCTAAGAAGACAATCACATGCATAACATGTGACTGAACTAGGCTTGAAATCCATGTGTCACTTCTCCATCAGTTTACAATTCCACATCTGCAAATGGAACTTAACCAAGTTTGTGTAGGTACCATTTATGACGTCGCAAAATTTAATTAGGTACTAAATTAATTTTTTAAAGGTTGAGGTACCTAATTGCAAATTTGGGTAAAGTTGAGATATCATTCGCGATATTAACCTTTTTAATAAAACACTTAACAATCACTTAATAGAGAAAAACACTAATCTTAAGTTTGTTAAAAGTGTCAAACCACAAATTATATTTTTGTATGTTTCCAATAATTAATTGAGTTCCATTTTTTTTCCCTTAAGTAAAAAATAGTACATCATTTCAATCAATAATATACTCCAAAATCCAATAATTGTACCTTCTTTGATTTACAATGAACAATTGATACCATTATTCCATGCATGATACAATGGTTTCTTGTGTAAAGATCAATCGATTTTTACATAATATAAGGAGTTTTTGGAATAGTAATATAATTATTCGATTTCGTCTAATGAAAAGCATTAAGATTTAGAACCTTTATACAATTAGAACAAATAGTTACTTTTTTTTTTCCCTTTCTTGAGTAGAAAATAAGGACATTATTTCAATCATTACTCCATACTCCAAAATCCAATAATTGATAGCGTTGCTCATATATGATAAAACAGCTCCTCATGCAAAAAAAGGTCGTCTATTTTCACATGGTATAAGGAGTACGAGTCGCTTGACAAGTTGTCGATCTCATTTTTGTAAAGAGGCTAATTTTTTTCCACTCATATAAGCCTTTTTCTTGACAAAATCTGCTCAATAAGGTAAGGTTAATGCATTATGCTTGCGTAGCCTCCCCATCATAAATGATACAGCACAAGCATCTCTTGTCCCCTTTTGCCCCACTTCTAACTCAATGCATATGGAAGTGGACTCACACCTTGCACTCTATGTCAGATTGGTTTTGTTTATTTAGGAACAACTGTGCATAGGTGATTTCACTGTAATTTTAATCACTTATGTTTTTCAACTAATCAAATCTCACAGGAAGTATACTCCAGCCATGCTCACAACTAAGCTTGGATAGGACACTTTTATCATACTCTATATTCGGTGCGTATAGGGCTGTCAATAGCACCCCTAACATGGTCGACCCACGTTTGCCGGGCTATCGAGGCAGTTAGTTGAAACAGTGTAGTAGATTGTGAGCTCTAGTTTCATTTTGTGTCTTGTTTTTCTATTCAAGAGTTATTTTGTTGGTTTGTTCCCTACTGTAGATGAGAGTTATGAATTGGAATTTGAGATTTATCTTACATTAATGCTTAGAATTTACATTCTTTTGTCTGAAAGTTTGGTGAGCTTGATGGTATTAATTGACTTATGTTATCTTTGTAACTATATTGAGTGGGTTTAGTATAATTACTTGTAGTAAAATTACCATGCGATTGAGTTTTATATATCATTTCCTATTGATTATTACTGAATTGTTATCCCCGTTATCCCCACTGGTTTCTTATTCCATATTAAGACTTGTTATATAAATTTTTTTTTTTTCATCTCTTCTCACATATTTTTATTTATATTTGTTATCTCTTGTGATTTTAATATTGATTACTTTTCTTATACCTTAACGCCGTAAAATGTGATGAAGTAAATAGATTGATTCATAAAAACATACACAATGTTCCATAAAGTCAAGAGCATAACAAAATTAGTTTAAATTAGATAATCTGTCCAAATTTTAAATTTTAAAAAATATATCCAATAAAATTAAAAATATATATGTTTTTTTTATGGTTTCACTTCTCTTATGTGTGGATTGCCCTCTCTCGAGTCAAATCCTGGGTCCGTCGCTGCATGGTGCTACAAGAGCATTTTGGGCTCTAACTAGTGGACTGATGCTGTCATCTTGGATGGAATACTTCACACATCGGGTGCTCGTTTCGTGTTTCAATTACTTGAAGAACTGAAATGATAGCATTCATATCCTCTCTGCAATGTATATAAGTACAAGGGCGTGTGTAATCTTTAGCACAATCCTCAAGGCCATAAAGCGACAACCACAGTAAATTCCAGTCGTCTGAAAGTCACTGTTAAGGTCAACAAAAAAACAGTCATGTGTGCAAGATACCTCCAAGACAAAATTTGCAAATACGGCCATCTTTTGCTCTTCTGTCTTTCTTCCTTTTAAACCTCTAGTTTCATCTCCCCATTCCTGCACCTTACAACTAGGACTCCAAACTTTTGATACATATATTCATTGCTTCCAAGACACGCCAACATTTCATTGAATTTCAACACTTCCACTTCCTCATTCAGCATTGTCCTAGAAGCTCAGTACAATGTTGTCAAAGCTTTTGTTGTTGATTTTATTGTTGGAATGCGCAGGTTCTTCATATGTTTCAAAGGTTACGAATAAACTGGCAGTTCTTGAAGAAGGCTATGTGAATTGGTTGAGACATATGGGAACTTACAAGCATTCGCTGAGCAAGAAAGCTAAGAACAAGCTCAAGCCGTGTCAGATTTTGACGGTCAAGAAGGCACATCCAAAGCATTTTAGTACAGTGCAACAAGCTATAGATTCATTGCCAATTATCAATAACTGTCGAGTGGTCATTGCGGTCGGTCCAGGGATTTACAGGTGAGGACTAAGTGGTTAGATATTACTTTATCACTGTAGCAATTTCAAGATGTTCTTCAAAGAATAAGTACACCATAGTTTGTGCAAAAAAGTTAAGGAACATGATTACTTGATGAATCAATGTGAAGCTTTTCTTGTGATGATATTGTGAGAAATGCAGAGAGAAAGTAGAGATTCCACCAACGAAGGCTTACATTACCCTGAAAGGTGCCGGTGCAGAGAGAACGATCATAGAATGGGATGATTCTGCAGATCACAAAGGTGCAAATGGTCATCCTTTGGGCACCTATGCTACAGCAACATTTGCAGTGAACTCTCCCTACTTCATTGCAAAGAACATCACTTTCAAGGTGAGCAACGTTTTACTCTAATCATCAGTTTCCACTAGTTCTGTTGGAATTTGGCAAAATTTTTTGGAATGGATGTCGTTTCATATATTTCTCATTAGGATAACTTAGAGAAGAGATTAAGAAGCAGAATACAAGTGCACATAAAAAAAGAGAATAAAATCATGAAAAGATAGCTTCCCTTGTAAGGGGTTGGCTCGGATTATAACATCAAAACTATTTCCTAACTTAAAGTGCATATCGTGTCCAATCATATATTTATCGTACTCTAGACCTATAAATTAAACTTGTTAAATATCAAAGAGTCAAACTTTTGCGTATCAAATATACTACTTCTATCATAAATTTTCTTTGGCTGAGAAGTAGAAATGGGATAATCGTCTCCAGGGAAAATGACGGAGATACTAAATGTAATAAGTAAACGTTCATTTGAACATAACATTTGATAACTTCAGTATTTTGGAGTAAAATTTAAAAAACATTAATTTTCAGGTAATGGTTTTTACAGTGTCCTGCTTGAAGTATCAAATCACACCAACTAAAACTCGAGAACACTGGTGAAATCATAGAGATCTACAAACTTGTATGTAAATTCCTTGCTTGTCTTCACTCATAAGAGTGTCAGGCTATGAAACTGTGATTCAAATATCAATACTTACTTCTAAAATTTGGAAGCTTTATTGTTCTGAGTTTTCCTTAACACGTTTCTATACTGCCTAACATCGATTTGCTAATTGTAACCAACAAAATGGTTATGACATCATGTGACAGAACAATGCTCCATTGCCCCCATCAGGAGCTCTGGGAAAACAAGCCGTGGCATTCCGTATATCAGCAGACAACGCGATGTTCAAAGGATGCAGATTCATTGGATCACAGGACACACTGTATGATCACAAAGGAAGGCACTTCTTCAAGGACTGCTACATTGAGGGCTCCGTGGACTTCATATTCGGAAATGGCCTTTCCTTCTATTGGGGCTGTCACTTGCACGCCGTAACAAATACTTATGGAGCCTTGACAGCTCAAAAGAGGGAGAGCTTGCTGGAGGAGACCGGCTTCTCGTTCGTAAACTGCAAGATCACGGGCTCCGGTGCGCTCTACTTAGGCAGGGCTTGGGGAACTTTCTCCAGGGTGGTATTTGCTTTCACCTACATGGATAAGATTATCAACACCAAAGGGTGGAATGACTGGGGAGACAAAAGTAGAGACATGTAAGTACGTAAATTATATAGACTCTGCAATTTATTAGAGTTTTTTTTTGCATTAGGTTTCATATGTTGTCTCAAGTTTTACTCATATCCATAAAATGTTCATTCCTTTTAGCTGTTCCACCGTATATACATCAGTCAAAGACTAATATTGAACATTACTATATGCATTGTAGTTTAAACTTTTGAATAAGGTGCCCGTGTTAAGCAAAACTCAATTCCCCCTAATTTTGCTAAGCAAACACGATACCGACCTACACTCGTGCCACAATCGAAACTGGACCTCCATGGTGGCTTCTACTGTTCAATCCACTGGACCCAAGATTTGAGTTTTGATTCAATAAGTTGATTATAACAGTCGGATAACTGATTGGACCATCTAGTCGACTGAACCTTATACTAACCGAGAATCCCTATTGACATGCAAAACAAAAATTGCAGTCCAACAAAAAAAAAAAAAGGAGAATTCATCTTGCATACTAAATATGCAGAAATTAAGAATCTACCTGGAACATATGCCCTATAAATTTATCATTTGTAGCATTGGTAAGTTAAGTAAAACTGAAATGATACTTCTTTTGTTTTCAGGACTGTATATTTCGGACAGTACAGATGCCTAGGGCCGGGGTCCTCTTTCGGTGGCCGGGTGCCATGGTCAAGGGAGCTTACACAAGAAGAAGCCAGGCCATTCATTTCATTAGATTTCATTGATGGCAAGGAATGGCTAGTAAACATGTGACATGATTAGAACCCAATTCCACGCTTAGAAAGAACTTTGGTGTGGTATGGATTCTTGCTTGCTTTGCACCAACATGATGAAGTATACTGCAAGTGCATTGCATTCCATCCAAATTGCTTCAGTTCATATTTATGTCTATTGGCAAAAAAAAATTCCTAGAAATGTTCTCCACCATCGCAAGGGCAAAATTTTGTTTTTAGGTTCGGCTTAGAAACATAATTCAAATGGCTTGAGGTAATTAAGGACCATGAAAGAAGTTAATTCAAGATTAACATGTGGTTTTGTATACCGAAGATCATTATCTCTCTACCCGAAACCTTGTCTAGAACCTATTTTTTGTATATTTTAGGTTCCAAGACTTGGGGGTTTCTCGTATTTTTCAATTTATGCAAGTACGGTGGAGTCGACCTGAATATTATTGGCAACAAATAAAATTTAATTTGACAAATGTGATGAAAAGTTTACTGAGTTTTTTTTTTCTTTTTTCAAAACTAAATAAATTGCTAAAGTAAAACTCACATATTTAATAAAGTACTTTAAAATTATAGATTTCGCAAAATATAAATTATAAATAATTTCAAAAGTTACAAGATAGATTCACGTTAATAATTTAAAACATATACCTATATTATAATATATAAAGTAGGGATTCCTACCCTACCCTACTCTAAGCATATTATACTTATTCATCCCCATCTATCTTAAAAATATTCGGTTGCTTGTGGTTATTTAATGTAGGCTCCATACATTATGAATAGATTTGGCAGTACATCCACATATCTAAATAGTTAAATTTTTGCTTGTAAGGTTTCATATTAAATAATTGTGATACCAGCAATAACATGTAATACGTCATTTTTTACTTATGTGCCAAGATAGTCCTCCCTTAAATAGGTCTAAGTATCAATAAAACTTACTAGTTTTGAAACTTACATCTAATAAATGTTTTCACTGTATTTTTAACTTATTTTATATAAAAAATAATCATAATAATAATTGACATTTGTCATATTCGTAATACAACTCGAAATCTAAGACTTGTACTAGTAATTAAAAAAACACATTACAACCATTTAAAAATTGAAAAATTAAACCTAGCTTTCCGGAGGTGGAGAGTGATAGGTGTACATATATGCCAATCTTGAGAGCACTCAAAAGGTTAACAACCCAGGTAGACTAACCGCTGACGTAGAATCTTGGAACCACGGTCAATCTCATGTGCTATAAATATTAAATATAAAGGTGAATAGACCAATACCATCCATAATTTTTAACATGCCGTCGACCACCGTTCAACCCACGTCGGCTGCGACCGCACCATCATTATATTGCGGAGAAACAAGTCTTCTATTGAGTGGAATTGGATGGTGGATTGGATAGATGTGGTATCCAGTAAATAAATGAAAGTATCCCCATTCAAAGAGTCAAGGGTCCAGCCTTTGAGTTTAGATCGGGTCAGTCGTCAGTACTTAAATCCTACCATCCTAATAAAGCAATTTTATAGAATTTAATTACTATAAATTCTTTCAATTTTTGATCTTTAAACGCTGTAATCATTTTGATTGAGTCTACTTTGCGATATGAACAACCCGATTCGTTGTCTGCCGGCTCCAAGGTAATACTGTTCATTTGTGCTTCACGAAAGTAGTGGAATAAGCGCACTTCATGCTGGAAATTTTTTCCCATGAACCCTCGTTCTTCTTCGTTGACATTGACAATGATCGAGCTGGAGCATTGAATACGTGTACTGAGACAACATTAAGTGAAGTGATATACCCGAAGAAGGAGAAGGAATATAGGTAATTGCGGCATTTATGAATATTTAATATAGTATCATAATACCTAACAGCAACATTAAATTATTAAAAAAAGTAAAACTTTAGATGTTATATCGTCAAAATCTAAAAGTAAAATACCGAAATTACCTTTGTTCCTCAAAAGAAACGGTAAAATGGTAGTCTCCGATTACATCATGACGACCCTTCTACCTCCGGTTGGTTCCAAAGTGAAAGGCCGCAAAATTTACCATCCTAATAAAATAAATAATTATTAATGATGTGCGCTTATAGCACGCAAACGGTCATGAATAAAAATAAATACTACTTCCAATAAAAAAATGTAAATTAATTATTGTCTTTTTAATAAGTAATTACTGAGAGATTTAATAACAGTTGCTGTATGATGGAGATAATCCCTAATTCCATGGTGAGCTTTAAGTCCCTCTCATAATTCATTCCAATAAGAGATCATTTGCTGGGATAGGAGATAAAAGCACTAGACACGACGATTTTTTTATAAGTTCTTAAACTTTTTTTTTTTCTTCTTTTTTGGGTTTCAAAACTTTTTGGTTATTTAGATGCTTTCTACTCTAAAACTAATCCAAAAAGTCCAAATAACCGTATGAACTTGTACTAAATGCATCTACATAGCATGTTACACGAAACGTATAATTGACCACCGCAACTTCGTAATGGGGAAAGGCGTTGTGCTTACCTGTGAAGCATTCTCGCATTGACTACAACCTCTAAACAACACTAAGAGCTTGATCCTTCACCACTAAGCCCTTTGTGCCACCAACATGCCCCTTCACCTACACTTATGCCACCTATAGCGCCACGGCAAAGCAAGAACGACTCACTTCACCCATCCAAGAATTGTACTACAATTAATCAATTAAACAGAAAATTTTAAACTAGAAAGTATCTAGGTGTATCTAAGGCATGGTCACTCACTACCAATTAAGCTAATACATTAGGTATACATATTACATATATGGATCTCTCCATACAAGCGTCACCTTTCGTGCCACCATGCATGTGCAAGCTCAGTTAGGCTTTGCTCGATTCATTTTTATCCAACACTTCTCTCACTCGATCCATTTCCCAGTTTTAGGAGCATCTTAGTTTGTAGCTAAGTCTAACTTATTTTAGAGCCTCAATCTTTAAATCAATTTCAATTTCAAATCAAATTAATCAACTCTGAATGTTTCAACTTATATCTATCAATTTCAAGTTATAAATTTTCATTTTTCCAATTGGTTTATGAGCCAAAGCAAATTAAACCATATTTAAAACAGTTCAATTCAAATCCTTAATAAACTAAATTGTATTTAACAATTCTAGGTTATGAATCGATTTAATCTGTTTTTAAAATACCTTGTTCATATTGATAATCCTAATAGCTACTTAGAATATTCAACCAAATATTAATATTCAAATTAAGGTACATTACACAAAAATTAAAGTAATATAATATTATATCATAGTGATGATGTATCTTCAGTGATAGTAAAATGGTATAAGTATGCTTGAGAGATGAAGGACTATAATGAAGAAAAGTTGTTAAATATCAAATTAATATATATATATATTATATATATATATATATATATTAATATTTCAAAACCCTAAAAGATTACATTTTTATTTCTTTTTTCTATTAAAAAATTTAAAGGAGGCAACACAATTTTTAGTTACCCTAATTATTGATTTTTTTCTAGTTCTTGTTCAAAAATACTAATCAATCAAATATTGATTAATTAAACGAAAAATCAGAGCAATGGCAATTAAAAGAAGAAGGACCTTCGACATCAATGCATGAGGGATTCAAACTTTGATCGACGGAGGTTGGTGGTGCCTCTAGGTAAACCTAAGAAATAGGTCAAACTAGTTCTGAACCGACCTTGACTCGTTAATTCTCAAGTAAAGAAATTTTTAACCAAGCCTTTTTTTTTTTTTTTTTGCCTTTGAAATAGCCGATTTATATGTTGAATCGGCCACCCTAAGCTGATTCAAGCTGGGTTACTAGTTCAACCCAACCCATTCCTTTGTCTACCTCTAGGTGTGTTGAACAAATTCTTGGCTTGGTGGTAGCATTAAGATGGCATCACAATGTTGATAGCACATGCAATGATAGTTGTGTGAGAGCTTTAAATTTTTGTTGATCTTCAAACTTGTTCCTTATCCAAGTTTGATCCCTTTTTTTTATATATATAAATCAAATGTAAGGATTTTATTAACAATACAACTAGTGAGAAGTTACAGGGAGTGGAACCTAAAGAGAGAAAATTTGGCTTTGAATAATTTTAGAATGTTTTTTACTCAAATCTTATGTGCTTTTTTTACTCTCTTATTTATAACCCTATACTCACAACTATAGATTTGAGTTCAACAATGCATTGTAATCAACTAGCTCAAATCAAGCTTTATCTCCTCTTATTTTTTTCTTCTAATTTTTAACACTACTTTTGGGATATTCAACCTCCAAAGTCCAAACCACATGCATACATCTTGATTAGCAAGCTACCAACATTTACAAACTTTATTGCAAAACAAATATTATTAAGATTTATAACCGAACAATTTTGTACTAAAACTTTCATTTGTAAAATAATTAATTATGGCTTATTAATTAATTGCCATGAGTTCAAGTTAGCCTAAATAAAATATTTATTACTTCTATAAAGTAGATTGGCTATTGGCAATTTTTTTAAAAAAAAAAGAAAGAAAAAAAAAGTATACAACCATAAAAATTTAAAATTTATTAAAGCAGTTATGTCCAATGAGACTTAAAGAATTGTTTTCCATGAAAAAAAATCTCTTTCCCCTTTTTATTATTTTCATTTCTAATCTTTATATTTTAATCCTTTCTTTTTCATAATTTCTCTTTTTTATTTTCTTATCAATTTCAATTTCAAATCAAATTAATCAACTCTGAATGTTGCAACTTGTATCTATCAATTTCAAGTTATAAATTTTCTTTTTTTTTTCTTAATTTTGATTTATACTAGAATCTTCCTATCTAATATAAACTGCTTAGCAAAAACTAAAAAAAAATCATTTAAAAAAATATAAAACACCTTTTTTAAATTTTGGAGTTGTCACCAATTGAGGTGAAGATAATAAAAACATTGTAATCAATTAGGTAAATTGTACCTAATGAAGACATTGGTCTAATAAAAAAGCCAAAATTCTAAATCTAGAGAAGTTACTATTTAAAACTAAAGCTACCTAGTACAATTTTCTAACCGTAAGGGTTTATTTACATTCATAAAAACTTGATTAACGAATACAGATATTTATTTATAGTATGAGAAAAGGAAAAAAAATCATTATTTCTATTTTTTTAGGGTTGCTCAATTTTTAAATGCCTATGTACCAAAAGATTAAATCATCATGGTAAAAGTGTTCATGGTTTGGTTCAAATTGATTTAGGAGCTAAAGTAAACCGAATCATATTTAAAATGGCTTGATTTAAACCCTTAATAAACTAAATTTCATTTAACAATTCTAAGTTATGAATTGATTGTCATTTTTAAAATACCTTGTTCATATTGATAATCCTAATAGCTATTTAGAATATTCAACCAAATATTGATATTCAGATTAAGGTACATTATACAAAAATTAAAACAATATAATATTATATCATAGTGATAATATATCTTAGGTGATAGTAAAAAGTTACAAGTATGCTTGAGAGATGAAAGGCAATAATGAAGAAAAGTTGTTAAATATCAAATTATATATATATATATATATATATATATATATATATATATATATATTTCGAAACCTTAAAAGATTATATTTTTATTTCTTTTTTCTATTAAAAAATTTAAAGGAGGCCACACAATTTTTAGTTACCCTAATTATCCATTTTTTTCTAGTTGTTGTTCAAAAATACTAATCAATCAAATATTAATTAATTAAATGAAAAATCAAAGCAATAGCAATAAAAGAAGAAGGACCTTCGACATTAACGCATGAGGCACTCAAACTTTGATCAACAAAGGTTGGTAGTGCTTAGAGCTAGGAAAGTAGGCTAAATGGGTGGGCTTGTGGGTCAAAGTGGGCTAGCCTGCGTTGGTCGGCACATGTTGTGAGTTCGAAAATTCAACCTAGCTCGCCTCGCATAGAGTTTTTTTTTTACAAAATAAAAAAATCATTTTCATCATCGATTCTTTTTTTATTTATCGTTTCTCATTTTCTTTTCACAATCATTTAATTTGTTTAACTCTAAGACAATGTCAAACTTTTTTTTTTCTTCCATATTCTAGTGGTGGTGACCGAGTATGAAATCACAGTCTGAGTATAGAAATTTTATATTGTGTTTGTGTGGTGCATTTCCATTTTAATTGTTACTTTTGCCTTTTAGTTTATTTACTTACTTTACTTTTAGTTTTACTATTAGTATTTAATGGCTTAGTGAGGTAATTTAAGTTTTTTTTTTTTTTTGCTGGCCTTGCGGGCCAACTCATGCCCACGACGAGTTGGCTCGTGCTGACTCACATGCTACACGAGCATGGGCCAAAATGACCCGTTGCTTTTGAGGGCCAAAATTTTTGCCTACCTCGCATTCCCAACTCTAGTGGTGCCTCTAGGTAAACCCAAGAAATAGGTAAAACTAGTTCAAAATCAACCTTGACTTGCCAATTCTTAGGTAAAATTTTTTTGGACTAAGCCTTTTTTTTTTTTTTTTTTGCCTTTGAAAAAGCTGGTTTACATGTTAAACCAACTACCCTAGGCCAATTCGAGCTGGGTTGCCAGTTCAACCTAACCCATTCTTATGTTTACCTCTAGGTGTGTTGAACATATTCTTTGCGTGGTGGTAGCATTAGGGGTAACATCACAATGTTGGTAACACATGCAATGATAGTTGTGAGAGAGCTTTAAATTTTGGCTAATCTTCAAACTTGTCCCTTATCCAAGTTTGATCTTTTTTCTTTTCTTTTCTTTTTTTTTGTAAATCAAATGTAAGGATTTTGTTAACAATACGACTAATGAGAAGTTATAGGGATTAGGACCTAAAGAGAGAAGATTTGGCTTTGAATAATTTTAGAATGTTTATTACTCAAATGTTGTGTGCTTTTTTGACTCTATAATTGATCTTATTTATAACCCTATACTCGCAACTATAGAATGAGTTCAACAATGCATTGTAATCAACTAGCTCAAATCAAGCCTTATCTCCTCTTATTTTTTTTCCTCCAATTTTTAACACTACTTTTGGGATATTCAGCCTCCAAAGTCCAAACCACATGCACACATCTTGACTAGCAAGCTGTAAGCATTTACAAACTTTATTGCATATCAAATATCATTAAGATTTATAACCAAATAATTTTGTGCTGAAACTTTCATCTGTAAAATAATTAATTAGGGTTCATTAATTGATTTCCATGAGTTCAAGTTGGCCTAAATAAAATATTTATTACTTTTACAAAGTAGATTGGCTATTGGCAATTTTTTTTTAAAAAAAAAGGAAAGAAAAAGTATACAACCATAAAAATTTAAAATTTATTAAAGCAGATATATGCAATGAGACTTAAAGAATTGCTTTCCATGAAAAAAAAAAATCTCTTTCCCCTCTTTTATTATTTTCTTTTCTAATCTTTATATTTTAATCCTTTCTTTTTTCATAATTTCTCATTTGTTTTTTTCTTATTTTCTTATTCTTGTGCTTTTCACTTTGCAACTTTTTTTTCTTTCATTATTTTTCACTTTTTCTTTTTTGCATTTTGACTAAATAAATATTCAAAGTTAAAAAAAGAAAGAGTAAAAAATTGGGGTTTTTACTATTGGGGATTTCCCTTTACTTCCAATCCAAACACTTGGTACCATGTGTAGTTATGTCAATCCCATTTATAGCAATCATGTTATGTCTAGCTATTGATGGATTCATGAAATACCTAGATATATTTCTTAAGTTATTCAAAGCTCTAGGAAAGATCTATACAATCTAAACCAACTATGTACTTGCATACATGATGTCTTGAATCAATTCATGCAATGTATCATCACGGATTTGATACTTGCTTGGTTTACTAAAGCAATTTAGACTTGATTGAATTTGTCATGGCTATGGACTTTTTTGTCACTTATGCCCAACCAAGTTGTCGAAGATATGCAATCCTCAACGGTTAGGAGATGAAGGGATAATGAGCACTTTAAATTATATCTAATAACCAACTTGATAATAACCTAATAGGCCATGTTTTACCAACATTGAAGCATAACCATGCACACATTAAGTGCATGATGTTCTCAAATCTAAAGATTAACCATACCAACAAGGTATAAACCAATAAAGCTCCAATGCCATATTTCCTAATTGTTGGTCGTGTCTACTTAATTCAGGTTTTTCGTGTATATATTTCATAAACCTAATTTCTTTGGTCAATGAGTATAACTTAGATCAACATATTCTATGATCTTGTATCCATGTCCACTCTAGGCACTCACTCAATGATGAATCTTTTGAGAGTGGCCTAATGTTGATGAAGCCTCACGATAACTAACTACATGCAATGCTAACATCATATGTTAATTTTATGAAATTTTATTGTAGGTTAATTGCAATGTAAATGCATAATAAATTAGAAATGTGCCTAAATAGATTAAACTCTCAAAAAAACCTTTATCTAGCGTCTTAGCACTCGGTGTACATACTAACAAATGGTGATCACGTAATTGATTCGGGAAAAAATATGAAGAAATCGTCTTTCTCTCGTCCGTGTCATGTTGAATTGAGTGCATGACAGGCTCAATGCTGCCTCTTTTACCTATAAATATTTTTCATTACAAAATTTTTGGAAATTGTTCATTTGTCATTAATTTTCATTTTATATTCTTATTAAATTTGTAATTAGTTTATGTTGAATATAATAAGCCAAATAAAATATATAACATGTACTTGAAAAAGAAGAGATGAATCTTTTACAATATGAAAAGGAGTAATATTAGTTGGATTAACTGGAAATAGATTCTTTCAGTTTTTATTATCTATTTTTCTTAGTTTTATAAATAATTAAGATTATTAAAAAAATAAATAGTCATATCAATTATATATTATGCGTAACGTAATCTTAATAAGTAAACTGAGAAAAAGCATGCAAATCTGGGAATACATGGTTTCGAATGGTGTACGAAAACATTCACATATCGGCTTGAAGAAGGTATCTTAGACACTTGATTAAAAAAAGAGAGATGAAGCCAACAGTTCTGTAATTAGTTTCGTTCGATTATCTCATTCTCACGGATACCTATGTCAGAACAAGATTAGCATTTAACTACAAGGAAAACTAGATAGCACTATTAACAATATATATATATATATATATAATCTTTTTATATTATATTTGATTTATATAGTATAAATATAAGTTTTATGGTGATATAGAATTATTTTTTATTTAAATATAAAGATTCACAAGAAGAGATATAATGTATATACAATAGAAAAAGTATGGTAATGATATAATGTTATTTAATTAATTTTGAAAATATATTTATTTTTATCTAATAAAATAAATTTTTATAATATAATATACAAATCAAATAAATAATTAAAGCTTCCAATAGTATAAAATTACGCGCACAAAGCTCAGCCACATTTAACAAAAAGACATTGGGACAGACCGGTGGAAGAGTGAAGGTGCATGAATATTTTTGTCCATTAAAATCATTCGATTCGATACGATACGTTCTGGATGCTGACACCACGGGGCTTAGGCAACCCTTGACCCATTTGTCGTTCGTACACGCGAAGAGGAAAATCAGGAGATATTGTTATTTATTAGTTGTAGCCGACTGCCGACCACTTATGACTCGTTGAATTTTGGAAATGTAGACGCAGCCAGTGCCAGACAGAAACGGTAAGCGCTTATTTTCTTGATATTCTTGATCTTGAAAAAAGGTACATTGAGGAGGGTTTTACGGTCAATCGAGTTCTTTCATATTTAAATCGAATTATTTGCATCTTTTAAGTTTATAAAATTCAATCAAATTCTTTATATCTTAACGGGTTATTTCAATTCATTATGTTTTATGCTAACTCCCCTTTTTACTATATAATGTATGGAGGATTATTTATGGTTTAATAAAATAAATATAACTAACTTATATAATTCACTTAAAAATATATAAATAAATAAATAAATTTTGGTGTGAATACAAATGTTTTTAATGACTCACTTAAGATGAGATATTAAAAACTTAATTGAATTTTAGTACAAATATATATAAAACTTTCAATATACCTATCATTATAGGCACTATATATGGTGTATGCTAAACATGGGGTCGGTTCAAAACCGGCCTAATAGGAAAAGTTCGGGTTGATTCTCTTGACTTAGCGGTTCGTAGGCCAATTCAAGCTCTAAACCTCTCCTTTGAGGTTTTTTTTTGGATTAATCTTTTTTAATCTTTATTTTTTATTACATATTTTTCATATTCTTTAAGACAATTTGATATTTATCTATGTGTAATTTTTTAGTTGATTTGGTTTTTTTTCTTAAATTTATAAATATTGAAATTTAATCTATAATTTCTTGGGGCAATGTATGATGTTTCGAAATTAATTGGTAGCAGTACCCCATACATGGGGGTGAGGGGATGTCAGCCCTAGATTTTATTGATTAAATAAAATATTATAGAAAAAGAGATAGACACTTAGTCTTACCTCTTATACACGATAATAATATTGTGTAAGTAAATAATAAAAATAAATAAGAGAGTACTATTCTCCTTACAAAATATGTCAAACTCTAGTCTAATACAAAAAATAAATAAGATAATATTATTACCCTTACAAAATTATTTAGTTTACTTGATATTAAGATCCAAACCAGCAGAGCTTCTATCCGATGGGACGAAGTTGTTGAAGTATTTATCTTCTTCACCGGATGTCCCTTATGAGTCTTGTGTGTGACTTCTTGCTTTCAACCAATCCTCCATGTAAGCCAGCGCCTCAACATTGATAGGTGACAAACATGATCACTGCTAAGACAAGATAAGGCCCGCTGTGCTAAATGCATGTTCAATAGCTACTATTGATGCGAGAGTAGCCAAAACCTAGCGAGCCATACGAAAGAGTACAAGATACGTCTTCATATGCCTCCTCCACTAGTTGAGGGTGTTGAAATTTGTGATACTGCTATCACCAAATTCGAAGTGTATATTGAAGTAATCGTCAAGTTTAGTGTATTCGGTTAACCCAAAACTGTGCCGCTTCAACTTTTGCAGCATCATTTGTTGTGCAATGAGAGTCTGATCATGCATGGCACCATGTGAGCCGAGGGATGGTGAGTGAGTTCGGGACACTTGACCACTGAATGCAGTGCAAAAGTTATAATATAATTCTTTCGTTACCTGAACCACTCGACGTAGTTCTTGTGCGGCGGTAATGGCATAAGCGTCTTCCGAGTCAAAGAATGTGTCAACACTTAAATAATACAAATTAAGATACTTTAATAACATATCTTTTTCATACCATGGATGTAAAATAAAAGCAACTAAATAAATTGCTGGAATTTGTCTATAACACTGCAACCATTTTATAGCCATACCATTTATAGCTACCTGTAAAAAAGGGTTAAATCAGGCATCGAGCAGCACCGACATTATATTCACCACATTCATAAGGAAAAAATAAACACTAGCCTGGTACACTTGCAAAATGTTATAGTACAATCATAAAAAACTCTTAAAGCATTCAACATTCTACTGCATACATCTTAATCGCTTGGGTGCAGTGGAATGTTTGGGATATACATGGTAGCGAAAGAATATAATACATCATTATAAGCAATTGTATTTTGTAAAAGTCGATAAGTAGAATTCCACCTATACTTAACATTATTTTTAAATTTTTTTAGGTCGCATTCCATTTTCAATACAAAATCTCCATCATGCCTTATTTACAAAATAATTGATGTGCTTAAAACCACTTTCAAGCACAATCAAATGACTCAAGAAAAACAAGTCTCAAATCAATCACAAACCGGTTCAATGTGGATGAACAATTCACGTGAAACCCTTTGAGATTTGATGGAAAAATGATGATCAAATGATGTAATTGCAATCCCTTTTTGTATTATTCACCAAGTGACAACAAAAAGAGATGAAATTCACGTGAAGTTAGATCAAAAGGAAGCAATACAAACCGTGAATTCCACTTTCTCTTTCAATCACAAATTCATGCCAATGCACTAAAAATCATATATGTAATTTAAGTGCTCAATGAAACAATCAATCTTACAAGATTGTTGTCCACGAAATATAACCACAAATATGTCCAAGAAAGATCCAAATCTACCTTAGATATGACTCACTAGAGAAGAAATGAACATACAACTAAGATGGAATCGATATGACTCACAATTCCCTTTCGTTGCACTCGCTACAATTCCAATTCTTGGGTTGAAATTGATAAGAGTTTTGAACTAAGGAAAGAACCCTAATTCACACGTGAAATGTGTCTCTCAATTCTGCAAAAGATGGCCTCCTCAAACCCTCTCTTAAGCAAGTATTTATACTTGCTACTCCTAGGGTTAGAAAGTGGTCAAAATTACAAGTTTGCCACTTTTAAGGTGGCTAGTCCTAAATGAAAATTACAAGGAAATAAAAGTATCTAAAAACCAAATACAACCAAAATAGTTCATAAAAGAAGAAATATATAAAACAAATGGTCTTCAAGATGCCAGTCTTCTATAGGATCCATCGACCTAGCTCATCGCCGGTTCAGGTCGGTCCATAGATAACCCACAAGCTGAGTCTGAGGGAGTTTGTCCATTTCCCTATAAAATTTGATAAGTGTGCCTGTTGGAAAACACAATACATGAATAATAGAAAAGATGTTAATATATAAATAATTCCGGGGTCGATCTGCTCAAAATGGGCCATCAACGCCAAGATTTGAATTCCTTTAGTTCTTACCCTAATGATAGGTTTTGTCAGATTTTTATTCCTATCATCTCCTTGGGCCTCAAAAAGATTTGTCCTCAAATCTGGCAAATTAAATGCAATGGAGACTTTGTTTTCTCCTAGCAATCCATTTGAAGAAGTATCTCTGCAGAATCCCAATATCTGAAATACTACAGGTGGTGATTGTTTTATCTCCTCCATTTTCAGGATGTATCTCTTCTGCAACACAAATAATGACCCATTATCCACTGAGGTGTCCCCTATCTCAACCCATTTCACTGATATTGTTTCCTCCTTTTCTAACTCATCTGTATGTCGTTGATCCTCATAGTCTTCTAATGATTGGCCCAACTGCTTATTGTCCTCTGAGACCTCTGAAGGTGAACACAACTGTCTCTGTACATTCTGGCCCTCTAATGATAGACTCATCTGACTCTGTTCCTCAGGATACTCTGATGATTTACTCAACTGCTCGTGAACCACTAGTATCTCTAAAGGATAATATAATTGACCCTAAACAATTTAGTTCCCTGGTAGTCTGCTTCTAGTATCCTGGAATGAATAGGATTGTCTCTGTCTTTCCACTTTCAAGGCTAACTGTATAACCTCATCAAGTGTACTATATCTCTGAAGCTCAACTACACAAGCTATCTCATACTTCAACCCAGATACAAAACGTGCTAGGGTTTGTTCAGGAAGTTCAACCGATCCACATCTGATCACTAGTGTCTCAAACTCCTGTACGTAGTCATCCACTGTTTTACCCCCCCTGTCTCAGTGTTTGGAGACGCATAAATAGCTCATGCCTGTAGTGTTTCGGTACAAACCTATTCCTCAAAACTCGTTTTATATCTCTCCAAGTGTGTATTTCGGTCTCTCCATCCCTTCGTCTGTTGATCACCGTATTCTTCAACCACAAAGCGGCATATCCTGTGAACTCTACGGCTGCGAGACATACCCGAAAGTCTTCATCAATCTCATAACACTTGAAAAGACCCTCAACTTGGTCTTCCCAGTCTAGGTAATCATTGGCGGAACCCCTACCATCAAATGAAGGCATCTGTAGCTTCGCACACTCTAGTCCTTGAGGTGGTCTAAATTCCCTGTCCGGGTATGGATTACCCCTAAAATTATTATCTCTGTCTTCCCTAAGAGCATGATAATCTTCTTCCACTCTAGGTGGTGCCCGAAGGTTTACCACAGGTGGTGGTGGTAATGTCATCCTTTCAATTCTTGTTGCTAATGTAGCAACAATTGTGGTAAGGTCTTGAAGTTGCTCATCTAAAGTTCTTCCACTTGTATTTCGACGATCGGGTCTGCCACCCACTTGGCTATTGGCCTCATTGCCAATGCCCCCATTCACACTATCATTTGACATGTTTATGGATGCGATTTACTTGTAGTTCAAATGTAATATGAAATAATTGTAGCACACTCCCTTCACTTCACCACGTCACAATAACAAGTTTGGATAACAACACACACACTTGTATACCCACGGTGTAACAAGTCACCAATGCAACAAATACTTCTTATCACTTCAAATATAGTAGAATAATTGAAGCACAAATAAATACTTCCAAGTAGTTAAGATATTGAATTCAACTAAGCAAGTGTTTAAGTAATAATACTCAATAACTTTTACACTTAAATGCTTATATTTGAATTTCAAACTTCACTACTTAACTTCCTTAATTAGCCACGGTTCACACTCATACTTTGTCTTAATGTGCGGCACCTTACTCCACACAACTCCACAAATTTACACAACCACACACACCTCAATCATGGTGCACTCACTTCACCAATAACTCCCACGGCAACAACAACAAATTGCACTCTACTTCCACGGCAATGATAACAAATGGCTACAACAATAAATACACTCCACTTCCACGGCAATAATAACAAAATATACTTCACTTTCTACAAGTTCTAACCACAACTTACAACAAAATAGGCAGCAACTTCAATTTGAAATTCAAACCACTTCACTAATTGCAAGCCTTCTTCAATTGGTAAGCAATGAATTCAAATTCAAATAACACTCATTAACTCCCACAACTTAATGGCATGTGTTTGAATTCAAATAAATTCCTTACTAATCAAAACTTAATGCAAATCTGCAAATTGTACTCCTCTAATTCACAATTACACAATGGAAGTCACAACAACAACCTACACATCCTCATTCACGCCACAACAAGCCACGGCAAGAACAAGGTAATTTTTCAAGCTCACACAATTGTTAAATTAACAACACTTCTATTCTTCCTTCCTTCCACGAAAATTATTAATCACAAGATGATACAACAACCTTCCTAATCCAACTCCAACAAGCAGCAAATCAAAATTCCAACCACGGTAATTTCGCAAGTCACAAGCTATAACAACACAATTGCGGTTCACAATTTGATTAACCCTAATTGAAGATGAATATCACAAAATCAAACAACCATAAATCCCTTCTCTCAACTTGTGCTTTGATACCAAAAAGATGATGTTGCTCAAAACTACTTTCAAGCACAATCAAATGACTCAAGAAAAACAAGTCTCAAATCAATCACAAACCGGTTCAATGTGGATGAACAATTCACGTGAAACCCTTTGAGATTTGATGGAAAAATGATGATCAAATGATGTAATTACAATCCCTTTTTGTATTATTCACCAAGTGACAACAAAAAGAGATGAAATTCACATGAAGTCAGATCAAAAGGAAGCAACACAAACCATGAATTCCACTTTCTCTTTCAATCACAAATTCATGCCAATGCACTAAAAATCATATATGTAATTTAAGTGCTCAAGGAAACAATCAATCTTACAAGATTGTTGTCCACGAAATATGTCCAAGAAAGATCCAAATCTACCCTAGATATGACTCACTAGAGAAGAAATGAACATACAACTAAGATGGAATCGATATGACTCACAATTCCCTTTCATTGCACTCGCTACAATTCCAATTCTTGGGTTGAAATTGATAAGAGTTTTGAACTAAGAAAAGAACCCTAATTCACGCGTGAAATGTGTCTCTCAATTCTGCAAAAGATGGCCTCCTCAAACCCTCTCTTAAGCAAGTATTTATACTTGCTACTCCTAGGGTTAGAAAGTGGTCAAAATTACAAGTTTGCCACTTTTAAGGTAGCTAGTCCTAAATGAAAATTACAAGGAAATAAAAGTGTCACAAAAAAAATACAACCAAAATAGTTCATAAAAGAAGAAATATATAAAACAAATGGTCTTCAAGATGCCGGTCTTCTATAGGATCCATCGACCCAGCTCATCGCCGAGGTTGAAATTGATAAGAGTTTTGAACTAAGGAAAAAACCCTAATTCACACGTGAAATGTGTCTCTCAATTCTGCAAAATATGGCCTCCTCAAACCCTCTCTTAAGCAAGTATTTATACTTGCTACTCCTAGGGTTAGAAAGTGGTCAAAATTACAAGTTTGCCACTTTTAAGGTGGCTAGTCCTAAATGAAAATTACAAGGAAATAAAAGTGTCACAAAACCAAATACAACCAAAATAGTTCATAAAAGAAGAAATATATAAAACAAATGGTCTTCAAGATGCCGGTCTTCTATAGGATTCATCGACTCAGCTCATCGCCGGTTTATGTCGGTCCATGGATAACCCACAAGCTGAGTCTGAGAGAGTTTGTCCATTGCCCTATAAAATTTGATAAGTGTGCCTATTGGAAAACACAATACAGGAATAATAGAAAAGATGTTAATATATAAATAATTTCGAGGTCGATCTGCTCAAAATGGGCCCTCAACGCCAAGATTTGAATTCATTTAGTTCTTGCCCTAATGATAGGTCTTGTTGGATTTTTATTACTATCAATAATGGTCAATTAAAAAACATACCAATTGTCTTATTGGAGACATTTTAAAATCTAAACAGTTCATACCATCTTTAACGTAAAGATTTAAAATATGGCAGGCACATGGAATGTGAAAAATGTCCTACCTAATGCAGGTTGACATGAAGTTGGAAGCTCATTAATAGATGTCGTGTTAGCGGCTGCATTGTCAAAACCAATTGAAAAAATAATTTTTGTCAAACTGTATTCACCTAAAATAATACTTATAATATGGAAAATATTTTACATCGTATGACAATCATTGAAAACCCTTAGAGCTATTAGTCTTTTTTGCACCTGTCACGCATTATCTATCAAATGGCATGCAATCCCATGTATGAATCTTCTTGCTATGAATCGATCCATATATCTATGCAAATGGAAACATGAATTTCAAGAGAATTAAAAAAGCCGCTAATTCATGCTTACTGTTATAATACAGCTTAACGATGGTTTTTTGCATAGGTTTTTGGTCATAAGTCCAAGAGCTTAGATTCAGCGCTTCTCGCTCATACTTCAACCAATATAGGGAAGCTGCGTGACTCCATGATAAGTTAAACTTTGCTAAGTATTTTGCAAGTAAAACTTATTACCTATCAGTAAAATAACAAAATAGGCCTCCTCTTTGTGATTCTGTTGACTACGAAATTTGTTGCTATGATTCATCTATGCCGAACTCCATGGGATACTTCGCTCGCATGTGCCTGTTGAGGGTGTCATACCCCTCTCCCTTTTTTTTCACACATAACTTGATTGGCAATAATTGCAATAAGCACGATTTCTACCTGTAATTTTACAAAAATATTTAGTAAAAATTTCTGATTTAAGTGGTGCCAGTAGCTTACTCGTAAAGTTGAATAGGCCACATAAGTGCCTTGGAATTTCTTTCTTTGAAACTTCTTACACATCATCTTGCCCTTCTCCTTGCACCTCCTTCTCATTGCCCTATCATGGCAGCAATTCACTTTGTCCACCAAAAGACTTTTCATGAAAGCTTAGGAATGGCATCATCAAGTCCTTTAGGCGTTTGTTAGTAAAGTCATGGATATCATAATCATTCACTTCAAAATATTGTTAAGGTGCCTTTTGCACAGATTTTCCCTTATCACCTTTGCTAGAATGATTCCTTTTAGAAGAACTTGAACCACCAAAATAACTTACCATTTTTTAATATTAGGATAATTAAAAAATACTGATATAGGCATATAAGGAGACAAAATATATTTAACAATTGGAAAAAAATATAACAGAAATTATTCGCAAAGTATTAACGGTGTAGAAGATGCGAACACAGTAAATAGAAGATGAGAGTATACAAAATAGAATACGAGAGTAGGAGACAAAAGTTAGTGCAAATTTTTTGCATAGATAATTTTGTTCTTCAAACTGTACTATCAATTTATACAATATCCAACAACATGCTTAATTTCTTTTGCTCTTTTGCAACATTTAAATTTGAAAAATTAGACACTTGAACGTTATACCTACACCAACAACTTAAACTTATTCCTCACTGCTTGTAATCTTATAAACCTATGCAAATATTTTTTTTCAAAATGTGCTCCATACTTTCAAAATATCTTAATGCAAATTTGATTGTTTTTATCCTGCATCATCCTTTCTCATTTCTCTCCAGTTGTCTTCTCTTTTTCTTTGTTTTTCTTCCCTAAGATTGTAGAGTTGTAGCCTTTAAAATTACATTTAATTATTACTGTTATTCAGAATCGGATTCCTACTTCCTTTGACATTTTTTTTTCTTCTTTTCTTCCTTTGCTAACATTGCGTGTCAACCTTTAAGTTGAATTTTTTCCTTCCTTTTCTTCCTCCTTTATGTTTCTTCTTTGTTGTCAACTTTGATTATTATTTTTTTTTTTTTACTTATATGGTGGGCCCAACCCACTGGTTTAATTGGATCGTGAACTAGTAGGCCAAACCAGCAAGTTGACAGCCGGTTTAGGGCCCACCAGTTCATCGAGTTGCGTAATGCAACCCAACTTTTAAATTGCCGACCCAGTGGTTCCTACTCACTAAGCCAATTTTGCTAAAGGGCTAGTTCAAGGGCCTAAACTAGCTGGGTCGGAACTGTTCACGAGTCAGAATTGACCCTCTCTTATGTCTAGTGTATACAATATATATAATTTATTAAGATCCAAAGAAAATTGGATCTAAGATGCTTCTTTTATTTTCCCCTCTGTCCCACAAAGGCATGAATATGCTCCAAAACAACACAAGTGGATTACATTATTGTTGGTTTCTATAAATTGTGGAAGTTAAGGATGTGACCAAGTGAGTTGTTATAGAGGACTCAATCTATGCAATCTGATGAAAACCCTATATAGTATTACTCTATAGAGTTTTTATCGGGTTTTATAATATAATTTAAAATCCTATAGGATTTAGGTTCAGATTGATAAGAAACACAATCGATAAAAAAATTATTAATAATAATATTTATCCTTATCTTACACATCATGCATATTATATATTAATTCTACATCATGTAGTACAATTGATTGTAATTTTCATTTGTGTAAAAGTCAATAAGTGTATAACTCTAACCTTTCCTAATCATCTCTTACTTTTTTTCTCTCATTTATTTTACTTAAATCCTAAAAGGGTGAATTTTGATAATAATAAAAAAAAAACTTATTAAAATCTTTATAAAATTTTAAAAGATATTAAACCTTCTAAAAGCAAATTAAAATTTTATAAAACTCATCATAATCCTATATTGATTGCATCAAGGTGGGAGCAAGTTCAAACGTTTACCATGCTATGAATGGTGGAAAGTGTTCTCGTTTTGGTGTCGTCTAGCGACAGGCAACAACCTACCTTATGCCATTTGTCATTATGAGTATCTGGACTGGACTGGACATATAGAAAAAGCAAAAGCTTTCCGAAGAACATAAAGGTTCTCTTTTCTTTTTCTTCTTCTGTCTCTTTTTTTACATCCTTCTTCTTGTTGCTTTTGTCATGGCACATGGCAACTCTGCTCAGGGTCAAAAGCATGAATACGCAAGCCCTTTACGTGCTAAAAGTAAGGACGGTTATGGATGCATTGGCTGAGTTTTATGTATTATCCCTATTGACTATCCTCCATAGTTCTAGTGGAAAGTGCAATGTATTAACTTTTTCTTGACTGAAAATTAAATAGAGTTAAATGAAAAAATTGAAAGTGATAAAAGGGTCTTTAAAACCTCATAAATGGGCAATAATAAATTTTGAAAGGCATGTTAAAAAAGTTTTATCTAAATCTCCAAATGATAAGCCGGATCGAAATACGTAACTTTTCATGCAAAAAGATAATATGTTATGCATTACGTCGCGTCATTGGGCCAAATGGGTGAATGCGGATTACTAGTCTTGAAATTGGCAAATCGGGACTTGCCGATTCTATGGCATGCCGCCTGTTCCAACAAGTTTCATCCTTGATTGTTGGATCAATCAGATTGATTTTTTTTTCATTTTTTAGTTCTCGATAATTTTTTCTTTATTATATTTAAGGATTACTAACTAATATAAATTGATAACGGGTTAGTTAGTATTCTATCATTTAAGTAAATTGATAGAGAATTGTTATTTGTTCAAAGAAAAGTAGGTACATCTACTCCCTTTATGTAGAAACACTACATACAATATAATTAAGCTTATACTACTATCATTAAATAAAATAATAATAAAGGAAAACAATAAAATCATCAAAATCTAAAAATTATTATACTTTTTTAGTGATAATATTTTCCACACGTTATAAATTTTGCAAGCTCCTTTATAACTCGTATCGCAATTACCATTAGTATCCTTTTATAAGGTATTACTCATACATGTTAAATTAAAGTAATCACCATCCCATCTTTCTTGAAGTTCTTCAACATGTAATTGACATTGAATTAAACCTAAAGGTTAAGAACTAAAGATAAACGAAAATGAAGATTACTTTGTTCCGTTGATTTCAATATAGACACCTCAAAGTATTTAAAATTATGAAGTAATATATGGAAAATATACAAAGTTAAAAATAAAATCAGTATTGCCATCTTTTTCTATGGTGCTTCATTTATCATTTAGGTATATGTGATCAGTATCTACGTCTTCAATGGATTGTTGCCTGTTGTTGGGCCATTTGGCCTTACACCTTATAGCCTAGCTCGACCTACCTCTCAGTCACTAAATTAAGATGTTAATGGATAGTCAAGATAAATATAAAAAGTATATTTAATTTCTAAAATACACTTTACCATATTTTTATTAAATAAGTATATATATCTTTTCGAAAAGATTCATTTATCATAAATATTTTAGAACACTCTTACTATAAATAAGTGATCACTCTATCAAGGCATAGCAAGTACTCTTTACTCATTTTTACTTTATTGTCATCATTATAGTGTTTATTTGACTTAAACATCGGAGTGCGAATGCCAGAAATAACTTAGGCATCCTCTAGCTCACCTTTGTTCAATTTTGCAGGCCAAATCTGCTCCACACAAAAGCTAAACTCGACCCAATACCCATAGCAACAAGATCGACAATCAACATTTCCCATTTGATCCTCTTTTGTCCAATCACTTCCTCAAACTTAAGAATCAATTGTCTTCCTTAATTGGTATAAATATTTAAACAAGTTACTAAACTAGAGTAGATCAAAGAGGAAATAGTTGTGAAAGATAGGAACAATAAATACTTAGATCTACCTAATACAAGTAGCACCAAATAAAGAGATAGTGATAATGTTGCAATATATATTTAATTTTAAATATTTTTCATGTATTATTTCATAAGTTTCCGAGTATTTTATAGAATCGATAGTAAAATCAAAGTTTCACTAAAGTAATCCTTATCTCTTTCTTTCTCTACTAAACCTTTGAGTTCTACTTGATATTAATCTTCTATTTGAACATTTTAGGACTATACAAGTAGCATAATACAAAAATATGCCAATAATTATTGCATTACCTACATTATAGAATAGTAAAATTTAAGTTTTCATGGAAAACATTAACATATGAGACATTTTGAAGGAGAAGAGAAAAATAATCCACATACTCTTTTGAGAAGAGCCATCAAACCTACCTGTATATGTGATCGTCGAATGAAATCAACACAAAACTTCGTATTTATAAGTAAATTGATGAATTCTTCTTTTATCTTCTTCATAAATGACTTTTTTTTTTTGAATTAACCAGAAGTTGAGTAACAAAAAAAAGGGTAAAATACGTACTTATGTTTAGTTAATTAATGAGTTCTTTCTTCTCCTATGTTGTCTAACTATTAGGATACTCTTGGAAATTTAGGATAATTGCAATATTTTACCACATCTTGAATTATGGCAAAAATAAATATTTGTAGTAGTTAGTTTTGGCTTTCAAGATATAATTTTCGATGAAAAAAGATTTATTAGTAGTAATATATCACATGTTTCGATAAATAGTAAGTAAATATTAATTGTATTTAAACATATGATGGTAATAGTAGGTATTTTTTAAAAAAGTTATCATTCTTATTTTCATGTATTGTATAATCAATTGAAGAGAATAACGATTACATTCTTCTCATTCTATATAAATATTTATTATGATATTTGATTATATTTTAAACATTAAATAACCTTTTCATATGAATTATTACCTCCAAAAGTAATAAATAGTAATTCGTAACCTCCCCTCACGAATTGCATAAATTATTCATCCCAACATCTACAGTGCCCAAACATCTGATCTCCAGCAGCGACAATAATTTTTCCAACTAGTCCCCCTTCCACTCTCCTTTTCTTCCTCTCACTCGGCCCCTCTCTCCCCCACTCCTCTTCCTTTTGACTCCACTCACAATACAGACAGTGACAAGCTCCTCTATCTCTTTTTGAATGTGGCTTTTTATAGGACAGCATTGATTTTAATTTTAACTATTTCATCAAATTCCTTACCTCACGACATCGAAGAAGGTTTTTTTCCAGTTCTTATTTCGATTTCCATTTCAATGTGTATTTTAAGGTTTGCTTAAACCGCCTGAATAATGGGTCAGTCTCCATAAAGCACTAGTGCCCTCAACAGATTTTTTTGACCACCGCGTACGATCCTCTCTGCGATTGTTGCTTCTCCGACTACGACCGCAAGAACACCGACATGGAGATTGCTAGTGTTGATAACTTTGCTGACCGTCACGACGTTAACAACGCTCTTAGTGGGCAGTTACTAGCCCATGATTTCCACTTCCTTGGTTCTACAGACGGGAAAACTGCTCCACCGTCTGTTATGGGCGTCTTCATCGGTTTCGATTTGTGTTCAGTTGTGGGGTAGAGAGAACTTTGATAATGGAAGGTAGAGAATAGGTATTCAAGGGTATATTAGGTCATTTAAAATCAATTAAATAATACAATAAGCATGAAATACTCAATATTTATTTGAGTTGGACTAAGAGTGACCAAATCGACCTCGGACTTAAGTTACTTGACTAGTTAAATGAATCAAACTTGAGCTTTAAATGTTAGACTTGGCTTGCTAGTAAGCCTAATTAAGCTTAAGTTAAGTATAAATATTAGTTGAGATTAAGTGAGGTTTAAATATTAGTATTACTATAAAGACTTTTTTTAGATAACTCAAATTTATTGAGTTAAGCTTGAGCATTGAATTCTCCATTTAGGTCAAGCTCAAGCTTAAACTCGATACTGCACTATCTCAACTCAACTCATTTACAATCTTATTTTTTTATATTAAAATTTTATTGATACTTACATGTCACATATCCATCCATGTGACATATTAATATTATTGAATCTTTTTTTATTATTGATAGCATAATTGCACACATCAAGCTAAATGGTATAAGCTCTAAATAAATTAAAGATCCTTTTATATTTTTAGTAAAATTCAATCAAATCCTTTATATTTTAATTAGTCATTTAAATGCACTAAGTTATGGTAAACATGAATGAATTACTAAATTGATATTTTGAGATATGAGTGGGATGATTATTATGTTGAAAAACTATATATTATTTGGAGAAATAAAGTGATTATTCAAATATGTTATTTGAGGATACAAATTGATCATTATGAAAATTTGTATATGTTTTAAGGAGATACAAAAGTCTTTACAAGATTCATGAACGTTATTTGTGAATATGAGTTTGTTATTATAAAAATTTTTACCTATGATATTTGGAGACATAAGTTGGACAATATGAGAATTTATACACGCAATTGGGGACATAAGTTGGTTCTAATAAATTTTGTATATGTTATATTGAAAATGTAAGTTGATTGATTGTTATTAGTAGCCTATATATGTTACTTGAAGATACAAGTTAAATATTGCCTAAAATATATTATTTAGATATAAGTGAGTTATTAAGAAAAGTTATATATACAAGTCCGTTATCATATGTGTTATTGGAGATATAAGTTTACTAATATGAAAATATGGAAATGGGTCCTCTAAAGATAATTCATCTAAAGTTTCATAAATTTACAATGCAATGGTTTTTGAAATACCTTGTGACATTATCATGAAATTATCTTCTTTCTTTTAATCTCAACATTGATTATCTATGTCAACATTAAAAAAAAAAAGAAAATTTTAAAGAAATTAACACTAGAGGATTCAAATTCATGAAAATAAACATGCTTTGAAGGTACAAGTTGGTTATTCTGGATATATATATTAACAAGCTAAATATATGTAAAACCTTATTTTCCTTATTACTTATTAATGGATGACGCACTTACATTGTAGATGTAAAAATAAATACAAACAAAATTATTAATAAAAATACTAAAAAACAATATGTTGAATCATTGAGATAAGTATCTAATAAGTACAAAATAGTTCTAAATTAAAATTTAATTATTTATTCTAATTTTTTATAACATTTTTAAGTTATGCATTAAAAAACTTATATATATTTTTTAAAATTTAAATCTTGAAAATGTTATTGCATAAGTATTTATTAATACAATATTTATAAGATATTAAAGTAATGGAATATAAATAATAAAACATAGATGTTTCTCTAGAATTTGGCTTTTTGTTTTTCATTTTTTGTGATGAAGTCTGGAATATAAAAACAATTCTAAACGATCTGCCAACGAGAATAAAGGTGATTATAAGAAATTAATTGAGAGAGAGAGAGAGAAAAATAATAATAATAACAATTATAAAATATAGATAATACAACAATTAATTGATATAATAAAGTAAAATGGATAATGACATACTAATATTAATATGCGTATGCAAAATAATCATTATGTTAATTTTTTTTAACATTGGGATTGAAATATTTTAGAAACTCATTTCCTTTTCTTATTATTTTACATTATAATAATGTTTAAATTTATCCAAATCTTAATAGTAATGATATTTTCGTAAATATATTTACCAAAATCCTAACTGCACAACTTAAAAATAAATAAATATATTCTCACTCTCCTCTTTCTTTTCTTTTTCTTCCATCATGCTTCCCTCTTAAACTTGGCAGTTTTCTCTCTTCTTTCGTAATCCACGGTAAAAAAGCAAAAGCAAGCGAGGTCCTCTGGTTTTTCCTTGAGTCTTTCAATCTTAATGCATCTAACTCAAATTTAAGATAAAAACCTATAATTTTCCTCACCACAAAGGAAAGAGCGAAAGAGAAGGGACGGATTTGGGAGTTTTGTTTGATAAGTTTTAAAGTTGACATTGCAACAATTTAAGCTGTGTAATGTGGCAAGGAAAAATGTGTTTATATTGAAGCTACTAGTTGTTTTTGTGTTTGGACCACTACAAGTTGTTCAAGAAAGTCAAGAATGAGAGTTTTAAGTATGTGTTGATAACTTTTATGATGAAATTTAGTAAAAAAATTTGGTGTTGTTGAATATTGTTTGAGTATGTAACAGGGGAAATCGAATTAGGGTTTCTGATTGTAAAGACGAGGAAGTCGAGAAGCAAAAAGGGAAAGTAATTGAGAGGAGCAGTTGTCAGAGTTAGAGAAAAGAAGTGAAGTGATGGCACGCGTGTAGCAGGTTAGGAAGGGGTGTTGTTGGTCGGTTACGGGTAGTGGACCGAGGCCGGGTAGAGTGAGTAGCAGGCCAAGGCTCGTGGGCAAATTATGCGGGCTTATGAAGAAGAAGTAGCCCATTTCGTAGGCCGTCCACCATCCATTAAAGCCTACCCATAGAAGGAAAATCAGATTCCAGAAAATACCATAACTATACACAACACTTATCTAAAAACAATATTACATATATAATTCATGTAAGAAAGGAGGATGATTATGAAATGAAACAAAAAAACTTGTCCTCCGAATTTTGGTTAATCAATTTGCATTCAAATTGATCCCAATATCCCTGTTACAAGTGGTATCAGACCGGTTATTGCCATGGAGACCCGTGAATCTAAGAAGCTTGATGAAGTCGTGCGCAATGCTGTGAAGGAACACACAGAAGAAGCCCTTAAACCCATTCACGACACACTCAAGAGGATGCAAGAGCTGATGGATCAACAGATACTTACCATTGCGGAACTAAAGATGAGTAAGTCTGATCGGTTGGAAGCATCTGGCTCCACAGCAATAGATTCTGGTAAGTTACCTGAAACTGATGATAAACATGGGTTAGCATTAGCTCACACTGTAGCGGTAGAAAACCATTTGCAAACACGAGCACCTAGGGTGGATTTCCCATCTTTTGATGGTCACAACATTAAGGATTGGTTATACAAGGCACAACAATATTTCGAAATTGATTCAACTCCTGAGGACTGGAAAATTAGGGTAGTAGCCATGTATTTAGAGGGAAAGGCTTTGAAGTGGTATCATGCATACATTCAGACCCTTGAGGGTAACCATGTTGTCACTTGGAATGAATTGGTTAAGGCTTTACAAGCCAGATTTGGGGAGAAGGCCTATGAGGACCCCATGGCTAAACTTAAAGAATTACACCAACAAGGATCGTTGCAAGATTATCTAGAGGAGTTCGAACACCCAGTTACTCAGGTTAGATTACGAGAAAATTACTTGATTAGTTGTTTTATGAGTGGTTTGCATCCATCCATACAGTACCTTATTAGAATGTTTAACCCATAAACCCTACAAGAAACTTACTCACTAGCCAAACTGCAAGAAGCTAACCTGTTGTCTACCAATCAATACCTTAAGACACCCCGTATAACCCACAATTCAAACACATCCAACCTCAGCCCTTACCCACCTTCTAGTAAAAACCCGACTTACCCTAAAAACACCACCACCACCAATACAAGCAAAACTAACATCAACCCAAACACCAACAGTCCCACCAAATACTACAACCCACCCAGACCATCAAACACATTTTACCCTCAAACGTGACTAACTAAGAGATTGACTCCTGAGGAACTAGAAGAGAAGAGAAGGAAGAAGCAATGCTTTTGGTGTGATGAACCTTTTGGTCCAGGACATCGTTGCAAGAAGAGGTTGAATATGCTAGTAATGGATGCAGAGGAGGAACCCATAGGGGTAGATGATGAGGAAGGATCTCAAGTAGGGGTTGAGACTGACTTTGCCAATCTCACTCTCAACGCCTTGGATACGGAAGAGGACCCTCTCTAAGTAGCATGAAGATACAAGGGAGCTACAAAAGAAGGAAGGTGGGAATTCTCATCGACACTGGCAGTTCTAGATGAACGCCTTGCTAAAGGATTTAAATGCCCCCTTACTGACATTTCCCCAATGAAGGTTACCTTGGCCGATGGCACAAGGTTTACAGCACGAGTAAAATTTCCAATTTTACTTGGAAAACGCAAAGATACGAGTTTGTGGCAGAAGTTTATTTGTTAACCTTGTCTGGATGCGACATTATCCTAGGACTACCTTGGTTGGGATCATTGGGTACTATACGTTGGAATTTCTAACACTTAACCATGGATTTTGAGTTGAATGAACAGAAATACAAATTGGTGGGAAACAGGGAGCAATTGAAGGTTATCAAATCATCTGAGTTGAGTAGAATTATTGCTAGTGGAAGAGTTGTTCAGTGTGAGTGCTGAATGGTATAGGCTAAGGATGAGAGGGCTCAAGATGAATCTCATCAAGGTTTACACCCTCTTGTCATGGATATACTGGAAGAGTTCCTGGATATATTTGAAGAACCCCGTGGATTACCTCCAGTCCGGGTACATGATCACAGAATACCATTACAAGAGGATTCAAAGATAGTCAATATAAGACCCTACCGGCATTCCACAGTACAGAAGACGGTATTGGAAGAAATGGTTAGGGAGATGCTTTTGAGTGGAACTATTCAACACAGCCACGGCCCATTTGCTTCACCAGTAGTTTTGGTGAAGAAAAAAGACAACACGTGGCGCATGCGTGTTGCCTTTCGCGAGTTGAATAGGCAGACGGTTAAGGATAGGTTTCCAATACCTATCGTTGATGATCTATTTGATGAGTTAAATGGATCTACCTACTTCAGCAAGGTCGATTTAAGATCGGGCTATCATCAAATAAGGATGTGCCCTGAGGATATTTACAAGACAGCTTTCAAGACACATGATGGGCATTACGAGTTCTTGGTAATGCCCTTTAGCCTAACAAATGCTCCATCTACTTTCTAAGGACTTATGAATCATATATTTAAGGCCTATTTAAGGAAATTCGTCTTAGTTTTTTTTTACGATATTTTGGTGTACAGCCCAACACTTGAGGACCATGGACAACACCTACGAACTGTATTTGGTGTTCTTCGACGAAAACAGCTTTACCTTAAGAGGTCTAAGTGTGTCTCTGGAGCAACACATATTGAATACTTGGGGCATATTGTGAGTAGGGCAGGAGTTGCTACTGACCCTAAGAAGATCGAGTCCATTGTTAAGTGGCCAGTTCCTAAGAATATAAGGCAACTAAGAGGCTTTTTGGGACTGACGGGCTATTATAGAAGGTTCATCAGTGGTTATAGTGTTATTGCAAGACCCCCCACATTGTTGCTAAAAAAGGACAACTTCCACTGGGATCATACCTGCTTACAGGCTTTTGAAACTCTCAAGGCAGCTATGGTAAGTTCCCCAGTTTTAAGCTTACCAGATTACACTAAGGGGTTTGTAGTAGAGACGGATGCCGGTGGGGATGGAATCGGAGCTGTTTTGATGCAAGAACGTCACCCAATAGCCTTCCTAAGCAAGACCTTATCTCAAAGACAACAAGGGTTATCTGTATATGAGAAGGAATTGCTAGCCTTAGTGTATGCAGTGGAAAAATGGCGGCACTACTTGATGGGACAACACTTTGTGATCAAAACTGACCATCAAAGCTTGAAGCACTTATTGAAGCAACAACTAGTTACTTCTAGTCAACATAAGTGGTTAACTAAGTTGCTAGGAATGGATTACGAGATACAGTACAAGAGTGGACAAACTAATACTGTTGCTGATGCCCTGTCCAAATTGGGTCATGCTGAGTTGAAAACCCTGAAGGTGACCATCACCACCCCTAAACTGATTCAAGAAATTAGAGACAACTAGAAGTTGCCAGGAGGCTACCAGGATGTCTTGAACCAACTGGAAACAGGAAAGGTGTGTAAAAATTTCACCTTGAATCATGGAATGTTGAGGAGGAAGGGTAAATGTATGGTAGGACCTTCGAGTCCCTTGAGGAGGAGACTATTGGGAATATACCATGATGGGTACTTGGAGGACATTCAGGAGCCCATACTACTTACAAGAAGTTAGGTGTTGTGTTTTATTGGCCCAAGTTAGAGAAAGATGTGAGGCAATATGTACGAGATTGTGAAATCTGCCAACGACACAAATTTGAAAATATAGCTACACCGGGGTTACTACAACCATTACCAGTACCTAACACCTATTAAGCTGAAGTTACCATGGATTTCATAAAAGGTCTTCCTAAATCCCAAGGGCGAGAGGTGATTATGGTAGTAGTAGATCGCCTAAGTAAGTATGCACATTTTTTGGCCTTGCCTCACCCATACACAACTCCTCAGGTGGCCAAGTTATATCTGGAACAAGTGTTTAAGCTGCATGGGTTACCAAAAAGTTTGACTAGTGATCGAGATCCTATATTCATTAGTCATTTATGGCAAGAATTCTTTAAGCTACAAGGAGTCAAGTTGAATTTGTCCACAGCCTACCATCCACAGACGGATGGACAAACGGAGAGGGTCAATAGATGTTTGGAAACCTATCTCAGATGTATGACTAGTGATAGTCCTAGGAAATGGGGGCAATATTTAGCAGTGGCTAAATGGTGATATAACACTAACTACCATTCGAGTGCTAAAAAGACTCCTTTTGAGATTCTATATAGGTATCCTCCTCCATTAAACCTTCTGTACATTCCAGAGGACTCGCATAACGCCATTGTGGACAGCATGTTGACCGAAAGGGAAGAAGCAATTAAGATCCTAAAGTTTCATCTCCGGAGAGCCTAGAATAGGGTGAAACAACAAGCCGATAGGAAGAGGACTGACAGAGAATTTAACATTGGAGATAAGGTTTTACTTAAACTTCAACCCTACCGGCAAGGAAGCTTAAAGAGAACCCAAAACCCTAAGCTAGCAGCTAAATATTACGGGCCCTACAAAATAATAGACAGGATAAGGAAGGTGGCGTACCGATTAAAGCTGCCAATAGAAGCAGAAATACATCACACCTTCCATGTTTCACAGTTGAAGCGTTATTATGGCTCTGGAAGTGACCGTCTTCCCTCACTACCTGCAGTAACTGAAGAAGAAAAGTTAGATCCAGTGCAAATATTAGACAGAAAGATGGTAAAAAGAGGGAATGCCGCAGAAACCATGGGACTCATCTTATGGCGAGATTGTTCCCCAGCAAATGCGACCTGGGATTTCTTGGAGGATTTGAAGCTCAGATATCCCTATTATCCCTTGTGGACAAGGGAATTTCGAGAGGGAGGGACTGTAACGGGGAAATCGAATTAGGGTTTTTGGTGGTGAAGTTGAGGGTTTTTTATTGTGAAGACAAGGAAGTCGAGAAGCAAAAAAGAGAAAGTAACTGAGAGGAGCAGTTGTCAGAGTTAGAGAAAAGAAGTGAAGTGATGGCACGTGTGTAACAGGTTAGGAAGGGGTATTGTTGGTCGGTCACGGGTAGTGGACCGAGGTCGGGTAGAGTGGGTAGTAGGCCAAGGCTCGTGGGCAAATTATGCGGGCCTATGAAGAAGAAGTGGCCCATTTCGTAGGCCGTCCACCATCCATTGAAGCCTACCCATAGAAGGAAAATCAGATTCCAGAAAATACCATAACAACTCACATGGGTTGTTAGAGATTTATCAAAAACCTTATCTAAAAACAATATTACATATATAATTCATGTAAGAAAGGAGGATGATTATGAAATGAAACAGAAAAACTTTTCCTCCGAATTTTAGTTAATCAATTTGCATTCGAATTGATCCCAATATCCCCGTTACAGAGTAAAAGGATATTTTTGTTGTGATGCAAAGAAATCGTGTGTGTTTGGCTAAGTTAATGATTGAAGACCGTAACAGGTGAAATTTCTACAAAAACCATGGTTTTAAGAATCTAGTTTGAAGTGGAAGGTAAAATAAAGGATCGAGTAAATGATGAAGGTATTACTCATAAGTAAAGGGTAAAATAAATGGTTGAGTAAATGGTGAAGATCTAGCTGTAGGTAAAAGGTAAGACAGAGGGTTAAGTAAAGGGTGAAAGTTTAATATATAGGCACAAAGTCAAGTAAAGTTTCAAGTAAACAATGAAAATTTGATCCATAAGTTTAGGATAAAATAAATGATCAAGTAAGGAGGGTAGAATAAAGGGTAAAGTTAAGATCCATAAGCAGAGGATCGAGTAGAGGGTAAGGGTATTAAATTGATAGCTTGGTCAACTTGTACTAAATGCTAATCAAATGATAACTATGTTTCAATAAAAGAACTTAAGATCAAAGAAACTTAATTTCAACTTCGAAAGCCCACTCTAGGTATGTAATAATCATATTTGCTTCTTGTGAGTGCTAGATTAGATAATAAATACGATTAATAAATATTCAATAATTAATAAATGTATTGTTTATTATTGGTTGCGGTTGGAGGATCAACAGTACCAATAATTTCAACATGGTATCCAATGATTAGTGTGTGACGATATCCTAAGAAGAGTTACACACAAAAATGATCTAGTAGATTTAAGATAATTCTTGAACTCCAAGATGTCTAAGAATACCTAACATCATATAGGTATATTATATATGTGTGTTGTGGGGTCATGAGTTGCCCTAAGTTTTGGAACGCTAAGATTATGATGCATTGCAACACTTAAATTAATGGGAAAATTACAAGTAATGGGATAAATGTTTGAAATTAAGTTCAAATAGAGAATCGAACTTTTAAGTAGTTAAAGTTACACTACATAGGTTAAACAAGAGATCCCATTATTGCATTGTTACGAGCAGTAAAAATCTTCTATTTATCATGTTTACAAAACAGTAATAGATTCTCTATTTAAACCACTTAATGTTGATCCTTTATTTCAATCACTTGAAAGTTTAATCATCTATTTTTAACCATTTGGTATAATATTAACTGTATGCTTTATCTATTTAAAATTTTAATTCTCTATTTAAATTCGATTTCAAATGTTGATCCCTTCACTTATAATTTTTTCCTAAATTAATAAATAATAAATGTTTGATTGTGCATTAATTTTTATGCTCGTATATTGCTTGATGTATGTGGTATCTATATATGCTTTATTGTCATTGCATACTAGGTTTCAGCTTACCTCTTGTGAGAAATCTTTTTCAATTATAGGTATCACAAATGATGTTGTTTATTATGATGACTTGGGATACAATTTGAATTATAATTATAGGGATAATGTGAAATACATGTTTTATGAGTAGATACTCCAAATGGGTTGTATAGCTATACTAGATGCCATTGGACCTAGTCTTTGATGTTACTATTTTCGTATATCTATTTAGTTTTGTTAGATAGAGTCAATTGTACTCTTAATGTTGGTTTCGAGTTTATTGTTGTTGAGATTGGCTCAAACTTCAATGATGTTTTAGGATTGATTTTTTATTCTTATGCTATGAGATGAACTCATTAGAACCTCTTGATATGTATAAACATTTAGAGTTATTATTCAATATATATTTGTCAGGTTAAACCAATATTTGTGGATTTTGTAGATGAGTTCAAAGTCTTAGTGTATCTTTAATGAAGTAAAGACATATGGTGGCTTGTTACCATAGGTAAACCTTGGGTTGAAGGGACCAAGCCCCATAGCTTGAAAAAATAATTATTAGAAGTCACTTAAAAATAAGAAAAAAAATTACATTATATGTATATTATAGGGGCCATTTTTTAATCAAATATTAGATATAGTTGATCGATTAATTATTTGAACTTAAATCTTACTGTTTATGAGTTCAAATCTCATAAAGAGTATTTTGTTTTTTAAATTACATTTATTTTCATATTATTTGACTAATGTTCTCTTTTGGCCTTTTCTTTTACTTTTTTTTTTCAAAACAACTAATAACATTCAATTTAATTAACTATCAACTATTATAAGAATATTATAAGAACTATTAACTAAATAGATATAATATATAGATAGGTAAGTATATAGGTGTGTGTACATATAAAAAGACAGCGAATTCGTACATCTCCTTCCCCATTGATACGTGTCATGTGATTCATGTCCTCCTTTTCATGTTGTGTTTCATCACGGTGGGTCACGTTGAGCCAAGTCTTCTATCGTGTCAGTGTCGTGTTTGAGTCGGTATATTATTAGAATTCCGACCTTTATTGTACGGATACATCTGCTAAACATTTACATAATAAATAAATAAGGATAGTAGTATATTTATAGAATAAAATAAAATAATAACAAAAAATTAATTGGCTACATAAAACAAGATATCAAAATAAATAAACTTATTTTCCAATATTTGCTACAATGATAAATAACCAAAAACAATAGTAAATGTGTGTGTAATGATATTAATGAAAAGAAATAACACTATCGAGAATAAAATATGCATGTCTATACACATATAAAATCAATATATATATATAATAGTAATAGTATATGTAACAGTTCTTAAGCAATAGTTTTAAGCTTATATACTTTGCCGTAGCAACAATATGTGATGGAGTTGTTGCACCTTGATCTCAAAGTGTGACATATACTTTGTGTTGGGATCGGTATCCTATGGCCACAATGTGACCAAATTGGCCTCAATTTTTAGCCTTCATGCTTTTATTATTTAGTTAATGAAGTTGAAAATTTTGTTTACGTGTTTTTTAAAGAATGTAAGCTTTATAAAAATTTCTAGGCTTTCCTAAGTAGAGCTTGAAACTAATGTTTCAAGTTTTGTTTAGCATGTTTATAGGCAATCACCATCAAACTCAAATAAAATTTAGGTGTTGAAGGGGAGAGGAAGCCACGATAAAGAGGGGGTTCATGCGGGTGTCTTTTCATTTCTTTTTTTTTTTTTTTTTTTTTGTGGATGCAATTTTGTTGATTCTTTCTCTATTATTTCCTTTACTCTGTGTTAATCCATTAAATGGATATGATGATGGCTCATAATCTTAGGACTTAGAGCTATTTGTTCATCCAACATTTTTACCCAATTTCACTAACTCTAGCTTTAATAAAAATTGTGAGGGAAAATTACATAAGAGAAAACAAATATTTGGATTGAAGGTTAAAAAAGAATGAAATTATTTTATAGGAAATAGATGTTATGTATAGTGGTACAATTGAAGGATATTGTTATGCTTCTATTATAATGTCAATATATTTTGCTAATGTTACCAATTATGTGCCTAATGGGATGTTAATGTGGCATCCAAGTCATCTGATCAAGTGAAATAAGTTTATGAGATACTGAAAAAGAATCCTAGCCTTGAAATTATGAATCCTAAACCCCTAAATCTAGAAATTTCACTTCCTATTCTCTTCTAATTTGGAGCTCACATACAAGGATAGTTGGAATAAGATTCACGTGTCCCAGATATTTTACAAGACTAAGAAATTTCATTAACTAAAGGTAATTTTCTATACCTCCATGAGTAATATAAATCGACACTTTGTTTTGTTATTTAAGAAAATTTTATTAAAAAGACATGTGAAAATCCTTTAGATAATGTTATTATCTTTGCCTCATCTTCTTATTATTTTCTATCGAGTTGAACAATGAGAACAATGCTTGTCTTATAAGTTGCGAGTGGAGATTAAGCTGACTTATAGTTGGTGTTGTGTTGCCTAATGGAATAGTGATGAGTAGATGGTGGTTGTATTGCTTTGTAGTTTAATTGAATTCAATATCCACTTGTTATCATTCGCCAGTTGCATCTAATTGTATATGCTACTTAATATAGTATTTGATTGCATTTGTTATTATTGTGCATTGATAAAAGAGCACTAATCTATACAATTGTTAACATTTGCTTCATAATAAACAAAATATTTCAAAAAGTTTGGAACTTTAGTTGCATTTCACATAAAGAAAGATGAATTTGAACCAAAATTTTTCAATTTTAGTGCCTTTTTAACTTAATCATAAGTTGGATATTGATAACTTTTTTAGAATTAAATCATGAAAATTGTATGTTGTTCAGTTGTATTTTATTTAAGTTAAGACTTGATGATCAAGGACTAGAGTTGTGTAAGTGAATCAAACAAGCCAACTCAACCCAACCTACTTTAGCTCGCGGGTTAAACAATAAATGGATCATAATTTGTTGGCTCTTAGCCCAACTCACCTAAGTTGACCGATTAAATAGGTTGACCTACCTAGCTAGCTCATTTAACCCATTTATATATTTTAGTAGGTTAAATGGATATTTAAGCTTTTTAATGAGTTATATAGGCTAGCCCAAAATCCACTTACAATAGAATTTTTTTTATTTAAAATTATACAAAATATAAAATCCATAATGACCTTGTATCATTTATATAGTAACAAGATGAATTAATTTGATATTTTATATCATAATATGGACATTATAATAGTAATGTCTTTATAATATAGATGTTATAAAATGATTAAAGGACTAAGAGATGGAATTAGCGAGGAAAAATGGATGGACTAAGATAAAAAAGTAAAAAAGAAAGGCTAGGAAGATGATGATGAATGATGATATGTGGCTTGCATTTCGTAGTTTATTAGATTAAATTTACAAGTGAAGTGACTCAGTGTTGTGTTGTGAAGGTGATTTGCAGCTAAGATGAGTTATGTTGGTTTTTACCACTCTTACCATTTCGTCTTCGATTTTTTTTATGAGGAATTACACCATGGTATATAGTACCATAAAAGATAATATCTTTTATTTTTTTAAAAACTAATTTGAAGATAGAGAGGACAAAGAGAGAGAGAGATGGCAAGGACAAGGAGGGCTTGTGTATTGAGAAAAAAGAAAGAGGTAGACGAGAAAGGATATACTAATTTTAGGCTTTTGCAAATAATTTTTTTTTTTGTTAACTCCGATAGCTATAAGCTAGGTGCAATGAAGCCAAAGCACATTTTTTTTGTAGCTATACTTCATCTTCATATTCTTCCTTTATTGAAAATTACTTTTTCCTTGTTATGTGTGCAAATTATCCATATTTTAGCTTTAATTTTATTAGATTGTTCAATTGCGACATTGACTATGCCACTTGAGGTCTCTCTTACTACTAGGTTAGTATTGTCCCTCTTAAGTTTAGGAAAAAAATTGGAGTTTTCTCTTACAATTTAGAGAAAAAAGTTAGGGTTTTTCTATTGCAATTTAAGAATCGGGATTTCTCTTTATTCTCTAGTTCCCTCTGCTTGATTAATGTGTCAGGTTAAGTTTTATAGGTTAGGTTATATTTTCAAATGTATTTCGTGGTTTTACTTATTTATTTTGCTAATGTATTATTTTTTTCCTATATAGTTTATGTGATGTTTACTTGACTTGTATTTTGTTAAAATGATGGTGTAATCCTTGTGCCAATCATGATTGGTCTAGAAATCTATGTTGGTTAACGGAGATTAATAGAGTTATGCCAGGTATTTATGGTACAAAGGAAGTAAATTGAAATTGTACATTATATAATTTTAGTATATCTATGGCTACAAAAATTTTATATAAGTAATAAATTGATATTTTTAAAATTTTAGTAATTAATTGTAAAAATTACTAAAATTCAAATAGCAAATGCATCATTAACATAAAAAAAACTGTAAACAACCTTGTAATATCCCACAAATTTAAAATTATTTTATTTAATTATATAACTACAATTTCTTTTTTACATAGATTGCAATGTATGCTTCTTTGTTGTTTATTAAAAATAATAATCTTATTCTTTCTAGTAAATTTAAGGCTTATTTGGATTGTTTCTTTCTTGTCTATATCTGATCTATATTGAGTTTATAGCTGATTCAATTATATTTTAAAGTAAAGTTTAGGGATTTGGGTTTTCTAATAAATGTATATGTATAATTATATCTTCTTCTTTTTCATTTAAATCCATCTAATTCTAGCCAAGCACTCATATTTGAGTAGACTTGATAATTGTAAAACAATACAATTATATATATTTATGATGTTCCACTCCTATATTTAAAACATTATATCTCTTTTAAATAAGTCTATGAAAACCATCTAATAATTATATAAGCTGTAATATATTGAATGTTATAGATAATTAAATAATAGTATTTACTATATATTCATAACAATTCACAAATATATGTTCTTTATTAATTATGATAATCTTTATTCTTTCTAGTAAATTTAGGGCTTGTTTAGATTGTTTCTTTCTTGTCTATATTAGATCTTTATCTGATTTGTATTTGATTATTTGATTTGTATTTGATTTAGTTATATTTTAAAGTAAGATTTAGGGATTTGGTTTTTCCAATAAAGGTATATGTATAATTATATCTTTAATTTTTTTTCATTTAAATCCATCTAATTCTAGCCAAATACTGATATTTAAGTAGACTTAAAACAAATACCAAATAGACTAAATAAGACAAACCAAATAGGCCCTTCTATTTTTATCAAATATTTTATGAATCATAGTAGGAGGTTTTATCTAATTTATGAAAATTACAAAACCTATTTACATATTCTATATTTTTTAGTTTTGGCTACATTTTTTTTTTGTCATGTATATGAAATCATTTGATAAGCACAAGACACGGCCCATCTTCTATTTGTTACTCATATGTGCAACAATTTATTTTTTGGGGAAAGGTATAAACTTTTCTTTAATTTCACCACTATTTAAGCATTGATAAAAGAAAATAGCTATTCCAACAAGAAAGAATTAATAGCAATTTAAGAGTAGAAATCCACTAAAATAATATTAATTTTGAAAAATAATCACAAAATAAAATACCTGAAAAAGTTATTTGCAAAGGTAGTAAAGGTGTGGACTCGAAATGCATCTTTAGTTGGGGTAAAGTTTCCTTAACTAAAGGCATGTTTGTATTGAAGGTGTGTGCCTGGGATGAGCCTTCAAAATCTCGAATATTTTTTATAAATTTTAAATTTATGATTTTTTTTGTTATTGTTATGTGAACTTTTAATTTTAAAAAAAAAATTAATTTGAGAAAATTTATCATTGAATTTTTTTTTATGAAAAAATATATAAATAAAATTTGTGAAAATAATTATAAAAAAATCTTATATGCAATTGTTAAAAAAATGTAAAAGTATAGATATAAATATAGGGGGAAAATTATTAAATAATATTAATAAATTTATAAATTTCAAATATTAATTTACATAAATCGCAAATGTTAACGAAATATTTACATGTCAAATAAGATAAAATAGTATCTTATCCCATATTGTTCCTTTTGCCTACTAAACTATCGTACCGGTTGTGAAAATATGTTTATGTGTTTTCTAGCTAGTGTTGCATCTAGAGTAGAAAGAGCCTATGACTCCTATGTTGGATGGTGCCGGGGGGTATCATCAAAGTCACGGGTTGTGAAGATTCACCATGATACATTGGTTGCAAAACTATCTCTTTTACGGAGCAGTTAGTGTAAGGAAAGGACCACTAATAAAATGACGATGTGGTGTGACATATGTGTTAGGCATTAGTGCCAAGCTGTCATCTATCTCATCAGCATCTAATTGGAGTTATTGATCCTATATTGGATATTTCTATACTTGAGCCTAGTGTCAAGATCATCTACATCTCGCGGTCTTATGGTGTACAAGAATCGACTGCTATTGTTGCTAAATGTTAGTAGGTTGTACCTTTGTCTCAACCTCTGTGCCTCAATCTTAGTGAACCATAGGTATAATGTTACCCTCGAGATCATGTATAAACTCAAGATTATGATTAAATAAAGCAACATTCTTAACATGATATGAGAATAAGTGGATTTACTGTAATGCATTAACTTGTATGTTATAACAGACCGTAAATTGAATTAGTATTGGATATGTAATGAATCACCCAGCTAATGTTAATATTGTACTTATTAAATGTTTAAAAATTGTTCCTGTATGTCATATATATTCATGACTAATAGATCTTTACCCTCATATATCCCTATTGCACCCTACAAAGGCCCCGTATGTGTATTAACCAAGCCAAATACTCATCCCATAAGGTTATATATGGTGTATATTGTATTGGCCAATCTGTATCAACCTTTCCACACAGGTCGATCTGATGGAGCTTTGACCGTGTGTTAACATCCCGTGGAATATATTGGCAACCCTCAAATTGCCTAGTAACATAGTTTAGGAAATGCCACTTGATTATGTGAAAACATATAAGTAGCACTCAAGTAGTCCAAATGTGTTTGCCTGCTTTATAGAAGGGTAGTAGGATGTGAATTAAATTTCCTGTATACGACTCTCACTTGACCTAAAGGTTAGTAAGTAGGATTTAAGGTTAATGATGCATATGATGAAATAGAAAATTGAAAAACAATTGAAGAAATACCTACTTAGCATCCTGCTTGTCGAGAACATCTTGATAAGTGGCAACAACATGGGTTGGGTAATATTGAGTGTCTAAGATCGTCTTCTATTATGCAACCAAGAGAGCTCCGGCTTCTATAATAAGTCCGTGGTGGTTAACAGGTGTTACATGGAGGAATCTATCCCATGCTTAAACTTGTAGGAGTATTGCTACCCTTCCAATCTTGTGAGCTAAATGCAATATAAAGCTGATGATACAACCAAGCCAAACATGCGGACTTTTAGCGATACATGCTTGTTACGTCGAAGTGCTCTAGTAGTGGTAAAAACATGTGTATAAGGAAGCTGGATTTATTGATAAAGATAAATTTGCTAAATAGCTACAAGATGTACGCATGTGTATGACATGCAACTTACTTTCCATCTACGTGATTTGGTAGGATCTAGTAAATATCCCGAAGCCACATTATACCAATGTGGTCACTTCTATTGCCTGACCCTAGCTTCACCCCAAGCATTCTCTAACATGTAGCGATCTAATATAGGGAACTACTCTCTGTTATTGCCTAATCATCAATTGGGAAGCCTAGTTGGACCTTAACATCCTATAAAGTGATAGTGAACTCTTCAGTTTGCATGTGAAACTTGTGCACCTCTGGCCTCCACCACTCAATCAAAGTAGTTATCATATGCCTATCTAGTTGTTTCAAGGGCAGACAACTCACACCATGAAAACCTACCAACTATAGATATGGCTTAATCTATGGATTTATTGGGATAATGTTCTTGCCATGCCGAAATGATAATTCGCCACATTGAATAATAAGCCATGATTGATCTTAAAAGTAAAGAAGTGAAATGTTATATGATTGGCAATGGAATATAAGTGATCAATTTCATAAGTTAAACGTAGTTTACCTTTCCATCATAAATGGCCTACATGTTCTTCATGTTGCATTAAAACGGATTGATCAAAGGGTTAGGGCTCCATCTAATCTGCATAACAAAAAAAAAAAATGTTAGCGTTGTTTAACCGCTACATAGATAAATAAGTAACTAATATCGATTGTTTAACTTTCACAATGCACAATAATGATCATTTTCTTTGTATGTAAAAAAAATTTACTTTTTTAATTTTAAAATTCTTCAAAAATTTTTGTAAAAAAATATTTGCAAGTTTACTTAAGAATAGAATAAACAATAGTTTATAAAAAAAAACTTTTTAATAAATTGAAAATTTCTTAATTTTGTTTTAAAAAAATTGTAATTTTGTTTTAGAAATTAAAAAAATTGTAATTTTGTTGAAAAATACCAAAGTTTTAAAATTGAAAAATTTCAAATTATTGAATTCATACTTAAAATTGTTTTCAAATAATAAAATTTAATATTAACATTTTCATTAACGTGTATTTTTTAATTAATTTTTTAACAATTATTTGATTATAATTTTTTAAAACTATTTAAATAATAAACTAAATTTTTATACTTAAAAATAATACGAATTTTTTATTGCACATAATGTTGATCTTCTTCACATGTTACATACAACAACATTTATATCATTTATGTCTAACACATTATAAATTAACAACAATTATAGGTATTTTAATAAAAATAGAATACTACGAAGAATTACAGTTAATGTTTTGTGAATTGACAAAAAGTAATATAATAGGAAAAAAATTAAATTTTTGATGAAAAATGTATTGAAATATAGTTTAGTTAAGCTTTTTTTTGCCGAAGAAATTGGGAACATCTCTTATTGATGCTCTTAGGCCCCTTGTAGATGTATAAGCTTTTCTTCTTCAATCCATGAAACTTGTTTAAGAATGAAAGCAAGAAAGGAGAAAGAGAGTTGGAGGAAATGTAGTTCTATTTATGTGGATTTATAATTGCATTGTTCGTGACAGATATATGAAATTATTGGGTGGTGGGGAAAGTTGGAAGAAATTATTGGACAGTATGGGATATTGGTAGGAAAAAAATTATTGAGAGTAGTTGCTTGAAGGCACATATATGGTCTGCATTTTTAGTACAAAGCTTTGCCAAATTTGGCTCGATTGAAGGTGCATTTCAAACCCATGCATCCACCACTATTTTGGAAATAAATTTTTTGAGTATTTTATTTTGTGATTATTTTTTTAAATTTATATTATTTTAATGGATTTCTTGTTGCTGTACTCTCTATCTTTTCCTACCATATAATAAAATATTTGTCATGCAAAAAATGCAAATAAGAATAGAAACTTATTTAAATAAGCCAAACAAATTATCAATTAGACATTTTACAATTTATGTGATCGATGCTTAAGAGTCACTTTTACGAAATAAACAAGTTTAATTATTATATAATTTGTGAAAAATATTTATATATCCATTATCTATACCCTAATTACACCAATTCTATCACTTATAGTATATAATAATTATTATTTATTTATATATTATTTCTACAACGAATACAATTGCTTACCTATCCAAACAAAAAATAGTCACATTCAATTTAATATAACTTCCATAATTTCACTGACTTATAAAGATAGCCAATAAACTACATGAAAAACACAAAGATCTAATACTTAATAGGACTCATTGCATTTATCGAAATTCCGATACACCCTCTTATTCACATATGAATGTGGCAAAATCCATCTCTAACAAACAAATATAATATCCATTTCCTCCTTTTAATGGCTAAAACATTAAAAAAAAAAAATTAGTCCAAAATTTCACATAGATTACTAATAAATTATAAAGGTAATGATTTTTTTAATTTTTATTATCTTCATTTATATTGATTTTTAAATGAATAAAATTGTTTAGATTTTTAAACTATTCGTGATATTGCTATAGTATTATTTTTTTCTATAATTTCAACATAAATTATACATAGTAATATTAAAAAAATAAATGGATGGAAATCACGAAAATGAAAATAAGGAGAATTCAAATTCAATTATAAAATCTAGAAAAATTTCCTAAAAAAAATAATAAATACCATCGTAGGCTCTTTCCGCGTACTCCTATTTTCAAATTTCTCTCGGTTAAGCAAAAGGGGCAGAAAAAAAAAAAGAAAAGACAATTTTTTTTAAAAGTGAGAGAAAAGAGTGAGAAAATATTTTTACTTTTTTATTTTTTATTTTTTTGTGTCACATCGATTCACAGTCCATTTCCATGTGCGCACTAGCAAACCCAGTCCAAAACCACTTTTCTCTCTCTTTCTTTGACAAAAATTAGGGTTTGGTTTTGGGTTTGAATCGTGGAATTGTTGTTCTGATTGACCCTAGAAGCAAGTTCAGAGAAAAGTTTCGATTTTTTTACTTACATCAACATGCAATTACTTCAAAATGATAGTCATCCAGATGAGAGAGAAGGAGGAGGAGATAATCGAACAAATACGTCTTCTACTGCTCAAACTGCTACTACTACGCAAGAAGTTCTTACTCATCTGTTTGAGGACAGAGAATTGCTTCGTTGCGATGATGATTCCATGAGCATCGATCAATGCGAAACGATTCGCGAGATGGAGGATAGGAGTTTCGAGACTTCTACTCCGGCTTCTATCCCGGTGACGACAGTGGCGGCGATGGAGGCAAAGGCTATTGTGGTTCCTCCGGCTTCGGTCGGTGTTTTAGATAAAGGGAGCTCCATTGATGGTGGTGGTTCTAGGTTTGCCGGTGCCGAGGGGAGATCGGAGCCCGTGAAGAAGAAGCGTGGTCGGCCACCAAAGTTAGGCACGGCTACGGGAGTTCAGCAGAAGAAGAAGGCAGCTGCAGTCGTTGCACCTCCTGAAGCAGCGGAGGAGGAAGAAGATGTTTGCTTTATTTGTTTTGATGGTGGAGACCTTGTGTTGTGTGATCGACGGTGAATATGAACGATATCTCTTTGCTTTTTATTTATTAAGTATGATGATGTTTGGTATAATAGAGTAAGGTAGTCTATTTATGAAATAGGAATATGATGGTTTGTGCTGTTTGGTTCTAGTTACTTGTATGGGATAGAAAAGAGCTGTTGTGATCATACATTTTCACGGTGGAATTTAATGTCATATGGCTTCATATAGATAGTCTTGTATGTCTGCTGTTATTGATTGCCCTGCTTTGTTTGTTATAGCAATAACAACTTAATTAATATTCTGTTTGATTGGAGGTATTAGAATTTCAATGGTGGTTGTTTAGAGCTATAGGTTTTGAATTAAGCGTACCTACAGTTAATTGCGTTGTTTTGTATTTGCAGGGGTTGCCCTAAGGCGTACCATCCTTCTTGTATTAAAAGAGACGAGTCCTTCTTCAAGTCAAGAGCTAAGTGGAACTGTGGTATGCTAAATTTATCCTGTGTTAATTGGATCGCTTGTGTGTGTTGTAATGGAAGTAAAAATGGCTCTAGATTGAGGTTTTATGCTAAATTTGTTCTTTGAACCCTACTTAATCTTGTTGCACTTTATGGTGCATGGTATACAATGTATGTGTTTGGCACACATGTAGACTCTACATGCTCATAGTTAAGCTTATCATTGCCTTCTAAATGACCAAGGCGCGGGATTTAGTGTTCAGCAAGTGCTGTTTATGCAACTTTCATCTCCTTTTTATGGTAAAAAAATATGTTAATTGTAATACTGGGTCAGTTATTAACATGTCATACATGATTATTCATAGTTTTACTTTTCATAGTATCTTTCTATCATGGTAAAGATAAGGATAATCCAATACTAGGGCTCATTGCATTGTTGGTTATCTGAGTTTCATTTGGGGATATTCTTATTTGCTGTTCACTCGTTGTGCTTATTAGGTTGGCATATTTGTAGCACCTGTCAAAAAGCAGCCTACTATATGTGCTATACATGCACATATTCAGTTTGCAAAAGTTGCACCAGAACCGCTGATTATGTATGTATAAGAGGAACCAAAGGATTATGTGGGACATGCATGAAGACTATAATGCTAATTGAAAAAGTCCCTCAAGCAAACAATGAAACGGTATGTCCACTCTCCAGATGCTATTCCTACAATTATCTTGGACTAGCTTTCAGTATTGTATATCGTTGGAGTATCCCTTTCAAATGCTAAAAATATTCTTGTGATGCCTTTATTCACTTGATCTGATTCAAAATTGCAATAAATATATTACCTCCTTCAATGATTCTTGAGAATTGTTTTTTAAATCTCATCTTACCCAAAAAAATTGTTCTTGAGAACAAACTGCATTCTGTTAAAGGGAGACACTAAAAGAAAACGAGGACAGAAAAAGGACACAAAAATTCCATGTAAATATTTCTTGAACTTAAGGTGGTTAAATATTTTCCTTGTTAGTATAGCTAATAGAGAGAAGTGCATGATGAACTGTCTTTTATAATATAGTTAGAATGAGAATTAGGATGGAGAAGAGCTTAGTATTAATTTATGTGCCAAAACTACCTTCTCCTTAAAGAGACATCATATACTAACGTCACATGCTCATCATGCTTCTATTTATTATATTGGTAATGGCATTCACCATGCCTATCATGTCAATTGCTTCTATGGTGCATGTTGTGGCCATTGTTAGTGAAGCAGTTGTGTGAGTGCAATTGACCTCAGTAGTCCGAAAGTATTAACAATCTGCCAGAAACAAAATAAAGCACCTGCAATGTTTAGCTTACTAAAATGGGAATGTTCTCTAATTTCTACATCTCTTACACTTGCTGACCTGGAGTTAAAATAAATTATTGATATTGAAGAATAAATTATTTCTTAATATATTGGCTTTACTTGTGGAAAGAAAGTATTTTGTAGCTTAATAATTCTTAAATTTTGATTAGTTTGCTCTGAGGAGGCAACTTTCATGTGACATTCTTTTGTCTACTTCTATGTATTCCTCATTCAAGGGTTTCTGGTAGCTGCTGTGTCATCCATTATGTTTGAATTTGCAGGTTCAAGTAGATTTTGATGATAAAACTAGCTGGGAGTATCTCTTTAAAGTTTATTGGACACTACTGAAAGAGAAGTTAGCTTTGACGTTAGATGAGCTAATTCAGGCAAAAACTCCTTGGCAAGATCCTGGTATAGGATTTCATAGAGGTATATCATCTGGAGAAGTTTATAATGGTAATGTTGACAATGGTTTTGGCTTAGATAGCTTTGGTAGACATGTGGCAGCTGATAACATCAGAGGAAGCAAAGCTAAGAAACGGCAAGAGATTATTAACAAGGACGCAAAACATCCAGAGATTATTAGCAAGAATGCAAAACAGCCAGAGATTATTAACAAGGATGCACATGTAGAGCATGCTAACTTGGCTGGTATCGACACATCTTGTGGTCAAAACACTGAATGGGCGTCAAAGGAGCTCCAAGAATTTGTTGCACACATGAGAAATGGTGATAAAAATGTGCTTTCTCAATCTGATGTGCAGGCACTTTTATTAGAATACATTAAAAGAAACAATCTTCGTGATCCAAGCCGAAAATGTCAAATAATTTGTGACCCAAGGCTTTCCAGTCTCCTTGGTAAAGCTATTGTTGGTCATTTTGAAATGCTAAAGCTTCTTGAGAGTCATTTTCCTACAAAGGAGAATTCTCAGCTAGATGGACTTATTCGGGGGGCCATTACTGAAGCTGTTCCAAACCAGACGTGTATTAATATTGAAGGGGGTAATGGAATGGCCTTGAGTAATGATAAGAGACGTAGACCACGGAAAAGGGGCAATGACAAAGTACCCCAGCTTAATCCAGATGAGTTTGCTGCAATAGATGCTCATAACATAGGTTTGATTTATTTGCAACGTGACATGATGGAAAAGATGATTGATGATCCTCAAAGATTTCATGAAAAGGTTGTTGGATCCATTGTGCGAATAAGAGTTGGTGGTGATGATCTTAAGCAGGATATGTATAGGCTTGTGCAGGTTACAGGTAGTTATAATGGTATCTACTTCTCTGAGTTGACACATTTTGCAAATTCATTTTGAGTGTATTGGCCATTTTGTTTATAGGTACTATAAAGGTGACTGAACTTTACAAGGTAGGCGACCGAAGTACTGATTTTAAGCTGGAGGTGCTAAATTTGGGCAAAAAAGAAGTCATACCAATTGATGAGATCTCGAACCAAGATTTCTCTGAGGTGATAGAATTTTGAAATGGTCCTCTTTCCTCTATTTTTTGACTTTGCAAGATTTATAAGTTCATGGAGTCAATGCAAGGTTTTAGTCCTTCACTTATTATTAATTGATATAGTATGAGTTTCACATCATTAAAAAGACTGACCAGAAAAGAGGGATGTATTGGGTTTAACTGTCTGGGGCCTTGCTGTGGTGTTTTTGTTGATCTTAGATACTTGAAAGTGTGGGCTGTGGGCCTTTCATTTTGTCACTCTCTGTCGAAAAGCATTAAGAGAGGGATTTTAGGTTCTCTTGGCATCTGGTTTTCTGTTTGTTTTGTGGCATTGTCACTTTCTCTTAGATGGTGAGTTTGTTTTCAGGATGAGTGCAGACGGCTACAGCAGAGTTTTAAATGTGAGCTGGGTAAACAGTTGACTGTGGTGAGTTGCATATGTGGGTCGCACTCCCATCTGATAGAATGTATGCTTCTATTTCTAATTAAGCATTTCATGCTTGCAGGGTGAGATTCAGCAGAAGGCATTGGTACTGCAGGAAGGGAAGGTCAATAATGTAAGTCTGTTTCTCTGTCCTATACTGGAATATGGTGTTGGTGGTGTTTATTCAATTATTTAGCTTATGATCATTCTATGAATACCAACATGGTTTAACCTCTATGCTGTTTCTCCTTTTTTCTTGGTACCTGTAAATTTCTGATAGTGGTTGGATACTGAGATATTACGCCTTAATCATCTCCGTGATCGGGCTAGCGAAAAGGGTCAAAGAAAGGAATATCCTTTTTTATTTATGATTTGATTTCTTGTTTCTTAATATGTAAAGTTTCCATAATGAATGTGTCTTTTCTGTATAATTCATTTGATAGTGCATGCATATGTCAACTGATCATATATTGCATTTTATAAGTAGAGGTGATACATATGAGATTGGTAGGTCAGGGGGCTCTAGCCACTCTACCCTCTAGGTGCTATCCCAGATTTGGAACCAAAACCAACTTGAAACTTTCTGTATCTACCTCGAACCTGTACTTCTCTGTCGTGGGATATCTGTGAAATGTGTGAATTCTTTATTCATTTTTCATTACATGAAATAATTGTTACATACACTTTGATGAGTAAAAACTTAAACATTAAAGCTGGTTATCCCCGAAAGAAGATACTGATCTTGATCAAAGAATAGTAATGAAGTATTAATCTTGTAGTAGAAGATAACAAACTATAGCAGATAGGTGGTTGGAAGGAAGATTTAAGTAAATTGCTCAGATTTATTGCCTATGGAGGATGGAGGCAGAAACAAGGGAGTGAAATTAGGGCTAGTTCTTGTTTCTTAACTGTTTGAGCAAGTGAAGTTACTAAAATCTGGGGCTGTGTTATCTAAATATTTATTATATATATGAAATTTAATTTTATTTCTTAGGTTATTTTAGTGCTGGGTACAGGGTTATCTTGTGTGTAATAATAGAATGCAGGAAGGTTAAACTGCATATCTGTTTGTTTCTTGAGTGGGTTTAGCATAGACAAGAGGCCTTACCTTGTACCTACCATGTGGGATTAGCTTTTTAAAATTTAGATCTGGAACACCTGGAACCACACACCACAACACACCCACACCCCCCCCCCCCCCCCCCCCAACAAAAAAAATAAGAAATGAAGATTCATATGAAGGTCTGTTGCTGCTGATATATATTGCAATCGTCTGCTGAAAGCGAAAAAATGGATATGACAACGGCAACATTTGAATAGCTATTGCATGCCAGATCCGGGCAATTCAGCAAGATCCAATTCATCTTATACAATTTGTAATGTTTTTTCTTGGCAAGCAAAAGATCTGGATTTCATTAGTTATTCCTTGACAGTACTGCACGCTTAGAGAATATGTTGAGAAGTTGCAGCTGCTTAATTCGCCAGAGGAACGCCAGCGCAGACTGCGTGAACTACCTGAAGTGCATCCTGATCATAGCATAAATACAAGCTACAAGCCTGAAGATGCACCTGTAGCGATGAATCAAAAGAAACAAGGTCTTTCTCACTTTTAGAATTGAGATTCTTGTCTGTTTTCTTTTATCAAAGCATTTTGATATATCATCTGTGGTTCTTTATGTGCAGAGTGGTCTCTTGCAGTAAATCATTCTAAGAGGAAAATGAGGGCGTCAATTTCTTCAGAGACACGGAGTGATGACATGAATGCTATGGGAAAAAGACCTCGTAAAAGACGGGTAATTGCTGCTGAGAAACCTGTAGTGTTGGGATTACGTTGTGTAGGCACCATAGGTTCTGGTCAATTGCACGAGAATAACCAGTCCTCAGGAAATCAGAAAAAGGAAGCACATGGCATTAGCAGCAAGCAGAATGGAGTAAATGCTAGCGATGTTATTGGTTCAGCTTCAGCGATACAGAGAAATCAAACTTCAGTCAAACATGAATCTCAAGCAGCACCGGAGGTTTCACCTTCCCCCCTTTCAACAGGAGCTGAGCAATCTGTTAATGATATAGAGATATACAAAATTTGGCATTACCAGGACCCAACTGGGAAAGTACAAGGACCTTTCACAATGGCTCAGCTGCGTAAGTGGAGTACAAGTGGACACTTTCCTCCTGATCTAAGAATATGGAGGATCGATGAGAAGCAAGAGGATTCTACACTTTTGACTGATGCATTAAACGGGCTGTATAATAAAGAGCTCCCTTTTCTTCCACAGGAAATAAGAGATGCCTCTGATGATAGAGATACTAAAGAGGTGAGTACACAAAATAATGTAGAAGAGACTTCCAAAGACCTAATATCTGCTGAGGAGAGCTGCAATCCCAAGGAAAGTGACAGTTTACCGAATGAAGCTGCCACTGAAGCTGTTGCAACTGGTGCATTGAGTTCCGATTCATCTCATCAGACTGCTCAAGCTAGTGAAGTTGCTGCTACTGGTGCATTGAGCTCCAATTCACCTCCTCAGACAGATCAAGCTATCACTGAAGTTTCTGCAACCGTTGTATTGAGCTCCAATTCATCTCATCAGACTCGTCCTGACAATGTTACTTCTCTTGATGAGGTAAAAGCTGTAAATGTCTCACAATGTCCAAACTCTTCGGATGCTACAGATCCTTTGGTTGAGCCGAAGGCATGCAGCAATTCCATTCAGATAGCTGTTGGAGAGACTAAGCAGGATGAAATTTCGCCACAATCAAATGAAGATAATGAGCTTTATCAGAATAATGGGCGTCAGAATCCTGAACTGTCAAATAAAAATCATGATATTTGTCAGGATAGTGGGCATGAAAATGTTGACCAGTGTCCTATAGATCAAACAAAGAATGAGCAACACAGTGAAAAGCAGGTTGATGGTGAGGGGGGTTTGACTCAGTCGTCTGATCAAAACTGGAAAACGCAGGTTCCCCCAGTAAGTTCATCAAATGGCTGGGATTCTCGTCCTACTGTTTCTTTAGATGACCCGGTGGCAGCATCACGGCCATGCAAGGAAATTGATCTTCTTGGTCTCTTCAGTCCAACAAAGCCTAGCAATGAAGTGAAGAATAGTGCTGGTGATGACAAGTGTACATCTACGAAGATTCCTTTTCAGGATATGGGCCCTAGCTGGAGCACTTCTTCCAGTCTGTTAGCTGGTGCTCCCCACGTTAATGATGTGCCTGGTCAGTGGAGTGGTTATTCTGCAGCTCCAACCAAACCAGTTGATGAATGGGACTCCAGCCTTATGTCTGCTTCATCTCCGAAACCAACAGAGATGATGAACGAACATGCAGCCACTCCAAGCTCGGAAGCTGGCCAACTGCCACAATCCTCGCAAACGCATCCGGTTCTCGACCTCAGTTGGCAGGCTATTGTTAATGAAAACGATTTCAGCTCCTTGGCTGAGGAATCAGTTTCAGATCTTCTGGCAGAAGTGGAAGCAATGGAGTCTATGAATGGCTTGCCTTCTCCTACTTCTGCATTGAAGCGTGCAGAGGATTTGGCAGAAGGTAGCAAAGACGATTGCTTCAGTCCTGTGGAAGGATTTTGTCCAGCACCCGATCCAAGAAAGAGTGATGCTCTCAGCTCAACGATTGATTTCCTTACACTGTCGCAATCTGCTATTACAGACGCTTCTCAGGGAAGATCAAAAGATCTTGCTGATGCATCAAGGATATCTCATGGGCATTCTTCGTCCAATGTAGAGATGGAAATAGATGGGAAGCACAGTGATGCCTCAGTCAACCAGTGGAAACCGGGGACCAACTCTGAAGTCCAGCATCCAACACCTTCTACGGCAAGCTGGGATCCTGCTACTGCTCCTACATGGAGGGAAGGTTCAATGGCAGATAATACTTGGGGAACGGTTCAGTCGGGTGCAAATTTGGGTTGGTACAACAATGCAAATACTGACTGGGAGTCAAGGCAGCGATCAGGTCATGGAAATGGAAATTTGGGTCGACCCACCTCTGCAGGCAATTCAGGCTTCTGGGGAAACCAGCCAAGGTATGGGAGTAGATATTCTAGTCCAAGAGACCATTCTAATCCGAGAGACCGTGCATATCAAGGGACAGATATAGGTAATCCTAGGGGTAGGTCTGGATGGAATAGACAATTTTCTGGTGGTGGAGCGGGAAGCAATTCCCGGCAGGGCCCTAAGGGGCAGCGTGTTTGTAAATATTATGAATATGGGAATTGCAAGAAGGGTGCTTCTTGTAGTTATTTGCACCCATAATGATGTGTGAAATAATATTGTAATCATTCTTTCTATTAGGAAGCTCCTTCCTCTTCTGAGATATAAATCAACTTTGTAAAATATCTCAATTAAGTGGCATAAAGTTGTCATTTTTGCAGCTTCTTGTAAAACTACTAATTACCTAAAGGAAGTGCATGAGCACAATACCTGCTTCTTTCTGAAAGCTGTGATAATCGCCAGCAATTAATTTGCATATGATGTTGGCACTTTCCATCACCAAATTGGTGTTTGCAAATTATCTCATATGGTGTTTCTAGGTATCTTGTTCTAGATTTGATTCTTTGTACAATGCAATATCAAATAGTTGGATATCTTTTATCCTTATATATATAATTTTTATAGTTTTATTTTTTGTACATCTTAATTTGTTAATATTTTTTGGTGATTCATATATTTTTCGTTCTTTTTGTTATTCCTCTTCGCTACTAATACCTTTGCCAATATGTCTACAATAGATGAACCTTATACAAAATATGGTGGATATGGAGGATTTGTACTTTTTATACATCTTGCTGCAAGATATTGCTCGTTGCTTTTGTGTATGAATTATGATATGTGATATATATTGAGTTTCGTTAATAGCTAATAAGCATATAAATAAAACACTTGATTGTTTTTTAAGGTTGATTAGTGATTATACAATAAAAAAAAATGCACGGAAATGAGTAAAGGTTTTTATATTTTTGCCCTTTAATGATTGTTCATGGACATTCATTAACATTATATATATATAATATTATAGTTAAAATAATGTACAAACGTCTACTAGTAATATGTTAATTGCGACTATTTTCTCAAATCAATACATTATTCTTTTTAACATTATTATGAATATAATTCAAATCAAAATTTGCTCATAGAGCAGGCCTTTAATTTATTTACCGATGATTTTTTTTCTTAATCTTTTGCATTAGTTGATCATTTATATATCAGAAAAGTAGTTATAAAAATTATTATCTGAACTTTGGGTGTTTTTACAAATTTACACTTAAAGTTTGAAGTTGTAATTTCATATTTAATTGAATTATTTTTTGTTAAATTTTACACATAAGAACTAAATATCATATCAATCAAATTTTTATATACTAAATTTACTATATTTGTCTTCTTGAGAAAGATAACATACCAAATGCTTATTGGAAAAATTCATATTGGAGAGTTAAGGTTGTGTCTTGTACTATTTTATTCGTAAGTATGATACTTTGCTACTGTTTTATTTCATATAATGGGAAAAAATTATTGGAAATTACCATAAGGGGTTTATAATGCTCTTTTTTCAAGACAGGACGATGCTTTTAATTCAAGGATAACTAAGGAATATTATGTTAAAAAATAGGGCGATACCAAATGAGCGGCTCTAATTTTAATAATATAGATAAGATGTTATTGGCTTGTACAACGTTATATTTATGGGTTGTTATTTGAGATATTGACATTTATTGAATTATCAAAAAGCTATTTACTTAATTATAACTTCCTTTATTAAACTAGTCATATGTGGACTGTTTCTAATTGCGACAACCGGTATACAAAAGAACGCCATGACCCAACTTATTCGTAATCATTTTTGTTCGAAATTTGAATGTCATTATAGAACTTTATACTTCTTGCAACATTGCTTAACTCATTTAATTGCACATGTAACATTGTATCAAAGAGAAATAAGCAAAGTTAGCTTCTATTAGCAAATTTGATCAAAACCTGGATGCACCTTTTGATCTAGGTGGTACTATTGCTGAAGATAAACGCTTTGAGCAGTTAGGAGTAGTTGACAAAGGAGTGATACAAAGTATTTGTACTAAGATGATTAAAATGCTCAAGGAGAAAGATGGATATTATCAAATTGTAGCAGCTGCTAATGCAATTCATTATGCAGCTACATCTAATTTCTCTTCTTGTTATATCTCCATAAATAATAAGATGAATTCTTAGATTATAGATATTGTACAATTGATCATATGACACCATTTTTAGAGATATTACACAACATACACCATCTAACCAATCAATTCCTATCAAGTTACCTTATGGACAAAGGTTGAATGTAGATAGAGTTGAATCTATCCACATTACTTCAACACTTACTTTGCATAATGTTTTCTTTGTCCCATAATTCACACACAATCTTTTATCAAATCACAATCTTACAATTGATCAACCCATCATTGTTGAGTGTAATTCCTATGAATGTACTTTTTAGTACCTAAAATTTAGCAGATCAATTGCTAAGGCTATAATATTTAATAGTTTGTACATTCTTCACTAAAAAATCTTTAGTATTTTTCACTCTTTAGTTGATTCAAATAAGCAAATATCATCTCATAATAATTCCTTTTTCTATTGATAATGCTCATACAAATCTCTTACATGCTTGGCTAGGCCACACATCAGTTTCTTAACTTTGAGAATCGAAAGGGTGTAAACATTTGAATCTTAATAACTTTGTTTGTAATACTTGCTAGGAAGCTAAATTGCATAGACTTCCTTTTTTCTAGAAGTACAAATGTGTCATCCTTTCATTTTCAGTTACTACATGTGGATATTCGGGGTCCTTTCATGTTGTTTCTTTATCAAGCTCAAGATATTTCCTAACTATAGTTGATGATTGCACTAGATCAACTTTAACTTATTTGCTACATCATAAGTTTTAAGTATGTTCTATTTTGGACCAATTTTTCAAGTATGTGTCTAATTATTTTGGTATTAGTCTAAGATATATCCAATCTAATAATGGGGGAGAATTCATGTCACATGCTTGTAAGTCTTTATTTCTTACTTTAGAAACAATATATAAATGCACCATGCTCTATATACTACAACAAAATGAGCAAGTGGAAAGGAAACATAGACACTTGCTAGATACTTCAAAAGCTTTGCGTTTACATGCAAAATTTCCCAAGGAGTTATGGGGAAAGTGTGTGCTTATTGCCGCTTAGGTAGCCAATTTCCATTCTCAATTAGAAAGCCCCTTATAAAAGATTTTTTTTGGCAAACCACAATTTTATGATAACTTAAGGGTTATGGGGTGCTTGTGTTATGTTGGGAAACACTTATCAAACCAAGATAAATTTGATTTTCTTGGGTAAACAGTTTATAAAGTCTTTGATCTTGTTAAAAAAATATGTTCTTGTTAGTTGATATGTTGTGTTCTTTGAGCATGTTTTTCCTTTCAAGGAAGTTGCATCTACTAATTCTACTACTCTATTGCATTCATGTGATTTAGTTCCTCTTAATAATCTATCTTTTGATGAACAATTTGATCCTTGTTCAATTAATCCTATTTTATCTAGTCATAATCCATCTATTTTGGTTTTTCCTAATCATTCCCTTGATGATATTGCTTTACGAAGATCAACTAGAGTACATAGAATGCCAAGTTGGCTTCAAGATTTTGCTCACACTACTCATACCATTACATCTAACCTAACTAAACCTGATACTACTATGTCAAATCCCAAAATTTCCACACTATATTCATTGTTTAACAACCATTCTTTTGATTAGTATCCACTTGAATATGTTGCATCACTAGCTAATGTTTTAGCAATTGGAGAACCTTCTAATTACTTAGAGGTAGCTAAGCAACAAGGATGGTTAGATGTGATGCATAATAAATTGAATGCCCTTGCATTAGATGATAGTTGGGAATTCTTTTCACTTCTTAAGGGAAAGAAAGCTATAGGATCAAAGTGAATATATAAAGTCAAATATAGGCATGATGGGAGGGTGGAAAGATATAAAGCAATATTGGTGGCTAAAGGGTTCACTTAAGTCAAGGGAGAAAGATATAAAGCAAGATCGGTAGCTAAAGGGTTCACTTAAGTTAAGGGAGAAGACTATCATCAGACTTTCTCACTTGTTGCTAAACTAAGCATTGTTAGGGTGTTACTTGCTATTTCTATTGCTTGTGAGTGGCCTCCATCAAATAAACATTAACAATGCATTTCTACATGGTTATATTGATAAAGAAATTTACATGCTCTCACTTGAAGGATGTGACAAGGCTAAACCTTCCCAAGTATGTTGACTTAAGAAGTCTTTATATGGTCTAAAGTAGGCATCAAGGCAATGGAATATTGAATCTTTTCATTTTCTTGTGGTGTAAGGTGATAGGTGTTTAATTGGTTATGTTTATTGAGGAAGATTTATAGCATTTCTCTAGAGTTTTGGTGTGTTTGTAAAAGAATTTAATACTTAATTGAGCAATATTTTTTATTTTAGGGCTTTGAGGAGTTATTGAATTGAAAAAGAAGAAAATGAATCAAAATTTACCCAATTTAGAGCTGAAATAAAGAAGTTATGAGATTTGGAAGATAAATATGGTCACTGGACATGATCAAGTTAGGAATTGGTGGAATTGAAAGCCTTAAGAAATAATTTAAGAGAGTTACATAGAGGCAATACACAATCATTTCTGATGGTCGTATACATTTCGATGAAAATTTATTGGTTAGACATGATTATATTGATCCAGGCATGTTGGTGGGCATGACCATGTTGATTTTAATTCCCAATTTCCAAATAAAGTTTAAAAGCTTGAGATTACGTAGTTTGAAGCTAGATTGTATCATGTTGATATTAAGTCAAGGTTTTTAAATGTTTGCTATATAAAGAAAATGGGGGATTTGAGCTTATATCTTTGAGACAAGAATTTTGGAGACTCCAAGGGGTTTGAGGGACATAGGAGAGGAACTTTTATACTTTAAGATTAAGGTTTTATCTTTAACTCTTTTGACAATGTATTCATTTACATTATTGAAGGGTTCTATTTTCATCATGATTATAGCTTAATTTTGTGGTATCTAGACTTATGGAATCAAAGGGTATTATTTGACTAATTTTTATATTTCAAAATCAATAAAGTCTTCAATTTCTTGATTCAATTATGTGTATTTGATTTAATTAGATTAATATTTCTAGAGATTTAGTCTAATTATTTGATATTATATATTATGATTGAGAAATTTAGTGTATAATTAGATCTAAATATAATTAAAGGGAAGTTTATGTAATTTTAGAAATAAGTTATATGATTCTTCTGGAATTTAATTAATATTTTTAGAGAATTCATTGTTCTTTGATGCAATATAAAAATATGCTATTATAAATAGATTTAAATGGGTATTTTTGAGATTAAGATCAATAGATTTGAGAAAGCTATTGATTTAAATTAGGAATTCTCTTGATCAATAAAATTGAAGATGGAATTAAATAATTTTTGTTAATGTCACATGAGAAATTTTAGGGAAAGAAAGTTTAGCTATTTATGTTGCATTCTTGAAGTTAATTTTTAATTGTTTTTGCTCTTTTAATTTTTAGAGTTTCTTAGTTAATTAATTGCTAGTTAGTTTTATATTTTTACTTCAATAAATTTATTAAAATTTACTGGTTTGATAATAGAGTGTATGTTAGTATTAATATTTATAGTCTCTGTAAGATGACATCTACATTTAATTTACTTTACTACTGAATTAATAGGAATACTTACCTTACATCATATGGTTTTATGCAATTTGTTCATGATCATTCTCTATTCACACAACATTTTAGTACTAATTCTGTGGGGATATTATTGTATGTCAATGATATGCTTATCATAGGAATTGATAATTATGTAATTGTTGATTTAAAGAGGGCCTTAGATGATTAGTTTACAATAAACGATCTTGTTTTAGCTCATTTCTTCCTTGGTTTAGAGATTTGTTGCACAAAGGAAGGTACTTTGATTAATCAAAGAACATTTATCATGGATGTTCTTATAGATGTCGCTTTATCAGCAGCAAAACCAGCAACAACTGTAAAAATATATGCAAAAGGGCAAGAAAAGTAATAAGGTTTAAGTATGAGAGCAAATTAGTCTTTTTACAGTCAAGGTATTTAAACCTCCAATTGACTTATGGACTCCTCTTTTCCCATTTATGTAGTTGAGAACATAGAAACATTCTTAGACACACATATGGTAACTTAACAAAATTCTACAAGATTAACCCACTTTTACCAAGTAAGGGCTTTGATCGTTAAGATATGTATTCTTGATTCTAAATTCGTAAGTCTAAATAATTTTGGTGTTGTATCGTTAGAATTCGGAACAAGAGGATGAGATGGAACAAGCATAGACGTGGGATCAAGTAATCTTGAGATCCCAATCACAAATTGAAGCAAGTAAGTGTTCATGTTTTGTATAATGTTGTAAAATTAACAAGTTAATTGAGTTAATTTGATTTAAATTCATAGAAATTAGGGTTAGGAAGCTAATTGTAAAAGAGGAAGAAGAGGATTTTTGAAATAGAAAGGTACATGGTCAAATATATTGACATGTACCTTTACCGTATTGAGTGGAGATAGGATTTTTGTGTTATAAGGGGTATATGGTATGGTACACGAGAATGTACCTCTTCATGTTGAAGTATATAGCCAAGTACACGATTGTGTACTTGGATATATTGGACGGATTTTGTGCACAAAAAGGTACATAGCCAATCAAACAGTCGTGTTCCTTCCTATGTTCTTTGCATGGCTACATACATGGGGATTTAGTTTACTATTATTAGGACAAGGATGAGAGAGATTATCATCATTATTATGGGGATGAGTAAGTAGGATTATATGAAGGATTTTTTTATAGAATTTGGAGGTGTTTGAGTGGAGAGTTTAGAGATTTTTTATAAGTTAATAAACATATCATTTAATTACATGTTGATGGAAGTTTATAATGGTATTTGGATTAAAGGTTGATGTATATTTTCTTAATTAATAGTGATTGGAATGATTTGCTTGTAAGTTATTCATTTATCTTATTAGAGCTATAGTTATTTAATGTATAGTGGAGTTAAATAGGTTTGAAGTTGTAATGGAGATAAAGAGCCTTAGCGTATTGCTATCTAGTAAGGACACGCGATGGGTTATAGTGTTCTAGGTTTTGAGGCATTACAATAACACCATTGACTAATGGTTTTAAGCTTGATAATTGCAGTGGAGCTTTGATTGATAATCCAACATTTTATCAAAGACTAGTTGGATGTTTGCTTTTATATTTACTTTAGCACATTTGGACATTTGTTTTAGTGTACATTGTTTTTGTCAATTTGTTACTCAGCCTTGGGTTTCTCATCTACACGCTCTGTTTCATTTACTTAGATATCTTAAGGGGTAATGTATCACTTAGTTTATTTAATTCGTTTGCTAATTCTTTGGTGTTGCAAGGTGTTCTAATGCCAATTGGGCAGCTAGTGTATATTAGGTTATTGTGTAATGTTTGGGAGTTCTTTGGTTTTATGGAAAACCAAATAATAGTCAACAATTTCAACTTCAACCATGGAAGCTGAATACAAAAGTTTAGCCTTTGCAACTAAAGAAAATTTGTGGATTTCTTATATTTGCATGATCTTTAGCTCTTTGCTTAGCCACCAGTGTCTTTGTATTGTGATAATTGTTCCCCCTTGCTTATTGATTTGGATCCTTGCTTACATGGAAGGACTAAACATAAAGATGTTGACGTTCACTTTGTTAGAGATCATATTTATTTTAGTTTTCTTGAGATTATTTATATTTCATCTACACATCAAATTGTTGATTTGCTTACCAAATCATTAAGCTAATAATAGATGTCTTACTTATGTGTCACATTGCATGGTAAGGAAGATCTAACTTAAGAAGAGATACGAGAGTTATTTATTCATATTCATATATTGGCTTCTATTGGTAGCTTGGTATGTTAATTGTTGATAGGTGTCAATAGGTGAATAGTGAACATGTGTCATTTTTGTATTTATCTTAGCTAATATTCTGCTATTCAATAGAGTGTTAGTATAAATATAGAAGAGATAGATAGTTATAATATACTTTCATTTTTCTGTTATGAATATAGCAATTCTGATATTGACTTCTTCTTCACATCAAGTTTTGCACTTTGTTAATAGAAACTTTGCAATCCTCACATTTATTATCCCAATCATATGTTATCATACCCATATAATTGGTGATTATACGATTAGTGAATGTTCTTTCCCATTATGCAAAGGTAATGAAAAAGTCATATCCATAAGTACGTAATTCTAAAAATTCAGCTTTACATATCTTAATATGATTAGTAAAAATACAATTGAGACGAAATATATTGGTCGGTAGTGAAAGAGAATGAGCCAGTTATTTTTTGTTTGGTAGAGTAAAAAAAAAAAACTCTAAATGTTAAATAAATAAAAAAAAACCCGCAGATTTAGAATATTTCAAAATTTTTAATACATTCCCCCCCCCCCCCCCCAAAAGAAATCACGAGTGACTGAATACATTCGAACGGGTAATTGACCACCTCTCTTAACTGTTTCTCTCTCTCTCTCTCCCCCCCTCTGTCTCTCCGTGTATAGCGTATGCATGGCGCAAACGACATCGTTTCTGTCGCCAACTCAGCGATATGCCACCGGAGCTCTATTTGCTCTGGCTCTTAACCAGGCTCAGCTCCACCAGACCCATCCCTTGGGATTCTTGCCCGATGGCGATCACTCCGATGACCGTACCAGTACCAGTAGCAGCACCGATTCCGTCTCCGATGACCCTGACCTTTGGGTCCACCAAAATTCCGGTCTCCTCCGACCCGTTTTCAAGTCTGCACTCTCTCTCTCAATTCAAATTCCGTTATTTTCTGACTCAGAAGGGAAATTAGTTATTCATGCTATAATTCAGTTAATGTAACTTATTGCTTGATTTTGAATTGCATTGCGAACAACGTTAGTTAGTTAATTATATAATAGTGGAAATCAGTCCTGCGTCGAAAGTGTGGGATTACCTTTTTATTGCAAGGGTGCCGGTAACAGGTGATCTAAAACTTGGTCAAAATATGAAATTGCGCATTTCACGAAAACAGTAAAGGAAAAATCATAACAAAATCATAACCGATAACTTATGATACTTGTTAACAGGCTCCCTTAGCGTCTGGTTAGCATTTTTCTTTTTGCAATTTGTATTACAAACTCATCATTTGGTGTGCTTGATTTGCCAAAAAAAAAAAGGTTTATTATTTGCTATTGTCATAGTTTTAGAATTGGCAAATAACTAAAGAAATATGCATCCATGATGCGTGTGTGTCTAAAATGGAGAGACTGCAACTACTTAATAATAAATGTAAATTTATTAAATAACTTATTTGATCATAATATGCTAATGAGATAATGTAAATTTAATTTTTTGAAAAACATTATTGCTATCCACCAATTCTGTAACTATCCTATCCCTATACTTAACATCCAAATATTGTGTACTATATATAATATATGGTGTAGAGTTGAATGAGAAGTTTCATTGATGATGTAGTAATCTTGTGATTATTAGTGGAAAGTGATAATGTTCACTATTATTTTTTGTGGTTGTGAGCTTACTACAATCAAGGCCGAGCACTACCATTGTCTTCTATCACTACTCACAGCCAAATGCCACCAGTATTTGCAACCTCTTGAGAACATTTTATTATGCATTTACAATTGCAAAGCTCTTATTATAGCAAATGTGGAAAAAGTTTGGAAGACGTCTTCCACAAAACAAACACATACTTAGTTGATTACTTGCCTTAATTTCATGGAGATTATAGAACTAACTACTAACTATGGTAGTTGGTGGATGTTAATTTAGTATTTCTCAATTGCTTGTCTAGGATTGATAATTGTCGAATGTTAAGACAATTAACAAAGTATTGGAACAGGATCTAGCGTTGTTACTGGTGGGAATAAGGTCGATTATCATTGCTGTATCAACTATTAAGAGAGTGATCAGAGTCAATAATGCTGACTATTAGTGGTTGAAGGTGGTGACCCTGGTGGCTTCTGATGTTTGGCTGCTAATAGTGTTATTAAACAGCTGGATTGAGTTGGAAGCAACTAAGAAGTTTGGATGATGATCATTTCCTATAGATCTTTTTCATTTAAATGAATAATGTCTTTGATTGATCCATATATTTTTTATTTCCAAGAACAAGAAGACATTTAGATGGAGCAAGATGAAACCCATTTTTTAGTTGTGATCAATGGGTTATTTAATTAAAATATGATTAGAATTTTTTTTCTTTTGCACAAACATGCAGGTTTTTAGATATTGATAAGTCAGCATGGCTTGGATTGGAGGAAACAGCTGGTACTTCTCCAGCAAAACATCATGTTGGAGCAGTAAGTTTGCTTATTTTCTGTATAGCTTGCTTTTTTCTGGATTGGATGACTTATTTGAAGTTTAATGTGGCAATTTGGACTGTAATTGTAATCTTACATCTTACTTAATGGTTGAATATGGAAAATAGCATTAAACTTGTTTTCTAGCTATATCTTTTGGGTATATATGAAGGTTTGTGGTAAATATTACATAAACCTAAGGCATCCAAATAATGAAATTCATCTGGAGTCATTGTTTAAGTGGAACTAATGGTTTTGTACTTTTTTCGAGTTAGTCACTCTAGTTTATGTTTCATGTACTTTTATTTGAAGCTGCACCTAGCTGAAAATCTTCCTTTAGATAAATGGGAATAATAAGCAGAGATTTTTTCACCATCTTGCATTTAGCCATTGATCTATACAAGAAATTCATCAAATAAGATTATGTTGAAACAGAGGTGTGGCTGTTATTGTTTTGTTTGTATTTCTCGTTAGATTCTCTTCCCTCGTAATTCTGGACTTCATTGTCAACATTATAAGTGCAGTCCCTTCCTATGCTTATTTGTTCTATAGTTTTTAAGGTTACTAGCAGAGGATGCAGGTGATAACCCTCCTGAAAGGTCAGACCAAGAGCTTGCACTGTCAAAAGCTATTGATAGCATGGCACTCAGCATGGAGACAAATCCAGTGTCATCCAAATCTAAAAAGGAGAAACGCCGTGAATATGAACATGAATGTCGTGAAAAGCTATCAACAAATGAGGCCCGGTTAAATTCTGAAGGAGTAAATTCGCCTGCTGAAACTTCAAAAGAGTTACATGGACCACATGATGAAAACTCATATCCTGAAAGTCGATGTGAATTGGAAGAGGAAACTCTGGAAAAAGTTAGGCTGCTTAGTTATGAGAGGAAAATCACAGTTCTTTATGAGCTTCTTTCAGCTTGTCTTGCTGACCTTCGGGATGATCAGCAAAAGCAGGCTCGGCGAAGGAAGGGCTATGATGCTCGACATCGGGTAGCATTGAGGTTGTTGTCTACCTGGCTTGATATCAAGTGGATGAAAATGGTTTGTACTAAAACCTTTTTTACTACCCCTATTTACTTTGAGATCATGTAATTTCAATATTCCTTTTTTATGCTTTTTGTGATCAGTTTCTGTTCATCCTTATTTATCATTACTCTCTTCTATGAACCGGCCTGCAAGACTCTGGTTATTACTCTCTACTATTTTTATGTATCTTTTTTTGGGCTATCATCTTCCGATGAGTCTTATGTCAATGTGGGAGTTTTCTCTCTCTCTCTCTCTCTCTCTCTCTTTTCCTTTTCTTTTTCTTTTTTTGGAGGGGGAGGTGGGTGGGGTGAGTGGAGGTTGTTGGGTGGGGGAGTGTTGGCGTTGGATTTGTTCTTTCAAGGGGTATTGCTGTGGCCTGCTTTTATATTCTTGTTGTTATTCTATGTGAAATCTGTTCACACAATTAATTTGGAGATCACATATTCATATCATGAAACTTCTGGACTTAAATTTAAGCTTAATGATCTAGTAACCGACTATACTATAGTGTCAGTTTTTGAGCTCTGAATCATAGTAAGATATGCCAGATCATTGCATGAATTAAAAGTTATATGTTTGCAGTCCAGAAAAGAAGAAATATTGATATATCTAAAGCATGTTTTTTGTTGGAAAAATGTAGCAAACTAGTTTTTATTTTATTTTATTTTATTTTTTTTGGTAAGTAGCAAACTAGTTTTTGGTCAGTATATAGAGTAGAAATATTGAACTAGAAATGGTCATGCTAAATCGGTATTGGAGAAATGATACTCCTGAATCTTACACCAACTGGCATGAATCCCTATGCTGCTAAAGAAGAGTTGCAATTCGTTTCCATCTGTCTCCATACATATAGGATTTTTTCCCCATACCGTTCTTCAATTACCAGTCTTCTTGTAACTCTATTGCATGCCATGTGTAAATGGGTCTCAAGATATTCTATGGGGGAAATGACTTTAGTCAGTTTGCTTAAAATGTAATTGGTTTGATGAATGTATCATCTTATGGCTCACATAAATGACATATATGTTTCATTGTTGCATATTTCTTAATAGTAGACTTCACAATGAATGGTATTAAGGATATATGGACTGCAGGAAACGATTGAAATGATGGTTGCCTGCTCTGCAATGGCTGTATTAAGAGAAAGGGAAGCAAAAGGAGAAGAGGATCAATCACAAAAAAGTTCATGGGCTAAATGGAAGCGTGGGGGTATTATTGGTGCTGCTGCATTGACTGGAGGAGCCTTGATGGCTCTTACTGGGGGTATTAGTCTTTTTCTTATTGGTTCTTTCAAATCTAGGAGAAAGAAGAAAGTCTAATTCCAGAGCAACTTTTTTCTGGCTTTACCTGTCAGGATTGGCTGCCCCTGCAATTGCTGCTGGTCTCAGTGCATTAGCTCCAACTCTAGGTACTATAATCCCAGTGATTGGAGCAAGTGGATTTGCTGCAGTAGCAAGTGCTGCAGGAACCGTTGCTGGCTCTGTTGCTGTTGCTGCATCCTTTGGAGGTAGATAGACCATTATGTTTCTCATGGTTAATCAATGGGGGTATCTAATTCACCAATTTCATTTCTTTTTGTTAGAAAACACGGGAATAGGATGAAGAAGAAATCTCCTTTTTCTTTCTTATTATTCTCCTTACAACATCTGGTCTAATATAGAAGATTACAAGGAATAAAAAAGGAAACACCTATAATACATAGAAAGACTATATTACATGATATCTTTATACATAGAAAGGCTATAATACATGATATTTCTAGAAAATATCTTTTCTAAATATAACCAAATCTGTATCTCAATACTCCTCCTCAAGCTGAGGAATAGATGTTTTCCATTCCCAGCTTGGTCACAAGATTATGATGACTTGTGTGGTTCAGCCCTTTTGTTAGAACATCTGCTAATTGTTGTCCTGTTGGAACATAGGACATACACACCAGCCCTTCCTCCAATTTTTCCTTGATAAAATGTCTATCAATTTCTATGTGCTTTGTCCTATCATGTTGTACCGGATTATGAGCAATATTGATGGCTGACTTGTTATCACAATATAGCTTCATAGGACCATCCCATTTAATTTTCAAATCATCTAGGATGATTTTCAACCAAAGCAGTTCACAAAGTCCTTGAGTAATTGCCCTAAACTCTGATTCGGCTGAAGATCGTGCTACCACATTCTGTTTTTTGCTCCTCCATGTTACTAGGTTACCTCCAACAAAGGTACAATACCCGGTAGTTGATCTTCTATCCACTGGAGAACCAGCATAGTCAGCATCTGTGTAGGCTTCCAGAGTAAGTTTGGAGTTCTTTTTGAACAGAATTCCCTTTCCTGGACAGCCTTTCAAGTAATGTAGTACCCTATATGCAGCTTGAAGGTGAGATTCTCTCGGATCATGCACGAACTGGCTAATTACACTCACTGAGTATGCAATGTCTGGTCGAGTGTGAGCTAGGTATATAAGCTTTCCAACCAATCTCTGGTACATTCTCTTGTCAACCACTGGCTCTTCCTTAGCTTCTCCCAACTTGTGGTTTAGATCTATTGGAGTAGAGACTGGTTTACTTCCAATCTTCCCGGTTTCTGCCAATAAGTCGGTCACATATTTCTGCTGTGAAATGAAAATTCCTTGTGTAGAATAAGCCACTTCAATACCAAGGAAGTACTTCAGTTTTCCCAATTCCTTTATCTCAAATTCTCTGGTTAGCTGTTCCTTCAATTTATATTTCTCTCTCTCATCATTTCTAGTTATTATAATGTCGTCCACATAGACAATAAGCACAGTTACTCCCCCTGCAGTTGAGTGCTTAATAAACAAAGTGTGATCTCCTTGACTTTGTATGTAACTAGACTTCTTCATTACCGTTGCAAATCTTCCAAACCAAGCTCTAGGGGATTGTTTTAACCAATAAAGAGCCTTCATTAGTTTACATACCTTATTCTCCGTGTCTCCTTGAAATCCTGGTGGAATATTCATGTAGATTTCTTCATCCAAGTCACCATGAAGAAATGCATTTTTGACATCATATTGAAGGAGTTACCAATTGAAGTGAGCAGCTAATGACAATAAAATTCTCACGGTATTCATTTTTGCAACTGGAGAAAAAATCTCATGATAATCAACTCCATACTTCTGAGTGTAACCCTTGGCTACTAATCTGGCTTTATATTTTTCAAGGGATCCATCTGCTTTGTATTTCATTGTAAAAATCCACTTACAATCAACAATATTCTTTCCTTTTGGTTTTTCAACAATCTCCCATGTTTTATTCCTTTCCAAGGCACTCATCTCTTCTCTCATAGCATTCCTCCATTCCCTTTTTGATAATGCCTCAGAAACTGTGTTAGGAATAGTAATGGTGTTTAGACTCACAATGAACCTTTTGTGTGCTGGTGATAGATGTTTAAGTGAGACATAGTGGGATAATGGATAAAGAGGTTGCTTAGTGCATTCTCTGGTTCCTTTTCTCACAGCAATGGGAAGATCAAGGTCATCTGTTGGATTGATAGATAGTTCAACAGGTTGTGTATCTAGAGGCACATCAGATTTTTCCATGACTTCATTACCATTATTTGAGTTGGATTCTTGGACTTGTGTTGGTTCAGTAGTAGCCTTTCTTCTTGAATATACTCGAGAAATCTTGGGATGGTCATCATTTGGTTCCACAGAATTTGACTCTAGGTTGACCGTGTTTGGTACAAGGGAAAGATCACGAGATTGAAGATCAAGAGATCGAAGTGGTTCAAAGTACTCATTATTATTCTCTTCTACACTCGAAATCTCCCCCTGAAGAGAAGACTTAGAGAAGAAAGGAGTTGTTTCTGCAAATGTAACATCAGTAGAGATAAACCATTTCCTAGATAAAGGGTGATAACATTTGTATCCCTTTTGAGTAGATGAGTAACCTAAGAAAATACACTTGATGGCTCGGGGGTCAAGTTTACTTCTGTGATGGTTATGGACATGGACAAAGGCTATGCACCCAAACACTCTAGGTGTAAGCCCATTTGATGTTCGGAAATGTGGGAAGAAACTATGAAGTAGATCCATGGGACTCTTATTGTCTAGGACAGGTGGGGAAAGTCTATTTATCATATATGTAGCAGTTAGAATGGCTTCCCCCCAAAAGGACTTAGGAACATTTCTTTGAAAGAGCAAAGCTCGTGTGGTGTTAAGTAAATGCCTATTTTTCCTTTCAGCTACCCCATTCTGTTGAGGTGTGTTAACACATGAAGAGTCATGGAGAATACCTTGAGATTGGAAGTAGGGTGACAATGTTTGGTTGAAATAATCTCTAGCATTATCTGTCCGAAACATTTTTATTTTCACCCCAAATTGATTTTGAATCATAGAGACAAAATTAGGTATGATGGTGCTGACATCAGACTTTTGTTTTAGAAGGTACAACCATGTAACCCGAGTACAATCATCAATTAGGGATAAAAACCAACGAGCTCCAGAAATATTAGGGACTGTGGAAGGCCCCCATACGTCACTATGAATCAAATGGAAAGGATGTAAGCTTATTTTATTACTGATAGGAAAAGATACACGAGTATGTTTTGCAAATTCACACACATCACAATGAAACTCTATAATATCTATTCCTTGAAACAGATGAGGAAACATGACTTTGAGAACTCTAAAAGATGGATGTCCAAGACGTAGGTGATACAACCAAATAGCATGTTTATTTGATGAACCGAGAAAAGATAAATTACTCCTGGGTTTCTTCGAATATTCAAGGTAATAAAGGCCACTACTTTCCTTAGCAAGTCTAATCCTCCTCCTCGTTTCCTGATCCTGAAAGACACAGTAAGAAGGGTAAAAAACAGCAGAGCATTTCAGGTTATTGGTGAATTTTTGAATGGAGACAAGACTGGCCGATAGTTTTGGTACATGAAGGACATTTTTTAATGTAATAGTAGGTGTGATATGTATGTCTCCAATCCCTGCAACAGTAGCTAACGTGCCATTGGCTACTGCAATTTTCCTATTACTAGGGCATGGGGTGTATGTATGGAAGAGTTGTGACATGTTAGTCATATGGTCCGTGGCTCCAGAGTCTATTATCCATGCATTAGTATGTAAGTTATCTGAGGCATTCATACAAAGAGGAGATAAAGGTTTACCTGAGAGAGCTAGAGAACACGTTCCAGAGGCTTTTTCTAAGGATCCCAATAAGTTTCTTAGTTTCTCAATCTCTTCACTATTGAACCCCTCCTTTGCTGGGCTTTCCTTTGGTTTTGACTGTTCTGTCATGTGTGCATGAGATCGTTGTTGCCCCCCACGGGTTCCCCACTCTTGGCTCGGTGGTTTACCATTCAGTTTCCAGCATTTCTCTTTTGTGTGCCTTGGTTTCTTACAATAAGTGCACCAAAGGTTGTCTTTGCTTTCCTTCATCTGATTTTCCCTAATCTGGTATTTTGACATGTTATTTTTCCTTATGTCTCGAGGTTCCATCCTTGCGATCATGGCTGATTCACTTGCTGTTCGGGTTTCTAGCATAACAGCACGTCGGCTTTCTTCCGCCCGTATCAATGATATGGTCTCCTCTAGGGAGGGAGTTTCCTCTTTCCCAAGGATTTGGATTCGAACCTGATCAAATTCCGGATTCAACCCAGCCAAGAAATCATAAACCCGATCTTTTTCAATGAAGTTTTTCAAGATTACTGCATCTTCAGGGTGTTTCATTTCAAAAACTCGATAATGATCAAGTTCTTGCCACAGATTTTGCAATATGTTTGCATATTCTGTGATTGATTTGTCCCCTTGCTTAGTGGCTCCAGTTTTGACTTTGATCTCATACACTTGTGCAGCATCATGGGCTTTTGAGTACGTGCGACGTAGGAAGTCCCATATTTCCTTTGCTGTGTTGAAGAACATGCAAGTGTCACTTATTGTAGGATCCATTGAATCCCATAGCCATGACATTATCATTGAATCCTCTTCATCCCATGCAGTAAATGTAGGATCGTCCTTTATTGGTCCTGTCCCAAGAAGATGATTGAGTCTTCCTTTTCCTTTGAGGTAAGTTCGGGCAAATTGAGACCATTTTAGATAATTCTTCCCATTGAATCTATAGGAGGTTCGGATATTTTGCAATTCTCCAATTTTCTGGACATTATTGGAGTCTTCGAATGGTTTGGGGCTATCGACAATTTCAGACATGTTGGCCGAGGAAGATGTTCAGCAATTAATGTCAGAACACAAAGAACCAGTGAAGACGCAGCCCAGCAGGTTTAGGTCAACCTATGTTTCTAACGCAATTGCTGGTTGTGTTTAAAAAAAGGACGAGGTATGTTGCAATTGCTGGAACCAGATGAGGATTGAGACAAAGTAATAAGTTGATTGTTGGCAATGAAGGCCAATCTGTAAAAAAAAAAAACCCGGCAATGGAGGCCGAAGAGAAGGAAAAAAAAAAAATTCCAGAATTTCTAAACCCTAGGCTCTGATACCATGTTAGAAAACACGGGAATAGGATGAAGAAGAAATCTCCTTTTTCTTTCTTATTATTCTCCTTACAACATCTGGTCTAATATAGAAGATTACAAGGAACAAAAAAGGAAACACCTATAATACATAGAAAGACTATATTACATGATATCTCTATACATAGAAAGGCTATAATACATGATATTTCTAGAAAATATCTTTTCTAAATATAACCAAATCTGTATCTCAATACTTTTAAGTGGATTTACCAAAATATATGTTTTCTTTGGAAAAATGTTATAAAGAACATAGCTCTATTCTCCAGTATAATGATACTTTGAAGAGTGATTTCAAACTTTTACTTAGTTTTCCATGCTAAAAAGAAAAGCCTACATTTGTTTGGGCTGAAAAATATTGAAGTTTCATGATGAGAGTGGCATGAAGGCATAGCAAGCTTATGTTTTATCTTATCTGAGTCTTCTTGCCATTGAGCTAACTGTATATGACCTATAGGTCTCTTAGTATGGTTTTTTAAAGATGATTTATTGTGGTTCCACTGCAACTGCATTTGAATTGATGGTAAAAGTTTTGTTTCTTTTTGTGCACAGCTGCTGGAGCAGGACTTACAGGAAGTAAAATGGCTAGGAGGACTGGGAGTGTGGATGAATTTGAGTTCAAAGCTGTGGGGGACAGCCAAAACCAAGGAGTAAGTTATTTCTGTTCAGTAGCTTAGTTAGTAGAACCTTTAATAAAATCCTTTGCCCCTTGAAGCAAAAGTGGAACTTGTGAACTTTTTGCAGTAAATATGATGGTGTTTCTGACTGACTGCTATGATCTTTTAATAGGAAACAAGTTGGTTGAGAATAAAAATAATTAATTGGTTCTATATGTAGCTTGTTCAAACAATAATTTTGTTCTGATTGGGCTTCTTTTGTCAGAGATTAGCAGTTGGGATATCGATCTCTGGATTTGCATTTGATGAGGGAGATTTTATAAGGCCCTGGGAGGGACAAATTGACAACTTGGAAAGGTAACTCTATGAAATTGCAGTTAGATGGTTGTCATACTGGAAATTTGCAACTCCTATATTGACATCTAAGATTTGTCCAAATTGTTAGGTATGTACTTCAATGGGAGTCCAAGAATATAATTGCTGTGAGCACTGCAATTCAGGATTGGCTTACTTCAAGTAAATGGTTTCAGCTATGCAACTATTATTATCTAATTCATGCTGGTATATATTACTGTGTTGACTTCACAAATTATTATTCTTCTTGCCTTAGGGATTGCAATGGAGTTGATGAAGCAAGGGGCAATGATGACTGTCTTAAGTACACTTTTGACTGCATTGGCTTGGCCAGCTACACTCCTTGCAGCTACTGATTTTATAGACAGCAAGTGGACAATTGCTCTGGACAGGTAGTTTTCCACTCAAGTGTTTGAAGAAGAACTAAATATAGAGTAGGGTAGCTTTACTGATCCCTTTTTTAGGTGGTTTTGAGGTACTTGATTCTGAAGTTTACTTGAAATGCTTCAATTTATAGATTTTCAATCTCAGAGCATATATGTTAGTATTAGGAGGTATGCCTTGAGGGATGAAATAAAAAAGGTAGTTTGACTTGAAAAGAACAGTTATCAGGAACTGGAATTTGTTTTTCCAATAATACGTGTGGCCAACTTGCTGATGCATTCTCTTAGCTGGTAATTCCTTCATTTGTGGGTCTTTTTGAGGATTTATCATCTTCTTTGCTTGACATCTCAAAGGATGTACATGTCTTAGGCTCCTAGAATCAGCTTCTCCTCTGATCAATTGGCAGAAGATCTACTGATGCTGCTTGTACTTCAATTGACATTTTAAATCTTTTCATTGACAGAATTTGCAAGAGTGTAATTTTGGCCGCATTTCTAGTAAGTAGAACTTACTAAGTTTTGCACTTCACCAGGTCTGACAAAGCAGGAATGCTCCTTGCAGAAGTGCTGCGGAAAGGACTGCAGGGGAACAGGTTACATGCTTATGAGCATTTCTTTCTTGAAAACATGGCACTTAGATTGGCTATTCATTTGTTTATTTTTGGGATTTAAAAAACCATTTCAGGCCAGTGACACTTATAGGATTCTCTCTGGGGGCACGGGTGATTTTCAAATGTCTCCAGGTTTTGGCAGAAACAGAAAGCAGTGGTATGCTAAGATATACTCTGCAATTCTCCATGGCTTTTGTCCATTTTGTTTTCCCATCCTTAACAGGCTTGGGTATATGACTTTTCGTGCTCCACGTTTTGAAGTGCTGACATAATTGGATCTTTTCAGCGGAACTTGTTGAAAGAGTTGTTCTCCTTGGTGCACCAATCCCAATTAAAGATGAGAACTGGAAGGCTGCAAGAAAGGTGGTCGATTATTCCTTGCATTGATCACCAAAGCATCTTTTATTGCACAAATTAGTCTTTATTGGATATCAGCACGACCCATTGATGATTATTATTGTCTTAATTCTCACTATTCTGCAGATGGTAGCTGGAAGATTTGTCAATGCATACTCTACAAATGATTGGATACTTGGACTTGCTTTTCGTGCTAGGTATGCCTTGATGTGCAATGGTGTAAAATTTTCAGTTGATTTAGAGATCTTCAAAACAAGGGTTAATGGCGTAGACTATCCTGAAAACTTTTGAAATGACACTGATATACCTAGTTTATATATATATATAGTGGTGTTGACCATCTTAAAAACTTTTGAAATTACACTAATATCCCTAGTTCTTATGTAACAGTGGACTCATAAGTTTTAAAAATACGTAAGACACACCCCAAATAAGTTCCATAACTGCATAGACACCTAATTGTAATTTCTATAAAGGTGAGCTCAATGCATAATGGAGGGGCGTAAGTGTATAACTAAAATTGGGGGGATCAATGTAATTTCGAAAGTTTATATTGGCGATTGGTGTAATTTACCTTTAAAACTAACGTAGTTTGGTCTATGGTTCATATTCTAGTCGGAGCAAATTATAGGTTATATGTAGTTCTATCCATTCATTGACACTGCGAAAACCCCTGCTTGTTTTCTTCTATCTTTATACTGCATGCTGCTGGATATATGGGTTACATGATGTTCTTATCTGTCAGATTGCACGATTTGGACTTTTGCTTTCATTTTTTTTTTTTTTGTTTTTTTGGTTAATTCAAGATTTTCATTGATGTAAATATCTTTCACTCTTTTAGCCTACACGTATATTTTTCCTTCTAATTATTTGTCCAAGCAAGAACTCTCTGGCTAAATTTGGACCATCCTGTTGTGGAACTAAATTTTGGTGGAAGAGCTCTCGAATAGTTTGTTGATGCATTTTTTTCCTCTTCTTTTTGGCCAGAGTTTTTGTTAATGATTAAATCCCCATCTTTATCTGTATTTTCTTCGCATCGAGAATTTAAGCTTTTTATTAGAGTCAAATTGCTGGAGATTTTGAAAATAGCTTTTATTAATGCGGCAACATTAGGTGTTTTATTGGCCTTCTTCATCCCTCATTCAGCATGTAAACCTACTAAAACAAATTGTGCATTGTGATAATTTGATTAGGTGTGATACCTAATCTATACTAAGTCCTAGGTGAAAGCACTTAACTTAAAACAGTCATGGGTCATGGAAGAGCAAGAATGACTATAAAGAGGATAACCTTTTTAAGAAGCGGTGTGGCACTATATTTTGTTTTATTTGACCTAGTATATTCATATTGAATGGGAAAATCTTTCGCTTTATTTCTGGAAAGAAACTATTTTCAGTTTCATAACATGTTTTCTTGGTCAGTATGTTCACTAAGGGACTTGCTGGAATTCAAGCCGTCGATGCTCTTGGAATAGAGAATGTGAGGCTTTATCATTTAGACATAATGTAAAATTCATCCTTGTATATGTATCGAGGTCATCCTCTTCATCTTTGTTCGTATTGCAGGTCGATGTCACAGAGATTATTGAAGGCCACAGTTCATATCTATGGGCTACACAAGACATTTTGGAAAGGCTTGAATTGGATACCTACTACCCTACTTTTCGAGTCCTTCCTGTCAAAGATAAGGAAAGCACCTCGTAGTTGTAGGTCATTTCCTCCCATTGTTGTAGCAATAGTTTATCCTCTCGTCTGGTTTGAGCCTGTAAGGCGCGCAGGTCTTATATACTACTGGTTCACTTCATAGGAGACGCACTGACGTGAGTAAAAATATCTCTCACAATGTGCATCACCACCATGCTCGTGTACTTTTGTACATATTCCATTTTTTTTCGAAGGTGACGCATCATTGGATGATTTATGCCAGCCAGTCTTTTTATCTTATTCTTTTCCCTTTTACATGAGGTAGCAATCTATTGTTTACAAACTAGAATAAAGTGTTAATCTAGAGTTTATGTAAATGTTATGTGAGGTGGAAGATGAATGAATGAATGAAATGGCACTCCTAAAGAATTATTCTTGAGAATGTAATTTTTTTAATCGAATCCTTTAAACTTGTATAATAACTATTTACAATGATCTTTTTATCTTACCCCTCTAACTAATTTTTTAATTATTTGATATTTCTAATTAATTTTTAATTAATTTATTACTAATATTTAATAGTTGTAACAATTTTTCTCCTTCATGAAAGGAACCTTGTGCTGTCCTCAAGGTTTGAAAAGAAAGTAAAATAGAAAAAAAAAATGAACTAATGTGATTTAAGAAAAATAAATGTTTATCGATTTTTTCAATCTTATGATGTACTGATGGAACCATTGCTCTTCGAAGATTGTTATTAATATTCTTCTTTTCGGTTGGATTCATCTCTTGTTTATCTATACATTTTTTAAATGACATATTCTAGCATGAATTGGTCTGCGTCTTGATGGCATGCTTTTTTTTTTTTTTAATTTTATGGGTACTGTTCCTCTTTCTTTTGCATGTGTACCTAATTGCTCATTTGACATAAATGGAAGAAGGCTTACAATGATTCTCTTCTTGATGTCAATTCCTGAAGTACAATTGGAAATTCCATTTTATTATGCGGCACCCTTACAACCTTCTTCTTGATTGGTTTAAAAGGATTAGCAACTTCTTCTACCTTAATGGAAGTAACATTGAGAGGAACAATAGGTGGAGGTTGTGATAGATTGTCATGTGTTGTATTTCATTATATCCATTAGATTTCATGTCAAATCCATGCATCTTAAATTCTTGTAAACAAGCCTTATATCCTATGGTAATCATCTCTTCGTGACCTTGAGCTTCCATGTCTAACTTATCGTCTTGTGGGTTATGTGGAAGTGGTTGTTCTTCACCCTCAGCAGAATTAATTAAATCTTGTTTGGCATGAAAGAATTTGATATGCAATTGCAATTGCAATTGTCTCAATTGTTGTGTGATTGTATCAAACTTGTACATCTTTTTGAAATTGTTTGATATCATTTTGCATCTACTATTGACTCAGTTGCAAAAAGTAAATCTTCTCATCAATAATAGCTTCTCTAGTTTGGTTCATTATGACAAAAGCATCAAATTGTTACAATCTGTAGTTCACAACCTAAAACAAAGTGCTAATCTTGAGTTTATGTGAATGCTGAGCAAGGTGGAAGATAAATGGATGAAATAATATAATTCGAGATAGCTAATTTCTTAAAGAATTATTTTTAAGAATGTAACTTTCTTGAATGAATCTTTTAAACTTGTATAACAACTATTTATAATGATTTTTTTTTTATCTCATATCTTTAGTTAATATTGCTTACTAATTTTTTAATTATTTGATATTTTTAACTAATATCCAGTAGGATTTCTCATGTTGTTTTATAGCATAGCGTTGCACGGGAAAGCTCAAATTCACGTGGTGGAATTACACCATTCAAGCACGTTCATACACGCAGGGATAAAAGAAGTTCTAAGGAAGTTTAGTTAGTATACGTGGCTGTGTTGTGTCTTAATTGGACTTATTACGTAGTGTTGTAAATATAATATGTAGGATTCTATACGTTGGTTGATGTAGCTGATGAATCTGTTGTTGTTGTGATGTCACTGTCGTTGTTGTGTCAGTTGTGGTACGGGTCAACTATAAAGGGGTAAGTGTTAAATTATTCGATAATGACCAACGGTTATGGAATGTGTAACTACATGGTTACTGTCCAAAATGTGCTGTAACTAGGTAAAATGGCTTTGCTTCCATCGAATGAAACATCCAAAATTTTATTCTTACGATTCTTCTTATACATGTTTTAAAAATAGGTAAATTCTGAAAGAAGATAAGAATATTAAGGATATCATATTAAACTGCTCTATTACTAGATGAAAAAAAAATCGATTTTATAAAAATTCAATATTAGAATTAAGTTCTCTTGAATTCAAATTCCTGTATAGTTATTTAATCCCATTTAATTAAATCGTCTATTTGATGGATTTTATTTAAAGTGTCAACCTATGAATGAAGAAACATATCAAATAATAAATATAAAACCCACTTAGCTTAAGCTTTTATATAGAAGAGGTTAGACATTTCCAATAGTAGTTTGAGTCCTTGGTGATATATAAGGTAGACATGGAGCAAGTTCAAGCGAGACAACAACAAATGGACGCACAACATCAGCAGATGGCCTAATATTTTCGAAGTTTGACTTGAGAGGTCTTTGGGAAGAATGGCAAGGGAAAAAGTAAAGAGGAGATGAGTGAAACAAGGGCCCAGTCAGGTTGGAGTTATGCTGATAGAACCTTGCAGGATAAGGGAGGTGGGTTTACTAAGCTTGCACGATTGAAATTTCCGTACTGTGATCGAGTAGTGGATCCCATTGCATGGTTTAACCGGTGCGAGCATTATTATAAACATCATAGGACTCCGGATGAGGAGCAATTGGAAATTGCAACCTTTCACACGGAGGGAGATGCATAGCTATGGTTTTTGATACTGGAGCAAGAACGATTGGGGATAAGATGGGATCAGTTCAATACATTATGTAATCTACGTTTTGGACCTCCAGTTCGTAGTAAACGATTGGGGGAGTTGTCTAAACTGAAGTAGGTAGGATCAATGGTGGTGTACCAAAGGAGATTTGAACGATTGGCCACTCAAGCCCATGCAGTAACGCTTGAACAGGAGGTTGATATATTCTTAAGCGGCCTAAAAGATTACATTGCAGCAGAAGTGGAAGTACAGCAACCAAAAGACTTGACGCAAGTCATGAGTCTCGCTATACTTTTTTCGAAAGGAAGACTCAAATGTTGAAAGAACAGATATGTAGTTCTACGAAGGCGACGAATTTGAGCCAAAGTATCACAGAGGCACGTTATCTGAAGAAGTAATTCGAGTAGAAATGGAGGAAAGAAAAGCAAAGGGGCTTTGTTTTAATTGTGATGTTTACCATCGGACATAGATGCAAGAGATTATATTGGCTAAAATGTGAGGGGGAAGGAGAAACAGGTGGGGAAATTGATTTATCAAAGGAAGAAGACAATGAAGAAGGGATGGAAATCTCCTTACAGGCTATAGTGGGGTTAGCAAAGGCATAGGCTATGAAGTTGCAAGAGAGGATTAAGGGAAGAGAAGTTTTGGTGTTGATTGACTCAAGAAGTACTCATAGCTTTGTAGACGCAGCAATGGTGTTGGAGTTGAACTTGACAGTAGAATCAAGAGATAGCTTGAAGGTTGTCGTTGTGAATGGAGGCCTAATGCGAAGAGGAGGAATATGCAGAAACCAAGTTGACAATGGGGCAGTGGTGTTTTAAGGTGGAATCAGACACTTTACCCTTATGTGGAGTGGATGCAGTGCTGGGGGTGAATTGGTTGAAATCGTTGGGACCCATATCTTGGGATTTTGTGAACATAAGAATGAAGTTCGATGAAGTGGATGGCATAGAATTAGTATTGCTAGGAGTGGACGAAATAGCAAGGAATCCTACAATGGTGGCTCTGGCTACTATTCAAGAAGCTAACTGTGTGAGGGACATTAGGGTGGTGTTGATGGAGTTTGAGGATCTTTTCCAACCCTTACAGGGGCTGCCACCATAGCGTTAATGTGACCACCAGATTCAACTTCAACTTGGAAAATTGCTAGTGGTTGTATGTCTATACCGTTATCCCTATTACCAGAAGGATGAAATAGACAAGCAATGTGAGGAAATGCTTCAAAAAGGCATAACCAGGTCAACTCAGTCTCCTTTTTCTTCACCAATGTTGTTGGTTTGAAAAGCCAATAAAACATGGAGGTTTTGTGTAGATTATCAAGCCCTTAATGAAAAGACAGTTAAAGAAAAGTCTCCAATCCCGGCTATAGAAGATTTACTTGAAGAACTACATGGTTCCAGATATTGCTCCAAGTTGGATCTCAGTTCAGGCTATCATCAAGTCCGGATGCATGCTGCGGACATTGAGAAAACAGCCTTTTGAATGCATTAGGAACACTATGAATTCTTAATCATGCTGTTTGGCCTCACTGCCTCACAAATGTGCCTTCAATGTTTCAGGCGCTAATGAACGAGGTGTTCAAAGGTGTTTTGAGGAGGTAAGTGCTAGTTTTCTTTGTTCATATATTAATTTACGGTCAAACATGGGTGGAACACTTACAACACTCATGTAAAGTGCTTTATTAAGAGAAAATGAGCTTTTCTTGAAGAAATCCAAGTGCCACTTTGCCCAAAGTCAAGTAATCTATTTAGGTCACATTATTTCGCAGGGAGGAGTGAAAGCGAACCCATCTAAAATCAAAGCCATGACACATGGCCGAAACTGGTGAATGTTATGACTCTTAGGGTTTTTGGGCTCGACAGGATATTATGGAAGGCTCGTGAAGAATTGTGGAGCCATTGACCCAAATGCTCTGAAAAAATGGCTTTAAGTGGACGGAATCAAAGGAGAGGGCTTTTGAGGAATTGAAGAAAGCCATGATAAAGGCTCTGGTACTGGATTTTTGCTTTGAAGTGTGATGATTCTGATACAGGAATGGGTGCGGTGTTGCAGCAGCACGAGAAACCAATATCCCATTTTAGTAAGCCTGTTCCACAGTGACATATGAAGTTGGCTGCATATGAAAAAGAATGAATCGGGTTGGTCAAGGTCGTGAGACATTGCAGAGCATATTTTTGGGGATAGAAATTTATAGTGAAAACTGATCACTATAGTTTAAAATTCCTTCTGGAGCAAAGGGTAGCTACATCTCCACAGCAACATTGGGTAAGAAAGTTTCTTGGGTTTGGCTTTGAAATATAGTACAAGTTTGATCTGGGAAATAGGGTGGCTGATTCTCCTTCCAGGCATGAAGAAGATATCGACTAGGATTTTGCAATTTTAGTACCATAAGCTCATCTATTTGATCAGATTAGAGAAGAGAATCAACAAAATTCTCAATTGCAGTAGCCCATCCAATGAGTGCAGGTGGGGGAATTAGGAGTCGATATATGTATATCTATCGAGCCGTCTGTAACTGACAAATCGACTCTGCAATAGAGTCTATAAGACCCAAATTCCATCCTTTGTCAAGCTATTCTTGAAGCCATGCATGACAACTTTCGTGAGGGATATGAAAAGATGGTGTATAGAATCACTTGAGAATTATATTGGAAGGGTTAAAATAAAGAGGTATCCTTTTAAATAATATTATATATATTTTTAATTTGTAAAATAACGTATTTAAAAAAATTATTTTAAAAATAGATCGTAACGGTATAAACTCAAAACGTGCTTTCAGTTTTACTAATTTTTACAAAATTAAAAATGTAGATAAGGTCTCCACCCTCAATAGAATTTGTGTCAAAGGTGCAGGCCATGCATGGGCTTTCAGTACATGCCAACTTGTTCCCGTACAACTAACTCACTGTTGATTTTTTTTCATTGAATATTCATTGTCCACATGTACACTAAAACCTTGCAACTTGCAAACCTTAAAAAGAAAAAAAATATGTATGCAAACCTATGCTTGTGCAGAGTTATAAACACTGCAGTATATTAAATTAATAATACAAACACGTAAATAAAAGATATTTATTTTCATTTTACCTTCTGTAAACTCCATCTCTTCATTTTTTTTTCTCACATTCATAAGAAGAAGAAGAAGTTCTTGTATAGATTCAAAAGGGTAGGATTTGGACGAGTAAGTTGAGATTTACCATTTCCTCAACAAAAAAACAAGATTAATTCATATTTTGATAAAAAAGTTGATTTTTTTTAATTACTATGTTTGTTTTTAGTATTTGAAAAAATTGTTGCTATAATGTTATGTTTTTTTTAAAAAAATATTAATGCTTGTTGTTAATTTGTAATATGTTAGACATGATTTATGTAGATTTCATAATAAGTAACATGTAGATGTTAATTTTTTGCGTTACTGTAGGAACATGATGAACATTATATTGACGAATAATTTCAATTTATTTTTAACTGTCAAATATTTATTTATTTTTTACAATGTTGTTATTTAAATTTGTCATTTTTTTGTTGCGAAATTTTGGAAAAAAAATAAAATTGATATGGAAAATTCTAATTTTTCATTTTTTTTCTTGTAAAATAGTTTTTACATAACATGGATATTTAAAATTGACATTTTTTTTGGGAAAAATTTTGGAAAAAAAAATTAAATTTGAAACAGAAAGTTGTAATTTTTTTTGTAACATTATTTTTTTTTATAGAACATGGATATTTAAATTGCAAAATTTCTCAGTTGGTAGTTTTTTTTTTCAAACTTGGCAAGAAAAAGATCAATGCTGTGCTTTATAAAATTTATACTAATATTACCTATTGTTGTAGAATAGCTAGTAATTTATATATATTGTGGATATGAAAACAATGAGTAACTATATGGAATTGATGATCTATGTATTTGGAAATATTGTGGCTAGTAACTAGGAGCCAGAATATGGTAAGAATCCAATTAAGAAGTTGAAAATGAAGAAGAATTTGAATTACATCGAATTCTTATATAAAATATGTTGGAGTATTAGAGTTGCTCCAATTGAAGTAGGGGTTGAGATAATTCACAGGTACCCTATTTTCCATAAGAGTAGGTGCAGTTTTCATTACTTTGTTTAAGACCAAACCTTGTATGGAAAAAGGGGAAACTGATGCAAAAAAAAAAAAATACCAAAGGAAGATGGACATTAGGAAGTGTCCAGATAAGCTTAAATGTAGACTTTGCCGAAAGGAAGATCATAATAGAAGAACATGCCTACGTCGACACGATAATGGTATACAATGAATAATCATATGTATGATTTGCTGAATCTTAACTTACCCTTGCACATTTATGATATCGAATCATTGTCTATATAATGCTAACATTTTTTATTTCCATTGTGTAGATTATATGAAGCCTTGACTATTTCATCTACTATGTTTTAGCATAGTAAAAAGGAGATTTTTCATGGATGTTATAATTTCTTAACATTTTGCAATAAATTATTTCATAGTTGCTTAACATTTTGTATTACTTTTATAGATGTTAGCGATTCTTCTATGCTTTTACATTTTCTTACATAGTTGTTTGTAAACTTTTGTAATAATCATTAAATTTATCATACAATGTTAGACAATGCTAAGAAATTCATTAAATAATGTTAATTTCCATAAATAATTTATCGATTCACTAGACTCCACAATGTGTTGTGTCCACATATTATGCATCAGCAATTTTTTTTTTTTGCTATTCTTTATGCAAACTTTTAATTTTTTTACAACAAAAAAAATTAATTTGAGAAAATTTATTTATTTTTACATGATTTTTCACAAAAAAAAAATTCCAATTAAAAAAAAATTGCACTGAAGGCGTTGATACGGTCCGTGTTTGGAGTTTTGCAAAAATTAGCAAAACTGAAGGTGTGTTTTGGGTCTGAGCTTTCGCGACTTATTTTTGAAATAATTTTTCTAAGTATGCTATTTCACAATTTTTTTGAAATAATTTTTCTAAGTACGCTATTTCACAATTTTTTTAAAAAAGATATTATTTAAGAGTATTCCTCTTAAAACAAAGGGTCAAATAGTTTGTCCAAGCTTGTCCAATGTGTCAACATAATAAAGCCTCACATTTGTTGCCCATAAGGCTATTATAGCCACTCTAGCTACCTTGAAAAACCTAAAAAATAATAAATAAGATCAAAAGAAATAAAAAGGAAAATTTTGGATTAAACTATGAAGGAATTTCAAGTTAGAAAAAAAATAAAAATTTCTAAAAAGAATCTTTTTATATTTGAAATTGGTTTTATCGAAAATGGACCTGAAATTTCTTAGAGACCTTAAATATGGCCCGAAGACCTTAATTAGATGAATAAAATCAATTATAAAATATTTAGAGATAATTGGAAAAGAAAAATATAAATTTAGAGGTCAATTGGGTAAATGACCAATAGGCTCATAAACTTACCTTATGGAAGGGTAACTAATTAAAATAAATTCCAAGGGCATTTTAGTATTGAGGAAACACTATTTTGCAGCTGGAGCAAGTGGAGAAAATTAAAGGAAAAATAATACAAAATAGGCTAAATTAAGAGAACATATGTCATTATAAGTTATAACCCATTAACTCTTATAGACCCATTTACCTTTACCCTTAAACCCTTACTAAACCCTACTATATAAGCTCTTTTTTTTTTTTTTTATAGAAATAGCACCCCCCTTCTTTGACATGAAACATAACGGTAAGGAGACCCAAATTTTCAAGCCTAAACTTTAAACCATTTACTTAGCTTAAAACTCGTTCTTCTAGTTACTAATTCTAGTCTTTTTCTTTTAAGTTGAAGGGGCTATACTACACGTGGTTTTGATATTGAGGTAAACAAGAAAATGAATTGATTCAAATGAATTCTAGTTTGTAAATTGTAGATTAAAATAATGGATAATATTTATTGTGAAGGAAAATCAATTGAGAGTTAGGTAAGTACGATTTGGAGAAGATTTGGGTATTTCTTGGATTTCCAACAAGTTAAGTTCAAAATCATTTTTAAGTTGATAATTTAGAATAGTTATAAGTGGGGGAACATGATTATTTAATTATTTTTTGAATGTTGATGGTGTATTGTAAAACCCATTATTGACCACTACTTATCTTGCTTTCCTTTGAGTGTCATTTGATGATTTAAGAGTTGATCTAGGATTTAATGTACTACATGCGTTGTTAGGTATTGGATTTAGTGGAGGAAATCTAGATTAATGCTTGGTAATTGAAGATATGCTTAAATATTGATGTTGTCGCTACTAATGAAGATGAAATTCGGATTTGATTTTCTTGCTAATTCTATTTTGGATGATGAATGATGATAAATTGATGATTGGAGTATGAACATGTGATTTATGGAGTAGTTTTAGTGATTAATTAGTATATATGACATGTGAAAGATTGAAATTTGGTAATATGATTGAATTAATGGATGAATGGATTGATTCAATTTTTAAGTTATGAATTCTTAGCATGTTAACATGTTCTTAGAGCAGTAAGTTTGATGAAAAATGAAATTACTTATAAATATTAAGTTTGGTGAAGTTTAGGGATGAATTGGGTTAAATTAGATAATTGAAATGATTTGAATTTATGATTTTCTTGCATGATTTATTAATGTGGTTAATTCTGAAAAATTTTAATGTATTATGTTTATTTTGAGTAAATTTGATGAAATTATCATTTAATTATAAATAGAAGTTCGACTTGATGTAAAATGAGGCCTAGAAGTGAAGGTGTGTTGAAATTAAACTAATTAAATGGATGAAAATAAATTAGGGCATGCTTTGTTTTGATTGTCCTATTTTGGCAACATTTTGGGTTACAAAATGAAAAATAAATGATATTTTAGACTTTAGGAAGGAGTAAAAACAAGTGGGTTTTGATTTGGAGTGATTTGAACCAAAATTGAATAAGTTATGAGCTTATAAAGTTGGAAATTCGTAATTATGTTTAGTTTGATATTTCTAGGGTTTTAAATTGAATACAATAAGGCCTTTTATGTTAAAATGAGTAGTAAAAGTGATAAGGAAACAAATGCTTTTGATTCTACTTGATTTTGGCTTAAATTGAATAAGTTAGGGTCATTTAAAATTAAGACTTTTAATTGAGACGAATTAAAATTTAATTAATGATCAGTTTAATTAAACTGGGCCAAGGTTAGCTTAATCCCAAGTCAACCCAACCAAAATAGGTCTAATGATTGCCCTTTTACCTTTTCCTTTGGGTGGCACATGTAATTAAATATAATTTGTTTAAATGGGTTTAATTAATTAGACTAGCTTAATGAGCTGAAATAAGAATTGACATGTTAATGTGAACCCAACAACCCATGGGTTCGAGATTCAAAATCCAAAATATAATTGGACCTATTTCTTTTTAAGGCTTATATTCTAAATGGATCTTAGTACGATAAGTAACTTGAATTGGGCCTCAAACCAATGCAAAACTCAATTCGAATTAATAAAATGAAAACAAACTAGATATAAATCTAATAAAATAGAATTGATTTACATAACTATAATAAAACTCAAATGAGCCCAAAATCCAAAATGTACTTGGACCCATTAATCTTCAGGACTTATACCCTAAATGAACTCTAGCAAATAAATTAAACCAAAACGGGCCTTAAACCCATAATGCCTTAAATCAACTAATCAATTGGGTTTAATTAAACATAATGGACTTAGAGTAATTAAAGTAAATTGAATTGACCTAATTAGAATTAAAATGGACTTAATAATTATAACTGAATTTAGCTAAATTAATTAGAGTAGTGAGCCTAATTTCAAACACAATTAGGCTCACTATTCTTAAAGAGGCTCAAACACCCTATTTGGGCTTTAAATATAACTAAACGTAAAATTCAAATAACCCATTAGGTTTAATTAAATAAATCCTAAATAGTTTAGGCAACAATTATTTAAAAGTTAATCAAGCTTAGATAATCTTAATTAGGCTTGTAATTAGTATGGGCCTTAAGTAGTTTAAATGAGCCTTAAAATAGAATTCAATCACTTAAAATAATCAACTGAATTATAATTTTTTCTTTGATGCATAAAATCAACTCAATTGGAGCTCGCATTGCGATTCAGGAAACATTGACCTTTTAGGTATGAAGTAACTTTTGTGTTGTGTGTTAGGATAGAAAACTTAACTAAACTAATAATCAACCTGACTAAATAACCGTTTGTTGGTTGCATGTGCTTATTTGAGCCAACAAGTGATAAAACTTGAATAAGGATTATAGCTATGGTCATATATCTTGAAATAACATTGTAGTTAGGCACTATCATGCATTGAAACCATTATGGTACTTATAGTTTGTCATATACTCTACTTAAGTAAAATACGTAAGATTGTGACTACTAAATGAGTTTCTAAACTAATTTTAATAAATTTTGAAAATATTTTATTGAAATGTTGGATTTTCGAAAGCGTTTAATAGTTGTTGTTTATGAAAACGTATGAATAATTAGCAGACACCTATCTACGTTACATGTGTAATTAAAAATAAGTTTTTTTTTTAATATGTAGTACAAATAAAAAAATATAACTATAGTGAAAATACGATACTTAAAAATATTAATTTTTTTTATAATTGCGCATGATGCAAATTAAATTAAATTCAAGATTTTTGTTTTAAGGGGGATTGATTCATAAGTCATAGCTCGACATTTCTTGTATGATTATCAACGACTCTTATTTACTTGAAATAGAGAAAATGGTGAGAGATCATAAAAAGTAAATCACATACTTAATTAAATTAAATGGGATTGTAGCTAACTGTGAAATTATGAAGTTAGCATGCAAAATGTTTTCGCATTACATAAGCCAAATTATAAATAATAGATAAAAGTATTATTCAAATATCATAGCCATCAAAGTCTACATACCTCTTTCAAGTCGTCAAAGATGGAATATATATATATATATATATATATTAAAATTAGACTAATTTTAAAGCACTTCATATGCTTCCATGCAGATGGAACATAACATTAGATAATAATTCATTCTCATAATCTATAAAGTATCTCATATTCAATAATTTAAAAAATAAAATTGTTATTTAGGCCGATATCGAGATCAAACAACCGTACGGGCATTGGATCCTTAATCAAAGAAGCCATTACAAAAAATAAAGTCATTTTTGAATTTGATATAGATGGAGTATTGCCTCTTTGAGAGTGAAAGATTTAATAATTGGAATGCCCATTGTCTTACAGCCTCACATAATAGCAAAAACAATATGATGTTGCCCTCTTAGAACTCCCGTGCCCTACATTCCAAATATTCAAGCACTACAAAGTGAACAAATACGGTGGTAATTATTAAGAAATTGAGGTCACCACTAAATCCTTAATTAGTAGCAGCAACAATATTTTTGGTACCACATTCATAGACCTCTTATGTCTGAAAACCATAAACTTGTATTGGACCAAGATTGGGGAGAGAAATAGGAACAGAAAAAAGAAAGAAGTACAAAAAAGTAACAATATAACTTTAATCTTCATGTTCCAAGCATAAAAATAAAAAAAAGGGGAAAAAAAGGAAAAAATTAACAAAGGTGTAGTTTTAGGTGTTCACAGTAGCAATGAAAAAAGTGGCAACAGCTTTGGGCAGAATGTAAGTATAAATTTTTTAATTCATAAGCAACAGTGACAAAAGGGCATGGTATAACACAAAAACGAAAGAAAATTGAAATAGAAGAAGGCACAAAATTCCAAAAGAGTTAGGGTTGCAAAACAAGTTGAGTTCTTAAAGGTTTAAACTTGGCTCGCTGGAACAATTATTGAGTTGAGTTGAACCAAGCCGAGTTGAATCAAGCTTTTACTAAGTTTGAAAATTAGATGTTCGAATTTGAGCTCATTAATGAATTTGAAGCTTGAGTTTAGCTTGTTTATCTAAACAAGCTCTCTAAACGAGTTCAAGCCCAAGCTTGTTTAGATAAACAAGCTTAGACAAGTTTGAGTTTGAACTCGAGTTTATTTAGATAAATAAAGAAAAAAAAGCTTGAGTTCGAATTAAAGTTTAAAATTAATTCAAAACTTCAAATTTTACTTTTCATCTTTTGTATTGAAATTAATTTAAAAATTTATTATTTCAAACACAAATTCATAAAATGATAATAAATGGTTGCATCTATACGAAATCATGTATTATCCAAGCATAATATTTTTCGATGTATATTACTCCTTAATATGAAGGCAAAGAGGTTCTAAAATATGGGTTTTAAGTGACTACATCATAGAAGTCCTCTCTTATGTTATATATATATATGTATATATGACTTTTAATATAATATATTGATTTACAAACATATTCCTAAGCTTATTTCCATCCTAGTAATTAATATAAATGAGAGCCCACTCATGAGTTTGTTAACAAGTTTGTTTATAAGTTAGTTGTTAACAATATAAATAAGCTTGCTTCTAAATTGACTCTTGAATCGAGATAAGAGCTTGAACTTGGTTCTTTTAAATAAATAAGTATTATTTTAAGCTCAAGCTCAATCCATTTACTAATTGAGCTCGAGTCGAGTTGAAATTAAGTAGCTTACGAGTAACTCGGCTTATTTTTATCCTAGAGATAGTGAATAAAAAAAATATGGCTTTAAAATTATTTTACTATTGTTGAGTAAAGGGATAAATGAGCATCGTTCTTTTTCAAAGCTTTCGTGCATCAAAAGATGTTTTTGTTATAAATTACTGTAACCACTAATGACTTACATAAAACTCAAAACAAATTAAAATGTCTTTTATCACATCACATAAGGAATTACTTTTCCTATCTTACCTGCAACTGAAGAGGGATAATAAGAAAATGGCAAATGGATCGGAGAATGCTGCACTACTCGGTGGGCAACAATCAAATTATATCCCATGCCCTTTACTCCAAGTCATACCTTTTTCCTTATTCAGAGAAAAAACACAACTTTTATCATTCTCTTAAGGTAAAAATGAGATAATAGGTTCTTATGGAAGAAAAAAGAAAGAGATCTTGGAAAAGCAAAGCCGTCAGTTGCGCTTGAAAGATGAGTGCAGAGATTGGGGAGGGGGACAAGGGTGAGAGAGAAAAAGATAAGGAAGTTTTCAACTAATACTCAGTCACCATTAGATAAAAGTAAGAAACATAACTTACCATTGTAATGGGGGAGAGGGACAAGGATGAGAGAGAAAAAGATAAGCTTACACAAACTTATACTAAAGTTGTAGTTCCATAATATTGTCTTTCCGCTGATGCCAGTCATGAAAATGGAACTACAATTCTTGAGAAAATGCTAATTTAAAAGTTATTTCAATATCACCAATTTTGTATATATAATTTGACTACATTCATTATGGCTTAAAATGTACAACAATATGGAATCTTATACCAAGTTTTCATCTTATGATATAAATAAATATTGGCAACTATAAACAATAGTTGGATAGACTCATTTAACTTTTAAACAAACAACATCTGTTGAACATCCAAATCGACAGACTAAGGTGATAAGTAAAATGAACCATCACCTTCAGGTTTCGATGGCAACTAACAACCTTCTAGAGAGCATATTGTGGTGCGCTATGTAAAGTTAGAAGGGAGTTCCTGTACATGACAAATTGCTACCCTCCATATTCGGATATTATGAGACTTTGAAGTTCATTATTCCATCATCTGTAACATAGAGAGAGATTAATATGGATTGGTTAAAATATAACACCAATTACTAATGAAACTAAAGGCATAGATTGCTCGCCAAATAAATAAATAAATAAATAAAAGCTATAGACTCTGATTAAAGAAAGGGAAAGAAATTACACTTTAATGCTATTGAAAAATCGAAAAAGGAAATATACAATTGCAACGTATTTGTTAAAATCAACTAAAGATATGCTAATCATATGTAATTTGCTTCATTAATGAAGTTTTCATGTGCTTACAAAAATAATGGAAGAGAAATAATTTTACCAATTTTCACAAACCTACTACTGCGTTATAAAAAGTTACAGCAACTAATGTTCAAATATGCAATATAAAATTAGAAAAAAGAGAGTTACAAATCTTATCAAGTCTTGGCATAGTAATCATTGAAAAAAAATTAAAATTTAATTAAAAAATTAAATCATTCTTTTAATTAAAACAATTTACATTTTCCTAATATAAGTAGTTCAATTTTAGTTGCTTTATATAGTTGGATAGTAATGAAAATATTATTGAATAATGTAAGTTATGTTAAAAAGAAAACATAAATGCAATATATTAAGTTTGTAATACAGACAACCACCAGTATAGTGTGAACCATAGAACATTGCTCTCCTTTTTCCTTTTATAATTTTTGCTAACTCTTATTACTCAAACAGAGAAAACCAATAAACATTTGCTTTGAAAAAAGCAATGATTTGTATAGTAGAGGGTTAGGAAAAAAAAATCGCAATCCAAATAATAATAAATAAATAAATAAACGAATGAATAAATAAATAAATCTCTTAGTACTTGGCAAAACATCTGATGGGAATCAATTACCGATAGGTCTTATTACACGAGTTCCAGTAAAGGGACTTCAAAGTTTAGTTATAAGGATTTTGTATGAGGAGTCCCTTAAAGAAAAGGTTATGCTAATTAACATGTTTTAGTTGCACTTTTCGACCATCGGAGAGCATATGCCATTGAATTGGACCAAAGAAGAGGATTAAGAACAAGATAGGGAGCTCAAGCAATGAGTTAGTAAAGAACATGAGCTGGGTTTGGAAGTACATAGGTGTGAATTTAGTCCGTGATCCTCTTGAAGATTTGAAGATTGGAAGTTTACGGGCTCAGTACGAGTGTGAAGTTGGCCATGGACCTCTCATCCATGAAAATACTTATTAAGCGAACACAGGTGTGAACTATTAGATTTGTAGCTTTGATTCATTATCAATTGAGGAACATGATCATGATTACGACTGTGATTGTGATCATGAACTGCCTTATTTTGTTGTTTTGTTACGATTTTTTCTAATTTTTTATAATTTTCAATTCTATTTTTTAGGTTACCTTAGTTATAATATAAATAAGTTTGCAAGACTATTGTCGAGAACTTTTTAACAATTGAATAATTATTCTCTTGAGAATTCTTCCTCGTTCAATTGCTTGAATTATGGCGAATATCATGTTTAAGCTTTTTGTGTATCATATCGATTAGGTTAAGCGTTAGTTTAATCTTTCTTGGTGTGTAATATTTTAGAAAAATTGTCCATATCTCTTAATTACACCAAAAACACAAAGTTAGTCAATTCAATCAATTAAGGAAATACTAAAACCGTTTGTTCCGCATCAACTTCCCTAAGTGTAATGCAACCCTAGCCAGCTTACACTTTTTTCTTTTTCCTCCCTCTTAACTTAGTGTTGATTGCTTACTTGCTCAATTCCCAATATTGCAATTTGTGACAATATAGTAGTTTGTTAAATCCACTATAGCCCTTTAACTTCTTATCTTCGAAACCATATCCTTATCTTTTCCTTAATTTAAAACCACAATGTGCTCAATTACAATCAATTCCCATTATCGTTGTAGAGCTATATTCTATAATATCTTCATATATGAATTCAAATGATAAAAACAGTTTTTGTTCGATTTAGCTTGAATATAAGAAACATTTCCTTTCCAAGACCATGGATTAAAGAATAAAGATAGCTTAAGAAAAAATGATATTTAATAAATTCAGTGACCTATGTTTGGAAGATGCTAGAAATGATATCTAAGAAGAAAGAGAACAAGAAATCTAGTGAGAGTGGACAAATTCCAAAATCTGTATTGGAAACTGCTATCATTTTGAAACAAAACAAAATGTAAGTGGAGTTAAATGGAGTGCATGAAAAAACGTGTGGTAGAATGTGGAAGTTTTTTAAGGTAATAGTTGGCAACAGAAGAGAGAATTAAGGAAGAACAGAATAAGTGTAAACTGCATTGTATTGTAACTGTTCTTAATGTGCTGTAAACAGATAAAAAGGCTTTGCCTTCATCGAATGAATTATCGAAAATTTTATTCCAATAATTCTTATTATATGAGAAGTAGGCTTCTTTCTAAGTATCTCTAGTAATTTAAAAAAAAAAAAGAAAAAGAAAAGGAAGAATATCGAGGATATCATATTAAACCGTCTTATACTACTAGATGACAAAAGTGGTCCTGTAATGCAGTCTTGATCTTTTGAAATTCCTTTGCCGTCTCTGACTTGACATTGACAATATTTGACAACATGTCATTGTTACTCTCTATTTTCCCAAAATGATGTTCCATGTGATGCATCCGAATTATGAGGACGACCTGCGCATTGCTGCATCTGCACCAATCGACAACTTCTTTTAGTCGTCAGGTTTATCTTTGTGAATTGTGATATCTCAATATTTTCTATACACGTTCAGTCATTCCAAGTCCATTCTAAATGTTAGGGGTGATACAGGTTTCGTTTCGGCAGCAGTTGCAGACCATAACTATTCTTTACACGATACCATTGACAATTTCTGTCACTCAGTTTACAGTGAATCCTATAGTAACGTTGAAACGGGGGAACCTATCCATGAATGGAGTAATGAAACTAGGAAATGGGCAGACAATAATAGTGATATGGCCTGCTACCATGTCTAGTAGGTAGACGGCAGAATCGCTATACAACATATACTCGTATTGTGTGATCATATGCGTTTTCTTAGTTGTCTTGTCTTCAGCCAGTGATGATGCGACCTTTCGCAGACCACATGAAGTTTTAGACTTCTTGTCTATAAAAAAATTACTTGCGTGGATGCTCAGTTCTATAAAAACTTGGTTGCAATTGCAAATAGTTTAATACGTTTCAACGCATGTCGGTACCATGCCACTTATCGAATCATTTTCGATCATGCACAAAATGATTCTGTCAATACAATTAGTCTCTAGTTCATGTTACAAAACGTTGATAGACATGGCACGATGACTTTTCTTTTAAACGTCCTGTAAATATGGAAGGCCCAAATTGAAAAACTAAAATCTCAATAACTCAAATGGAATAATAGCAAAAGATGTAAGATTTGGGATACAAAATTTAATAACAAAAAAAGAAGAAGAAGAAGTAAATGACTTAGATAGAAAAGTAATAAAAAACAGACAATCATTTTAGTACTTTCTCCCTTTTTATTATGCATATATTCTAATTTTTTCTCAAGGATATGTTTGTTTTTGAAAAAAATTCTTTCTAGATGGATATTTTTGAAGTGAGGAGATTCTTTATAAGAATAGTAAAACGATTTCCCCTAATCAGATTACAAAAGAAAGATATTTCAAAAATCTCCTCGACCGACTATGTTATCTTCCATTTTTTTTTCCCTCCCTGCCCTATATTGCCTTATCGTTGATCGTAAATTGATATATGGACCCCAAGCACGACGATCATTTGGCACAATCATGATCATGGGAGGATCAGAATTATATCCTTGATCATGAGATATATAATTGTCATTATAAAAAAGAATTATAATTCCAACAGTAATAACTAATATTAACATAAAAAAAATAAGTGGATCAATTAAATGACCAAACTCTAAAGAAAAATCATTATTAATGATCCAAGCCCACACATATTGATAGATGGAGCTTCTATTTATTTGTTGAATAGATAAATAGATCGAAAAAATCATAACGAGACTTAACAAAAAAATACTAGGAAAAGCTCATATACGGCGAAGATTCTTTGTTGCCGTTGAAAAAAAGTAGAAGTCCCATTCCGATTAACATAGGAACCGGGAGTGGAAGGAAGGGGAGAATCCATGAATATTGATATGTATATTCCATAAAAAATTATTTTATTCTTAATTAATTATTTCTGAGTCAATTTCGCGGCTCTTATCTACTTGTCTTCTTGTAGTTAGATCTCCAAGTTTTTGGAATGCTCCAAATTCCACTTGAGCATCCAAATCTGGGTCAATACTAGCAAAAACATCTCGAAACAAGGTTCTAGCACCATGCCAAATGTGTTTGAAGAAGAAGAGCAGAGCAAACGAAGCATGTCCAAAAGTAAACTAACCCCTTGAACTGTTAAAAAAGACACCATCCGATTTCAAAGTAGCACAATCTAATTCAAAAATTTTGCCAAATTGAGCGCTTCTAATATATTTTTTGATAGTAGCAGAATCATTATAACTAACTCCATTGAGTTCGCCACCATAGAACTCAACAGCTACACTCACTTGTTCGATACTATACTTCGATTTTGCCCTTCTAAATGGAATGTCGGCTCTAACAATTCCTTCTCCGTCTACCAAAACAATCGGAAATATTTCAAAAAAAGTAGGCATACGTACGACGTACAAAAAGTTCACATCCTTCTTTATCTCTAAAAATAGTTTCAAACTATTTATTATTATTTCGAATCGAAGGGAGCTGAAAATTTTTCGTAAATTGTTTCTCAAGAAAGATACCAAAAAAGAAAAAAAAAATCATATGAAAAACAGACACACACGTGATATAAAATGTAATGTTAAATGAATGTCAATATTGCTTGTGATTGGTTGATTTCATCATGTAACAATAGTAAGAAAAAGTCAATTGCAACCTTCCGTGCCACGTGGCTTTTTAGGATTGGACAAGTGTGTTTGAAATCCCTCTTATAATGGCAAGAGCAACTTTAAAGAACGGAAAAAAAAAAAAAAAAACAGAAAAAGAAAAAGAGAAGAAGATACCCACCGGTATCAACTGTCGACCGCCAAGAAAGAAGAGAAGCCATGGAAGCAGATCATGAAGAAAACCAACAAGAAAACAAAATCAGTAGCCCTAGCCCTACTAGTAGTAGTATTTTTGATAGCCTTTCTGTAAGGTCTTGCACGGGTATTTTGCACTACGCATTTGACGTCAATTCCAAATGTCATAAAAATCCTCGTTGCTATGGCATTTCTCTTCTTCTTCAGAAAGGTATGCTTTTTGTATATATTCCCTATCGATTTTAATCTTTTTATTAAGTCTATGGAAATGAATCAACTCTTTGGATTTTAATCTACATATTGCCTTTTCTTTCACTTGCATCATTGTATTGATTAATAGAAGGGAAATTTTATTTTGAAAGAAAATTGTTCTATTATATGCAAACAAATGATTCTTTTCATTTAGAATATGTGGAAAGGAAAGAAAAGCCTTACATATGAAACAGTATAACCTAATCTTTAGGATCTTAAAGTGATTAATTTTCATTTTATAGAATATAATTATTGTAAAAATAGAATTTGGTAATGCAATTATTATTTTCGTTTACATTCTCTAATTTTTTTTTTTATTACATGCTATATGTATATATATATATATATATCATGGATCGATGCTTGAACATTAATTTACATTTGGTTAATGATGAATAGCTCCAAGAGGCACTAAATACAATCGGATTAAAGCTGTGGACGAAGATGATATTGTCAAGAGTTTTCATTATACTTGTGCTGGTCGGTCCATATACTATTCAACCCCTAATGGATCTCCAATCTTTATAAGAGGACGAGGCATTATACTATTGCCCGCGTGTCGTGGCATTAAGGTAACATTCCTTTTGTGTATTTTTTGGGGTACCATTAATAAGTACTCTCGAAACAGTTATTTAGAACTTAAGAAAGAAAAAATCTTTACATTTTCTAATATCAATCACATTTTATAAAAAAAAAGTAAATATATATAAGTATAAAAATTTCTTTATTTAGTATATTAATAAGTAGAATATTCATCAAAGTATGGAAGCAATGTATTGAAATCATAAATAAAATACACGTATTTTGTTCATTTACAAAGATTGGTTCTATACTAATTTTTTCTTTCCTTTCTTTTTTTTTTTTTTTCCCGGTGTATAGAAAAATTATAAATGTAGAATTTAGATTGTAATCACAATCAATTTACATGAAATTTGAATATAGAAATGGAAAATTGATATAGGCCTATCATGTTAGTGTGGAAACTTGATCTTCCGATATAAGGTTTAAATAAGAACACATGGGATCTTTCTAAATTTGTTCTTATAGATAAAGGTATGGTTTTACATTCATCTAATGACAGCAAAGCTGTAGATTTTACCTTGTTTTAGCTATTAAGATTAGTAAAGTTTTACATTTTATATAAAAAACGGTATTACATGTTTTAAAAACTGCCTTTCAGATTGTAAATGCTTCACCTAGATATAGGCACAGGTCGAGGTCTCCATCCGATCCAACCTAGGATCCATCTATGGTCATGGTCAACCCACACAGATTGGATCCGGATCGAAGACCCACATGGTAGGGGTCGGGGTACGGGCCTACCCACATGTACCCATGTCTAGCTGCAGCATAAGTTTTATATATGCGTACTTGTAAGTGATTTCAATCTGATTTTGATCCAGTACATAGTCGATGAAAGACAGTCTCTGTCCGATGATGTACGCACTGGTCCCAATCCCGTTCCGGAAGATGATCCTGACATGATAGGTATAACATTCAATTTGATTACAGTTTTTCTTTTTAATGGATTTATTTAAAATCTTAACTTTGTTTTTTCTTTTTCCATTTATATATTTTAATGGAGTGTGAAGGTGAGAAGTGGAATATGAATTTTATTAATTTTATTGCATTATGTGTCTTTTTGACTGAGAAATACAACCATAGTTGGTTGGAATAGGGTAATATATATATATATACTTACTGAAAATATAATTTGGTTATTGTGGAGTGATTAGTTCACTAAATTGTTTGTTTGTTTCTTTCTTTTCTCTTTATTATTATTATTTTTTTGGTTGGAAATTTTAGATCTGGATTTTGAGCATGAAATTCCTTATCCTCACCGTTGGACTTATCGACCAGATAATTCAGAGTCTAATTTCTTAGACAGGTAAGAAATTAGAATAGATAATCAATAATATAATATGTTATTAAATAGCAATATGAAATAGAAAATGATTCATCAACCATAAGAGGATTTCGAAATTCCATGACGAATGATATGGTATTTTAAGTGCTTTTATTTTTATTGGCTGAAATCATTTTCTCATATGCAATATTCACTAGATATCTTTCTTTTTTTTTTTTTTTTATGTAATTTCAGATTTATAAGGAGCTCGCACCTGGTCGCTTCAAAGGTGGCACATGACTTGTACTGGGTTAGTAAGACCGTAAAAGAGGCAGTGGATGACCTGATAAAGCGAAACAAGAAGGGAAGAGGATAAGTGAGGAAACAAGGACAAATACCATTAAACTCTTGACTATATGTTTCTTCTTATCACATTTTCCTTCTAAATGGCCCCTAGCATCAGGACATATCTTTGCTTTGCTTAGCCCACCAATTCAATGACAACAATGCTTTTTCCTCTAATGATATTAGATTGCATGTTCGGGGGGAAAAAAGAAAAGAAAAGAAAAGAAAATCTCAGATTTCTAAAATGCAACATTTATACTCCTTCAAAAATTTAAAGATGGAAAAATTTCTCATCCCATGTTATAGCCGATTTGAGAGGTGTTTTAACATAGTAAAAATTTCTTAGGCTAATTGGATCAAATTAGCCAATAAATAGGCTGTAAAAAATTATTACAACCATATATTAACATGAAATGTCGATTTACTATTCAAAATGAGACCATCTTTAAAAAGTGTTATTTATGAAAAGAGAGAATTCCTAGGATCTTGAATGTATTTAGGTAAATGGGTTGGATTTACAAGTGGAGACTCCATAATTTTGATTGATATCTTACTAATTTCTTGAATTATGCATCTCATTTGTCGAAGGATTCAAATAAATTTCTTACATTTCCGATCACAATGGGTATGAAATTGTCGTTCCCTCTTGATTCATAGCAACGTATTAGACTTGAAGCACGAAATCAACTGCGAATCAGTCCCCTCCTTTTTAATTTTGTCGATCTTCTAATGTAAAACCATGTGTCCTCCAAGGGAGCTGGCAAAGTTATTTGGCCTGAAGTTTCGAATTACAGTTGGATATTTCGATAATTTCTGAAAATACATATTACGCGGAAACCAACTAATGTCAAAGATGCAATTGGAAACCTATTACTTGCGAATCATAACCCTCTTAATGCCATTATCACCACTTGCAATTGTGTTAGTGATCTATGATTTAATGATAACGGTAGCTTGGGCCAAATAAAAACTTTTATCACTATCCACGACAATCTTCTGCACTAGGTGACCGATACATGGAAAAATTATATTTACATTTACCTTAATGTGCATTGATACCAATTTTTCTATGAAAAATGTTAGGAGTCCCAATTCACTGGTTAAGATATTGAATAAAGAAATTTTATATCTTTTTATTTACACCATTAACAAGTGTTTTTAATGTATTAATTAAAGAAACCTTTTTTAGAATGAGGTAAATACACTAAAAGGCCTAAGTCTATAAGATATATGGATAACAAACTGACAATTTTTTAGTGTGAGTTTATGGGGTTGGTTTTATAGAAAACGAAATTTTGAGGACTTTCATGTAGTTATTGTTAGTATAATTTCCGTATCACTAATACTATTAAAGAAGTTCATAAAAGAAATAGTTTGAATTTGTAGGTTATACATTATACTGCTTACATTTTCTGAGCATATGTTTGGGGCCTATATTTTATTTTTATTCATTTATTTTTTAAAAAAGATACACATTTGGGGATCTCAATCATACTTGTATGGAACAGCCATTTTTTATGTATCACTTCGTAATAGTAGTCATTATCCATATTGGGCTTAGGACGTATTATATTTTACAAAGAAAAGAAAATTATATTTTCCTCTGCATTTTGTAGCTCATTTATAGTAGTATATATATGTAATTTATAGCTAGTTCAATTTAGGAATTAGGTTCTCCTATTCGAGTTAATAGTTTCAAACACTGTTGCAGAAGACTTGAGTATGTCGCTTTTTGAAGCTTATTTCATGTGTAAAGTTATCTAATGATGGGGCTTAAAGTTTGTTAAATTAGGTTATACATGTGTTTCTTGTTAATGTTGAAAATGATACATTCAAAGCCCATATAATCAAAGTGACACATTAAAAAAAGAAAAGAAAAGGGGATGTAGTACAAGCATACTTTTTTTTTTTGGATATATTCTTTAAATGTATCTTGGAAAAATATAGGTGTTATAATGTATAAAAATTTCAAATTTAAACCCTCATTTATAAATTTCCTTAATGGCAATAATGACATATTAAATTGCGGCAAGTGTAATGTGATGGAGAGCCTCATTTTTTGGTATTCTAAAAATGTAGACCCTTTTGTGCATTTGAAAAATATAGATCCTGTAGTCTACACTACATATATCTTATAAATCAATATTGTTTTGGTGCATCTTTTCTTTTTAAAAATTAGTGGGAAATTACAAAATATACTTCCTTATATTTGCTTTGTATACACTTAGCTTCATTTTCTTTAAAATTCACCATTTAGATTCTTGAATTTAAAAAAAAAAAGTGCTTTAGACTCCAATCATTTGGCCTTAATGACGATAAATCTAAAGAAAAACTAAGAAAATATTAAGTATAACAAAATATTTAAAAATAAAAAAAAAGTCCTCCCTATTTATGATTTTCTTTATGTAATTGTTATAAGTTTAATATCTTTATTAATTATTTTATTGAAGAACAAAATAATATAATATGGCTTGAAAGCATGTTTCGTGATGATTTGAGATTTTAAACACTTTCTAAGATAATAAAACTTAAGTTCATAGTATACAATCATAAAAAAGTATTTATAATTTACCCTAAAAATATTTTCATGTATAAAAAAACTATAATATGGATCTAATTCAACCGATACCCTATATATCTATAAGCCCTTACCAAACAATGCTCCTTATACCTGCCCTTATATACTCTCATTTTGATTAGTATGCTCGTTTGCTCTTGTTGCATTTAAATGTCAATAAGTCAATCCCATGCTAGCAGAGATAGTTGAATTCTTTCAGTTTGATTAAAGGGGTTCTATTGAGAAATCATAATTTTACCATTTCAAGAGATCCAGAAGAATGGTGACAAGCATACTTTGGATTAAGCCAATACTTCTTGTTGCTCATCCTCAATATGGATAATTTCAAGATGGCTAAATTGCATTAACCACTGCAATTAGATTATTGACTAAGTTTGATTATAATTTGTAGCATAAGAATGTTGAACTTTTAGAATATTTACAAATTTAATATCCTATCAAATTTCAAGGGGTCATAGTACAAGTATGACGGAGACTCTTAAATATGTATTTTTTTGATATAGGCCTTTGAATGTACATTGAAAATATAAGCACTATAATATATGAGACTTTCAAATTTGAACCCTTCAGTTATAAGTTCCCTTAACGGCATTGGTGATATATCAAATTGCAGCAAATGTAACGTGATGGAGAACTTTTTTTTATTCTAAAAATGTACACCTTTTTATGTGCACTTGAAAAATATAGATCCTTAATCCACACTGCATTATCTATAAATCAATGCACTTTTGGTGCAATTTTCCTTTTCAAAAATTAGGTGGAATATTAAAATATTCTTTGTATTTATTTTACGTGCACTTAACCTTATTATTGACAGTTTATATTCTCAAATTTTCAAAAAAGTGATTTAGGCTCTAATCATTTTGCCCTAACAATAACAAATTTAAAGAAAAACTAAGAAAATGTTATGAATAATAAATATTCAAAAATGACCAAAAAAAAAAGTTTTCTCTTTTAATTATTTTATTGATGGACAATATGGACTGAAAACACATTTTCTAAAGATTTAAATTCTAACACTCGATTTAAAAACAAGAGAACTCACGTGCGTACAGTGCAAGCATAAGGGGATTTGTAATTTGCCTTAGAAAAAAAGAAGAAGACTAATATGGATTTAATTCAATCCATACCCTTATATACTATATTCTAATATATTCCATAAACCTTACCTAGCAAAGTTCCTCATATCTACCCTTATATACTTCAGGGTACACATTCAAACAATGTTGTTTTTTTTTTTTTTTAATTTGTGAAATATTGTCTCTGAAAAAATTATTCCAAAAATAGGTTGATTAACATCTTCAACAATTTATATTGAAAGCATGAATACGGTCTACATCTTCAATAGATTTGTACTAAGGGGGCGAACACTACCCACACCTTTAAGTAATTTTCTTGAAGGCACGAGTAGCATCTGCACTTTTAGTGTAATTTTTTTTTTAATATTGAAGGCATGGATGCTACTCGCGCCTTCAAGAAATTTCAAGGTGAGGGTAGCGTCGGCGCTTTCAATGTAATTTTTTTTTAATTATTGAAAAAAATGAAAAAATATATAAAGAAAATTAAAATTTCTCAAATTAAAATTTTTACACCTCTTTATGCTTTATCCTATAATATAAAAAAAGGAAAAAAATTGAGTCTCGTCTTTTTTTTTTTTATATGAATTTGGTAACAACTTATAAAAACATAGCGATTTGACTATCATAAAAATACCAAATAACAACATGGTTTAATCCCAAATATAGTACACTCAAATAAGTCTTTTTTTTATATATATATTATGAGCTCTGTAATTCTAAATAAGTGAAAAGTTATGACTCTTCAAAGTTGGAAAAAAATTGATGAATGTGATTTTCTTTTTTAACTTTGAAGAGTTATAATTTTTCATTCGTTTGTAGTCACGAAGCTCATAATATATATATATATATATAAAGCTGATTTGAGTATACTAAAGCTAAAATCAAATTGCGTTGCTATTTAGTATTTTTATGATGATCAAATTGTTATATTTTTATGGGCCACTACCAAATTCATAAAAAAAAGGACTTTTTTTTTTCCCTTTTTTTTGGTATATTATAAGATAAAATATAAAGAAGTGTAAAAATTTTAATTTTCTTTATATGAATTTTTATATTTTTCTCCAATAATAATAATAATAATAATAAATTTACATTAAAAGCACAAATGCTACCCTTGCCTTCGGTACAAATTGTTAAAGGTATAGATTGAATTTATGCCTTCATAATTTATTTATTTATTTTTAAATTTGAATCCAATATTTCATAAATTTAAAAATAAATAATATTATTTAAGTCGGTAAACCGTGTATACGTTTATTCGTTTTGATTGATGTTTCTGGATAAGTATAAAAGCCCCTAGGCCCTAGGATCGTATAGACTGAATCGGCAATTGCGACCCATAATGCATGTTGATCTTTTTATATTTAAATGCCAATAGTCAATCTCAATCCTATGCTAGCCCGTGATAGTTGAGTATGAATTCATTCAGTTTGACTAAAGGGGTTCTATTGGGAAATCTCAATATTATTATTTCAAGAGATCCAAAAAGGATGGAGACAAGCATATTTTCGATTAAACTATATACTACCAGTTGCTTGTACTCAATATGGATAATTTGCATACACCGCCACTAGATGCTTGACTAAGTTGGATTATAATATGTAGTTGTTGAACCTTTAATATACTTATAAATTTAGTATTCTATCAAATTTTAAGAGTATATAGACTTTATATCGATCAAGTAGATAATATATGTCAATTCAATATGGTTAGTTGTCAAATAAATAAAATTTTGGATAAATTACACAATGAGTATTTATAATTTTTTATCTTTTTATTTTATGTGTTCTTATTTTCTCTTTATAACTATCTATATTTTGCAAATTTAAAATAAGTGAATAAATAAACGTTATCACACTGTTATTTGTGCCATTCACTGACAACTCCGATCATTACCCTCTCTCTTACTCTCGCTTGATCTAAGTACTAAGTTTGTTCATTCACTTAAGCTCGCTATCTTGTGTTCACTATCGGGTCCGCTGTGTTAAAATAACCAGCTGCTCTTGAAGCATACGGCCTGAAGGGCTTTTTCATGTGTGTGTTAACCAAATTGTGATATGTTATCAAAATTCAAATAAATTATTAAAAAAAAAAAATTCATGTTTTGCTTTCTTCAACATGCTTACGGTTCTGTCTTTCGTCCCAGCACTTCTATGTGTGTTTTTGTCATGAAGATGGGCTGCACATGTTACGGTTTCTTCTTCTTAGGTCGATGGCCTGCACTAGACACAGGGCCTGTTCAAAACCGGCTCAAGCCTGATCCTGACCTACTTAATCACTGATCGGGAGGAGGTTGAATTGGCATTGACCTATGGTAAGAGGGATCGAACCGATTTACATGAACTGTTCTATTTTTTTTTTTATTTACAGTTTTACTGGTTTGCTATTAAACCTACCGATTCAAGAGATTCAGTAGGTGAATTGATAGGTTCAAAATCGAGTTGAACCAACTCCCACGGACTAGTTCGGATCTGATCGGCAGGTCAATCTAACCCTTTCCTATGTCTAGTCTGCACTTACAGCACTTCCTCTAATTTTATGTTTCATTAATACATCGTAGTCATCAAATTGCTTTTTATTTATTTATTCCCCTAAATTAATGGTGGTACTAACATATTTTTATTTATTTATTTATTTTTCAAAAGACTAGTACCTAAATTGGAAAAATGAAAAAACACAGGTTCTCATTGTGTAATATATCCTAAATTTTTTGAAGTAAAATTACTAAAATGTGTAGTGGAATATAGGTGTAATACATGATTTTTTTTTATACATATATAAACCAATAAATAAATAATATAAGAGTTAGGGTAATCGTACCAATATGAATAAAAGATGGAGATAGTTTTGTCTTTTTTAATGGGACTATATATATATGTGAAAATGACTTAGGATTTTCCTTTCTTTTCTGCATATTTTCACAATAACTATCTAGAGACACAAAAAGAGAGAACGGGAGAGAGAGCCTCTTCAAGAAAACCTAGAGCAATTCGAGGAGTTAGCGCAGCAAAGCAAAAAGGTACGGTTGTAATCATTTTAATACATATTTTATTAAGAGAAGACTCACCCACAAAATCTATTTGGTTGTTGATAGAAATCAAACTCGAGGACAAATTGACTAAGTACAGGAGTGATTAGATTGGGAGTTTGAAGCGAAATTCAGATCAGGTAAGAGATTATAATGCGTATGTTTGGATTTACTAAAGTTTAAAAGTAGGAAATGGGGAGATTAGATGAATTAAGGGTAGAAAAATAAGGGTTTGAAAAACGAACTGAGGGATACATGACCATCTAACAGGGTCGTGTTACTCTCGTGTTAATTTACCTAGGTATACCGAGAGATACACGGTCCCCGACATGATTGTGTTTCAACCGTGTTGAATTACAAAGTGTTCCGAGAGATACACGACTATTCAATACGATCATGTTGCCCCCGTGTTAAAATAAGAAGAACATGACCTCTCAACATGGTTGTATTTCGACCGTGTTTAGTTCAAAAGTCATGCCGAGAGATATATGACCTCCTAGCACGACCGTGTTCCAACCGTGTTGAAGCCAAATCTCACCAAGATACATAACCCCTAACATGGTCTTGTACTAACCCGTGTTGAGCAACACAACCTCCAACATGGCTATGTTAAGTGATGAACATTATTATTATATATCAAATTATTTTCTTAATTAACCAAGTTCCACATAACCAAAAAAAAAAAAATAGTAAAACCTTAGATGACTTAATAGAATAAGAGGAATTAGGAGAGTTATATTACGTTGGATTAGTACTAAGATTAATTTGTTGATTATACAAATATCGACTTAGCTTAAGTTTAGGACAAAAAGTGCGTAAGGTTAGGATTCTAGGTACCTGTTTACGTTGTTTGTTGTATATGATTATTAGGAAACTGTATAATGAGTTGTACGTGAAATAATGAAATGTTGAGATATATTGTGAATCATGTGGTATTAGGAAGTAATACAGTGTTACGTGAATGGAATGAGATATGCTGCTTGCGCTTGGCTCGGCATAGGGGCCTGCAGTGGCAGATCCCTAGGAGGCACATCAATGATTGGTATGCTACATTGTCCCTAGTGGAGCTATGTATCGAAATGATTTGAAGTAGATTAGAGTTAGATAGGACCTGCAGTGGTAGTTCCCATGAGGGTTAGATGGGGCCCGCATAGGTAGTTCTCACTAGGACAAATGTTGTGTGTACCGGGGTTATGAGTACCCCCATGTGTTATAATTCATTGTTGGTGTTGATGTGTGAATTGAATTGTGAAGGTGTTGATGATAAATGCTGCATACATGTATGTGATATTAATGTAGTATATCATACATATGTAAGTGTGGTACTCATGTACTAAGCTTATGCTCATCCCCTTTCTTATATTTTTTTTTTAGCTGCAAGTGAAAATGATGAACAATTAAAGTATGATGAGAATGGAAACTTGGTGAGACATTACATGGATGAGATGGAAAGATAACACTATTACTATGTGGAGGAAGAGTAACAAGAATTATGAATTATTGTAAATTAATGTTTTATTGTTAAATTGAAATTATGGAGATAGATTGTAATTTGAGACTTTATGGTTATTAAATAATAAAATTTGGAGTGACTTATCTATGGATCATTCATTTAATTATAGTTATAGTAGTATGATGGATAATGTATAAAAACAGGTTTTGAAGTATGTTAAAGTTGAAAACCTTAACGTGTTGCTTGGTAGTAGTGACACGTGGCGAGTTGCGGTGCTTCAGGTTTCGGGACGTTACAATAAGCGACTAAACTATTAACTTTTAAGTTAAACTTTATCGAATACTAAAAATTAAAAAAAAAAAAGTTAAACTTTTAATATACTTACATATTTAGCACTCTATTGGATTTTAATGATGCTTAGACTTTGCAATTATTCTTAAAATTACAACCTTCTCGTTACTAGTTATATTTTTGTACTGAAAGAATGGTAATTTAGCTTTGTTTTTCATAATCAAACATTCAAACTTATCCCAACTGGAGGATTAGCTCTCGCCGTGTGCCGCTTTGGAACTGGCTTTTTAAAGATAATGGAGCTTGCGTGCACGCTGTGCAAACAAAAAAGGGTATGTGTAATTAGCCTTAAAAATATTATTATGTATAAAGGGATTCTAATATGAATTTAATTCAATCTATAACCTTGCATACTATATTCTAATATATTCTATAAACCTCTACCTAGCAAAGTTCATCATATCTGCATTTATATGCTCTATTCCTTTTGACTGACGTTTCCAGATAAGTCTAAAAGTATTTTGCTCTTTATACATATTTAAATGTCAATAGTCAACCCCTTGCTGGTTGAGATAGTTGAATTCTTTCAGTTTGATTAGAGGGGTTCTGTTGAGTAATCCTAATTTTACCATTTCAAGAGATCCAGAAGGATGGTGACAAGTATATTTTGAATTGAACTAATCCTTTCACTTGCTCATCTACAATATGGATAATTTTGAGACGGGTAAATTGCATTGACTGCTGTAGCTAGATTATCGACAAAATTATATTATAATTTGTAGTATAAAAATGTTGAACTTTTAGTATACTTACAAATTTAGCATCCTATCAAATTTCAAGGGTACAACATAGAACTTTACATTAGGGAAGTGGATAATATGTGCTAACTCCAAACAAAACCATATATTACGATTTTTTACTCTTTCAGCTTCTAGATTATCCAAACTCCAAACAAAACCATGGGGGCAACGGAAAAACCCTAGAAAATTATTTGGAACAAAATTGTTGAGTTTAATCTTGGGAACTAATCATGCATATCCTTAAAAAGTGATTTAAAGGCATAATCACTCTTTTTCTTCACCTTGTTTGGGTTTTGAGGGTAGCTTGTATATACAGTGTGACCAAATAATAAGAGTGCCTGTAGTTTGGTTCCATACGATTTATCCTTTAAACCGAACTATATCAAACCTAACTATATAGTTCGATTTATAATTTTTTTGAGCCTAAAAAGAAAAAGAGTTCAGTCTAGTTCAATTCACGATTCAAATCAATTTTATACGTGTTAATAATTTTTTTCTATATATAAGTCAATAAGTTAAAAAAAAACTATATTTGATATAAAAAAATTTAATTTATTATCATTTTTTTATATCACTCACTATTTTCAATACCCATTTGATATATTTAAAAATATTTTATCGTCTCTTTTAAGATAATTATGATTTCTATATTAATCAATAAGTAAAAATATGAAATAAAAAAGTAAGTAATTAAATGAAAAAAAAGAGAATGAATAAAATAAATAATATAGAATTCTTTGTTTTAGTTATATATTCTTTATATTCTTATGACCATTTTCTTTCTTTCTTTTTTTTTTTTTTCATTTTGCATAGTTGAGTTTAGTTTTAAACGGTTTAGTTCAATTAAGTTCGTAATTTTTCTAAACCTAAAAAAAAAAGGATCGATTTATAATTTTTTTAAATCTAAAAAAATGATTCAAATCTAATTTATGATTTGATTTGGGTTGCGGTTCACTTAGTTTTTTTCCCCACCCCTACCAAGTACTATGTTTAAAAGTCATGATTTTTTCAATCACCGTAGAAAGGAAGTTGGGAGAGCTAATTTGTGTTTTTGCTTTGCTATCCTATAATTAACTAAGTTAAAATTTACTTTGATGTTGCTTTTTGTTTTATTATCTTATTATTCAGTTAAATTATACTTTAACATCCTTAAATATGTTATTTATTTACTCTTTTAACTTGAAAAAATGGATTTAACGCTTTTTCTTTTCTTTTTTTTTCCTCTCCAATAACGCGGGTGTGGCTCTTATAAATTAAAAAGAAAGTGAAGTTAACGTCCAAGACCATTCGTGGATTTCCGAGTTTAATTAAGTCGAAGTGCACGTAATTAAAAAGATTAATATTGAATTACCACTTGTTAATAAGATAATGTTTAATTTTCCTTTATATATATATATCATTGTCCAGACCTCCAATAGGTGAATGAAATAATAACATCAATAACGATAATCTAAAATATATATTGATTTTTGTCGAATATACTATCTAATTCAGACTCTACGGACAAAGGGCAACTGATGGAAGATGTTAGCTTAAAATTGAGAAACAAAGTTATAGAAAGATTAAGGAATAGCACCTAAATTTCTTCAAATTTCTTAAATCACTCTGCATCATTGTTTTTCTCAATTACGACAAGTTCGAGATAACATTTTTGACGCTTATTTAAGGATTCTACCGTCCACACATAAACATCATTTCTCAATTATATTTTTGTATTCATTTTGTATCTCATTTATGGTAGTATATAATTTATGGCTAGTTCCATTTAGGAATTAGGTTTTTCCTATTCGACTTAACAGTTTCAAAAACTGTTGCAGAAGACCTGCGTATGTTGCTTTTTGAAGCTCCAATAATGAGGTTTGAAGTTTGTTAAATTAGGTTATTCTTGTGTTCTTCTTAATTTAGAAAACGATGTATTTAGAGCCAATATAAACAGAGTGACACATTAAAATATAAGGGGATGTAGTACAAGTATCACAAAGACCCTCAAATATGTTTTTTTTTTTTAATATATGCCTTTAAATGATTATTGGAAAAATATAAGTGCTATAATGTATAAAAAATTCAAATTTAAACCGTTCATTTACAAATTTCCTTAACAACGTTAGTGGCATGGTAAATTGCAGCAAGCGTAATGTGATGGAGAGTCTCTTTTTTTTTTTTTTCTAAAAATGTAGACACTTTTATGTGCATTTGAAAAATATAGATTCTGTAGTCCATGCTACTTATTCAATTTTTTATCTTATTTGATTTTTATCAAATAACTTATTTTTTTTTAATTTTGTATTTTTATTTATTAACTAATATAAAAAGCATAATTACTTTGAAAAAGATAATAAAACTCCATTAAATATATCAAATGGACATTAAAGATAGTGAATGATATCAAAGAAATAATAATAAATTATTATTTTTAATGTTAAGTATAATTTTTTATGATTTATTGACTTATATATAAAAAAAAATAACAAGTATAAAAATAGTTCGAATCATAAACCGAATAGGACTGAATTGTTTTTTTTTTTAATTCGAAAAAATTACAAACCAAGTCATATGATTAGGTTCAATTTAAGTAAAAAAAAACTATAATGTATGGTTCGATTTGGTTTGAGAGACGAGCCGTTTCGAATCAAATTGCACCCTCCCTTATTGACAGCCTATATAAATAGAGTGACACATTAAAAAATAAGGGGAGGTAGTACAAATATGACAAAGACCCTCAAATATGTATTCTTTTTTTAATATATGCCTTTTAATGTATATTGGAAAAATATAAGTTATATAATGTATAAAAATTTCAAATTTAAACCGTTCATTTATAAATTTCCTTAACAACATTAGTGGTACATTAAATTGTAGCAAGTGCAACGTGATTGAAAAACCTCATTTTTTTTTTTTTGTATTCTAAAATGTAGACCCTTTTATGTGCATTTAAAAAATATAGATCCTATAGTCTACACTATAAATTTTTCCTTTTTATAATTAAAGAAAATAATGAAATACAATTTTTTTTATATTTATTTTATGTACATTTGGCCGCATTTTCTTTAACGAAGTTCCTCAGGCATGCCCTTATATACTCTCATTCTAATTAGTAAGCTCGTTTTGACTTATGTTTCCGGATAAGTCTAAAAGCTCCTAGGTTAGTACCAGACAGAATCCACAATTGGCCCCCATAATGCATGTTGCTCTTTTTGTATTTAAATGTCAATAGTCAATCTGATGCGAGCTGAAATAGTTGAATTCTTGTAGTTTGATTATAGGGGTTCTATTGAGTCATTCATAAAAATGTTGAACTTTTAGTACACTTAGAATTTAGTATCCTATCAAATTTCAAGGGTGCTTAGACCTTATATTGATGAAGGGGATGATAAACGCCAACTTCGCAGGATAGATTATTTCTACAAATGGATTGTAGGGCACTAAACTATTAAGTTAAACTATAACATATACCTACCAACCAAGTGGTTCCAGCTTTTGGGGAATTGAATTGCTTCCACAATTTCGGGATCTGCCCACGAATTAAATTATGTTTTTAAATCCCACTCCAGATTCTTTAGAAACGAAATTGGGAACCTTATTTAAGTTCAAGTTCTAGAACCGGAAGGCACCTTATTATTAGGTTAAAATTTACTTTGATTTTACGTTTTTGTTTTATTATCTTATTATTCAGTTGAATTGTACTTTGACATCCTTAAATATGTGTTATTTATTTATTTACTCTTTTAACTTGAAAAACATGGATTTAGCCTTTTTTTTTTTTTTATAATGTGATAGCTTGGATGTAGCTCTTATGGCATAAAAGGAAAATGAAGTTACTGCGGAAGACCATTCATGGATTTTCAAGTTTAATGAAGTCGAGTTGACATAATTAAAATGATTGATATTGAATTGACTATACCTTCGACAAGACCGTATAACCTTTCTGATCGGCCGGTGGTAAAAACTTGGGTCCATGTTTGGTTTCATTTTTTTATTAATTTGTTGAAATTGGACGTAGAAACAAGCAAACGTGTCGTGAAGTGGAGTTATTGTATATGTATTTTGAATATTACATTAACATTGTCCGATGGATTCGGGAATTGACTATTTCTTTGTTTTCTAATTTGATTTTGGTGGTCGGGATCTCTGTCTCACTTTCTTCTGCGTGTAAATGCTTTGACATTTCCTGCCGATTTTTCAAGACAGACAGTTTACGAAGACGAAAGAAGTTTCCAGTTGAAATGGTCTGCTGAGAATAATGTGATGTATTGCCAAATCGTGTTCGTAGCATGTAATCGGTTGGCAAACAAAATTGAAATCTTATATATTTCTATGTATTTGTTTTTTTAATACAGTATATAACCGAACTTATAATAATGAAAAGTTTCTACTTTAAGCTTACCAATTAATATTTGAGACATGGAGCTTAATTCAAATTGAGATTAAATAATGCTGGCCAAATTATACTACAGATGGTGCCTATTTTTTCATTTTAAAGTCTGTATTTTATGGAGAAATTTATTGTGCCGTTATGATATTCCAAGAAACATAGACTGTACAGAAGCGTTCTTTTTGGTTGATTTCTGAACATAGATCGAGACCCATCTTTGATAAGAAGGACAAAAGCATATATCCCAAACCTTTTAATAGACATATATATGGGAAACCTTTATCAAGTCTTTTCTGGAAAGAAAATGAAAACGTAATGTATCAAAAATGAAAAAGCTAGAGCAACATACAGGTTCATTGTAGAGATTTCCCCTCGGATTTTGTATAGAATACATTTTGTTAACAACTTATATTAAAGTGATCTATAATCTTATTTTGTTTGGTTATAATGAATCCATTGATTAATAAACATATACTTGCTAATAGATGTGTAAATGAATCAAATGAAGTTGAACGGTGTAGAGTTTAAGTTTAAAATTAAAAAAAAAAAATCAATTTAGGCATTCATCATGATTTTATTTCATATCGGTGATGATCAATACTAGTTCAATCAGTATCGAATTTTTAATAAAAAATTTATGTTAAAAAATCTTAACTAAATGATTAATGAACATGAATAGAAAAATTATGGTGAAACAGCCAAATAAAAAAGAAAAAAGGAAGATGGGTTTAGGTAGCCAAATCGCCTTAGATTAAAAAAAAAATAAAAAAAAAAGAAGAAGTAGAAGATTAATTAAAAGAAAAAAGAAAGAGAAAATGAAGCTCTGTTTTGTACTTTTACATATTATATGAAATAAACATTCTTTATATATAATTTTTTTTGTAAATTAAATGGGAGAATAATTATTTTATAATAATAAAAGTAAAATGGCATTAGCATTATGTGACGTGTGAAAACGTAATTCAAATGTAATGCATACATACCCTTGATTAAGAAAACTTGAAAAGATAAATGGGGAAGAAAAAGAGAGCAAATGCTTAACGTTTCTCAATTGTAGCGATTTAGACATTTCAAATAATTCTACAAATGGGCAATACATCTTCAAACTATTCATTAAATATCAATAGATGCCATTATTTTCGTATCATGACCTTACCTCTTATGATTCTTGATTATGTGCACACATATTCAAATTATCATTAAAGTTTTTACATTGTTACTATTTATGGTGCTTTAATCGATGACAATTTATTTATATATTTCCAGTAGTTATAAAAAAATAAAATTATATTTTAAGTGCTCATTTATTTTATTATAATTATAATTTTATTACAATCTTATTCCTTATAAGATAACATTTACGATATTTAGTTATATTTTATATTCGTAATAATAATTCAATAAGGAATCTCTAATATATAATATAATTAATAGTAATTCAATATTAATTTTTTTTAAATAGTCTTATTAAATCAAAATCAATAAATAAAAATCTTATTTTAATTTTATTTTATTGCTTAATAATAACTAATAAATTACAGTTTTATTTTATTTAATAAAATAAAAAATAGTAAAAATTTAACAATCTATTAATAGCACCGACTATATTTGCAAATATCCCTAAAATCTATGCATTCTTGGAAAAGTGTGCCTGACCTCTATGTGGTCAAATTCGCAAACGTGGCATAAACCTCGTTCTATGAACTTTGTTTTCCTCTGATGTCACGCATGACGTTGTTTAATACTAGTAAATTTGGAAATATTTAGTTTGTTTTTCTGACATTTCATGAGAAGAATATGGCATTAATGGTAGCGAGGTTATGAACATTTGATGAAGTGCTTAAATAATCAAAGGATATGATGATCTTAAAAGTCTAAAACTTTGGGCTTTTCAAGTTTTATTTTTTTTACTTATTTTCTTTTTAAAAAATAATCATTGAAATCCTCACGTCATAATAAGATTATTAATATATTATTGCTATAAGGTTATAAACATTCGTTGGATTGTTTTGCTAATTCAAAACACAGACCTCTATTTTACAAGTATAATACTTGCATTAAAAGAATAATTTTAATAAGCATAGATAGACAAAGCAATTGGTTAAATCGAATTATCGACCTAAAATAAACTAGTCTGATCAGTTTGAACTGACATCAAGCCCATTGGATAGGCGGGTTTTAGATGAGTTGACTTATCTAAACTATTCAAACAGGTTATGAACTAGCGATTCAGATAATTTATCGATTTGTTAGACTCGGTTCCTTAAAAAAAAAAGGAAAAAGATAAATGGAGCCTGACCTCTCAAAATAAAAATGAAAAGGGAAAAAGACAAATGCAACTTGACATTTCAAAAGCAGTGGAAGAAGAAAATTTTCCTACAAGTTACTCTTTTTAAAAGCAATTTAGTGTTGTAGGCTTTGGTAATATAGAGTACTGTTTTGAATGCAAGCATGATGAAGCAAATAATAGGATTGTAGCCTTTGTGCATGTATAAAATTTTTTCAAATTTAAGTTTTGAAGTAAGCTACAAAACGAAATGGACAGTGTGCAAAAATTTATAGGTAATAGGCTTGCAAGTTTTTGGAATTAGAACATGTGAAATTTTTTTAATTTGAATGTTGTGAGATAAGAGAAAATTTCAAATGTTTGGAAATATTTTGCCATTAGTGAGAATGTTGTATATATTTGTACTTGTGCATTCATTTGGTTCTCTACACAAAAAAAAAAAAAGAAAAAAGGAAAAAAGAAATCTACTCATTCTCTTGTGTATTTATTCATTTCTATGCTCTCAGTTACTTAGCTCTTCACTTAACTCTTGTTTGTGCTTCCAAATTTTTTAATTTATTTAGCTTATAAGTACTTTTATTATCTAGATTATTTTTTTCTGTCTATATTTAAGTGTCTCCCACCAAATATATATTTTTTTCCAGTAACCAGATCATCAATGTATGGTTTTTCTATATCAATATTTTCTTTTTATATTGATAAAAAATGGCAAGTGTCTTCTATGATTCATCTTCTAGTAAGAAGGGGGGGGGGGGGGGGGGGGTGGGGGTGGGGGTGGGTTCTAGAACATGTGATAAGAGAAAATCTGTTCAATATGAACCTAAGCAATTTTTTGACATGAAGGATTAAAATCTCCATGACTTCACCCATGAGCGGTTGGAGGATTTAAATATGCTACTCTTAGGCTTTGAGCACATAACTCTTGATAGACAAAGTGAACCGTTGCCATGAGGCAGCGAGGAGAAGGTAGAAGAAGACGAGGAAGACGATGTCCAAAAAGTATCAAAGAAAGAAGTACTAAGCTACATTCGTGGTAAAGTCAACTCCACAAGTAAGCCACTTATACCATTTAAATTTGATATTTTTATTAAACATTTTCATAAAATTACAAGCGAAGATGAGAGTACTTGTATGTATTACAACCATTGTCAATCAAGTTATGCGTGAAGGAAAGGGAGAAGGTTATAGGACTTTGAACAGGCACATGTAATCGAAACACCCAATAGAGTTCGATATAGATAAGTTACATCAACAAATATCCTAGTCCGGTGGTTTATAATTATTAGGCCTATTTCGATATTATGTTGAGAGACAAAAAGTTAGCCTAATAGAATATTTAGCCAAATGTCACCTATTATAAAGTCATGCATCTTTTACGCATCATTTAAAATAAGGATGTGAAACTTTGAATTGAAGCTCACAAAGATACAATTTGAAAACAATGCAGCAAACTACTGTGAAACTATATCACAATAGTAAGCGTGAATTAGTTATTATAATTAATTCTCTTGATATGCAAGTTTCTATTTGTGTGGATATATGGAACGATCCATGGTAGGATGATTCATACATGAGAATTATATGTCATTGGATAGATGATGCATAACAAATACAAAAGAGACTAATATCGCTTAGAATTTTTAACGAACACCATATGACATAAAATATTTTTCATATAATAAATATTATTTTAGGTGAACACTCATTGACTAAGAATATATTTTCAATTGGTTTTGGCAATGCGACCACTAATATTGGATCCATTAATGAACTTGAAACGTTATGTCAACCCATGCTAAGTAAGACTTTTTTCCACATATGATATACTTGCTACATTTTAAATCTTTGCATTAAAGATGGTTTAAATTGTTTAGATTTTCAGATGTTTCCTATAAGATAAGTAGTTGACTTTTTAATTGATCATCCGTTTGTAAATAAGGCATGAAGGAAATTTTGTATTAATAATGGAATGGGATCTAAAAAGTTTAGAGAAGGCATTAAGCAAAGGTGGAATTCTACTTCTCGACTTTTAGAAAGTATAGTTTCTTATAAAGATTTATTATGTTCTTTTGCTATAATGAATATTCTAAACATTCCACAACACCCCAACAATTGAGATGTATGTAGCGGAATGATAAAAGTGCTTAGAGTTTTCCATGAGTGCACTCTAACATTTTCTTAAGTATATTAAACTAGTATTCACTTTTTTCTAATGAATGCGTAAATATACTGACAATGCTGCTTGAAGCTCAAGGCGACCCATTTCTTTAAGTGATTGTTAATGAAATGGCTGCAAAGTGGATGCTATATTGTAAATAAATTCTCGGTATTTGTCCTATTGCTTTTATTCTAGATCCACTTTGTAAGAAAGACATGCTTTTGAAATATTTTAATATATATAATCAAATTGTTGATACATTGTTTAAGACAGAAGATACTTATGCCGTTACTACGATACAAGAACAACAACTAGCGATCCAGGTAGTGGAAGACTTATTTTCTGACCTTTTTACTGTATATAGTAGTCAAGTTCTCGCAACTCCCTCTTCGCACAATGAATGATAGCACAAAGGTTGAAACGACATTGTGCCAATTCAAATGAGTATATGAAACTTGACCACTATTTTAATACAAACTTTGAATTTGGCGACAGTAATATCACATACTTCAACATTTTGGACTGTTAAAAGAGGCATAAGAAGACTTATCCAATTTTCTTTCTAATGGCTCTCTATGTTCTCGTTGCTTTTGCATTAACAATAGCTGCTGAATAAGTTTTCAGCACAACAGGCTTTATCTTAGCATAACAGTGATCAAGATTGTCATCCATTAACGTTGAAGTGTTGGCTTGCATAGAGGATTCGTCGAAGGCAAGAAGTAGAACACAAGAGTCATACGGGGCATCTATTAAAGAAGATGAATACTTCAGCAACTTTGTCCCATCGAGAGGAAGCTCCATTGACTTAACTCTTGACCTTAGGTAAGACGTAATGGGTTAAATAATATTTATTTTTATTATGCAATTGTACTGTAAACAAAATTAATTTGTAAGAGTAGTAATACTACCTTATTTATTTTTTGCACTTAGTTAAAGATAATTTGTAAAGAGAGCAATACTTCCTTATTTATTTTTGTTATTTACTTGCAAAGTCTAAAAGTCATATATAAGAAATAAAGTCAAATATCCCCCCTCTTCTTCTATAATATTTTTAATCCATTAATAAAATTTAGGATTGGGCATCCCCCTGTGTGTAAGGATTTGCTACCAATTAATGAGGCAAACATCATTTATTGTTGCGAAAATAGTGAATTAATTTTCTATGTGAATAAAATTTAGAAAGAAAAAAGGAAAAAAAAGATCACCCAAAAAATATAGATGGATAAGAAAAAGAAAGGAAAAAAAGGACAAAAATAAAAAAGAATGTAAAAAAAAAAAGAGAGCTAATTCACGAGCCTAAATCGGTCTGTAAACCATCGATTCACATGAACTGGCCCTATCCTTCCTGTCATAGGCTGGTACCGGTTCACTTCTCCCTCAACCCATGACCTAACAGATCAAGGATGAGTCCAAGCTGCACCTACTCAAAATTTTCCTTTCCAACATTTATGGGTCATTCAATAATTTTTTAAAACTTTGACAAGGCATTTTTATGATTTTTGTATCCTAGTTTTTATATTATTCCTAACATACAATGTGAGATGTTTAGAATTAAAACTCTCTTTCAATAAATTCCTTTTAAAACCTTTTTCTTTCCCTCATCGTCCTAAATCCATACTCACTACCACCACCAATTTCACTATCTACAAATTCATCAATATTAATCTCATATGTGTTTCTTTCCTTAGCATACCCATTATCATAGATTCATAGACATTACAATTTCACAATAATAAATCCATTTCTATGGAGTTGGCTAGTTTAAATATTGTGATGCTTAAGTTGTTATTGGTTTGTTAGTAATATTTAAGAATAAGTGGGCCTTTATGTATTTGTTCCTTTTCTTTTTCTTTTTATTTATTTTTATCTCTTATACAGAAATATATCTTTTTTTTTATGAGATTTATTACATTGATTAATTAGGTAGATTTCATTCTTTTAGAAGAAACAATAGTATCCCCGGCATAAAATATTTTAATACTTGAAGAGATGTGTCTACCTATTTGATTAAGTTTTCATACTTTAAATATTTCATTTGTCATTCCTTTTGTATCAATTGGTTCCATCAATAAAGTTCATCTTTTTTTGGAAAAAATGCTTGATAAATATAAAAAGAAATAAAAATGTGAATCTCTTAAATAAGATAACTAGTTTCTTATAACAACTCTAAAGGTTCCTTGTACAGAGCGAATGCTTATACACGTATTAAAAAATCTTTTTTTTTTATATATATTTTAGTGCATTCAACAGTTCCTTTTCATGTATCACATATCCTCATCATTTTTTTTTTTAAAAAAGAAGAAGTAGAAAACAGTTGTTTCTTTGAATAATTCGCATCATAATAAAAGGTGAGTTTGACCTTTGGATTATTGGGACTTGATAACCAAATGAGCACGCTAGATTGCAGATCTTGATGTTCCGGCCTATTAAATGTGGGAGGGGTCACAACTGGTGTCCGTATACCATGAGAACAGGTGGCCACAATACTAAGTATGACCTAAACTATGAGGACATCGGCTTGACAGTTGTATCTTAGTGGTCCACCCTCACTTCCATGAGCTCCCACAAGGGCACAAACTGTTGAATGAGTAGTTGGCAAGAATTAATACTCAAAGAAATAATATTGAAGGCTGATAAATGATTGGTTATTTCTTCCATCACACATCCTATCTTTATTGCATGCTCTATTTTGTACTCATCTAATCAGGCATGATAGTGTAGAGTTATGGATGGAAAGACTAAATAAAATTGAAAGTGTTAATCCAGCAACTATTAAGCCATTAACAAAACATACTACCTTAATACGAGGGTTATCAACATGCACTTATTAGAATCTTACATGATTTTGTTTGGTGCGAAATTCATATGAGGTAGTAAATTCCATGAAATAGATTTGGTATTTCAAATAATTAATTGAAGTTAATTTGTGGCAACATTCTTAAAAGCTATCAAGATAGTACATTTATATCCCTTCAAAATATGTTAGACATTATAAAGTTTCTTCTTTAATCTCTAATGTATTATCAAATGAATATATATTTGTATTAGTATAATTATAATTATTTGGAAGATCAACTCGTCACCATATTTGACTTGTTTGGATTGTTTTACATAAAAAAAATCGAGAAAAATTGTCAATTAGACAATGAATTAACATGAAAAATAATCACATGTTTATACTTATACGAATGATTGGCTTGTTATATATATATTTTAATGAGTATAACATTTTAAAACTTCCTGTAGCATCTGTCATCTTATAACCACTCTAAAGATGATGGCTCTGTACAGAATCAATACTTATACACCAATTAAAAAAAATTGCTTTTTATATTTTAGTGCATTCAATAGTTCCTTTTCATGGTATCGCATCTCCTCATTTTTCTTTACATCTCTAGTGAATTGAATATTTTGTATGATGTATTAGGACATTTCTAATTTTAAGTATTCTATTTAAGATTTTTAGGTATTATATTAATATTTAAAAAAAATTCTATTTAAGCACTTCCTCACTTTATCCTTAGGTTATTAAGGAGAGTTCATAGGTATTACCATAGATTCTTAATAAAAGTTCTTAAATAATATTTCTCAGAAAAAAATTAAAAAAAACAATAAATTTAAACTATTTTTTATAGTATCTCATGAAAAATCTCAAAAAGTATCAAGTTTTTTCTCTATTATTTAAAATCTCAAAAAGTATATCCTTAATTTCAAAATTTGACGTGAAAAATTAAGATGGAAACGCTCTAATTTAATAAAAGGAAAAAAAAAAAAAACAATTCTTTCTTGAATCATTCGCATAACTATAAAAGCTAAGTTTGACCCTCGCATTATCGGAACCTGATAATTATTAAGTAATTTAAATATAATGTTTATGTGATGTCTGTTTATTATAAGAAAAAGGTGGCCACCACAATAATAAATAAGACCTAAACTGTGAGGAACCACCCCCGTTATTACAACTTTGACAAATACTTGATTGATAATTGCACCTTAATGGTCCTTCAACCTCACTTCAAAGAATTCTCACTAGGACACAATGTGTTGAAAGAACAGTTGACAAGCATTAATATTCAAAGAAATAATATTAAAGATTGATGATATCTTAGGATGTGTACATTTTGTTACATAGTTATGCTGTGGCATAAGTATGGAAAGGTTTAAAATAACTAAAACTTCACAAATGATAAATATTTCACTGTTATTTCCTCAATTCGTATATTGTTTTCCAAATTCAATATTTTACATTCTACAACTATCAATTAAATTACAAATTAAACTAAACTAAAGTAATTAACACAAGTTATAACAACCCATTTTATGATCCATCAATCTCAATATACTAGCGCTAAACCCAATCCAATGCTATGAATGTCAACACCATAATTATCTTTCTCAGTACTTGAAAAGAAAAACAAAAAGAATTCTCTAAATAGGGTGAACAAAAGCCTACTATATAACCACAAGCACGTGCATATATACTACAACAAATATGCACATGGATACCTAATCTAATACAACAAGTACTAGGTTATTATCTTTGATATTAATCATTAAATAGCATAATTCAAAGTCATATGCATCTAACTTTAAACTTGGAGTATCTTACAAAACACATTTTTATTAATTAAACAACACCCGCAACATCAATGTATCTTTTAGTCTTGTGCTCCCATATTCATCACTGCATCAATCTATTAGAAGACTAGTCCACTCACAAGCATCTACCATAGAACCTCATAGCCTTCATAGTGACATGACTTGTAGTTTCTCTTTACAATCTTTTAATCTATTTTCATAGTGACACTATGATTAGCAACCTGCTAATAACATCAATGCCTAAAACTACCGAATAATCTTAGTGTATGACTTTACTAGGAACACTGTCACACACTGATCATAGGGTGCCGCATCCACTCACCAATGATCAAGATCCTTGGCTATAGCCAAACACAAGTAATAAACAAATATGTTATCACTTTGATTGTGATATATTTTTAACTAGACTAACATGCACAATAAAATAAAGAAGGTCACAAACAAGCGTCCTATGTTACTAAACTTCTCATTTCATTAATATCACTTAACCATGATTCACATTATACAACGCACAATACAACAAACAAGGTCACATACAAGCATCCTATGTCACCAAACTTCCCATTTCATTAATATCACTTAACTATGATTCACATTATATAATATCATATCACAAAACCATACTTAATTAAAAAATATGATCACAACCTAACGCTAGGTCTTTAATTAATCAGTCAAAGGACTTTACTTATGAATGTACTTAATTAATTCTAATTTTACCTTATGATTATTTTTATACCATACATATTTATAATTACTTACTAACAAATATTAAATAAAAAAAAGCTAATAAACAACTTATCCAATAAAAACTTTTAAATCATTTATTTACTTATAGCTATTACTATTATCATTATTTACTTGTGCTCTTACATATATTGATGGTATTGTTACTTATTCATTGATTCTTTACCTATATTTACGCACATGTATTATTTTTATTACATATTTACTCAATTGATTATTATTATCACTATTTAAGGTTGTAAGTATTGTTTATACGCTTGAGTTGTTATTTCATTTGTTATAATTATGTTAGCTATTCATATTAGAGTGTTATTTTCTAATCGATATATTATTGTGTTTAACTTTATTAGTAGTTAATAATTTTAGATCTTTAATTAAAATTAGTTTATAATTTATGGGGATAAAAGTTAAATTTAAATTGTTGACTTTAATATATATTTAAATTGGTTTCAAATTTTGAATTGAATCAATGCGTATTTAAAGGATTTTAAATATTTATTATGAGTCAACACTATCATTACTATCAATTAGAATTATCCACGGATAAATATGCATTCAACACTAAATTTATTACCAATCTATCAACCTTTTCCATTTCATCTATTTATTTATTCAATCTTTTCTTTTTATACTATTAACTTTTCAATTTAACTTTTTCTTCCTTTTTTTTTTTTACTATACTAGCAAATTTATAATTCATGCTTACCATTAAAATAATATGAATAGCTATTACCTAGTAAGACTAGCATTAGTTTTAATATGATAAACATATTAATTCAATTATTATTATTTTTTTATCTAACATCTTATAATTTTTTTTGTTACACTTTGGAAAAATGTTTCTTTCTTTTTTTTTTTTCCTAACAAAAAACTCCTTGACAAATGAATCAAACACCCTTTTCCTCAACACATTTTCCATTATAAAAAATATTGAAATGGACCTACTTTTCCTTCATAATTTCTTATCACCAATAATTCATAACTTGATTTTCAACTATCAAAATTAACAACTTTTCAATTCTTAATCAATTGAGCACTACCATGGTTATTGATTTTTGTGAGTCAACCAACAATCTTTATCACCTTCAAAATTTTCCCAATAACTCTTTACATTGTTGATTTTGTTGTCACAAACACTCATAAACTTATTTAATATATTAACTAAAATTAATCATGTTTCAACTCTTGACAAATTGACACTCGCAACTTGCCTTAACCAATCAACAATTCAAAATATACTTTTCAAGTTTCTTCAAATCTAATTGTAAGAACAACTTGTCTATGCTTTTAATTTACACATGTCAACTAACTAATATCTAACAACATCTTAATGAAAATTTTATGTAATTCTTTAAAATCTTAAAATCAATTCTTCTTGTTAGGTTTCCATTTTCTATAGCTTCCGCACTTTAATAATGCTTATAAGATTATTACATAATTCCAAGATCACGTAATGATTATAAAACAATCTTCAATAATAATGGCTTCTAATCATTGGAGTAAAAGTGTTTTACCTCAAGGATTTGTTCACACGAGATTGTAAGTGCCACTCACACTTGCCAACACCAAATCACTGCCTTCTAGTTTTCTAAACATGAATTGAAACCCCTAATACTCCACTTCTCCTAAATGTTAACATCCTTGACTCAACAGGTCGAACTTCTCCCAGTTCTTGCCAAAAATGCTGCATTAAAACACAAATCAATAATAAAACTAAGGTTTTAAGGTTTAACTGTTTACCTTTGCTCAAGATCCCACTTTGAACTCCTAGAATTCCTAAAAACTCTAAATATTTCCTATTTAAAATTTCCTAATCCATGACAAGTAGATGGGATTAGGCTATTTCTCAATCAAAATCAATAAAGAAGCCAAAGAGAGAAGGGAGCTCTTACCTTTTCTCTAGGTAGGTCATGGTATAAAAGAGAAATTCCTAAGGTTTCTATGCTTTTTATTATTACTCTCTTTTTTTTACCTATAGTTTTAATGAGGTACATGTTGCTTACTATGGGAGAGTGACTATTGAATCCTTTGCAATACCAATAAATAAGCAATTTTTTTAATAATACTTTGAGGAGAAAAATACCGAAGTGCCCCTTAATTTTGAAATTATTTTCTTGGGATATTTCAAATAAATAATTGTTTACACCATTTAAAATTCTTTCATAACACATCATATCTTTATTACATGCTCTATTTTGCACTTATATAATAGATATCATAGTGTGTAAGCGAAGTTATGAATGGAAAAACCAAATAAAATTGAAAGTGTTAATCCAGTAACTATTGAGTCATTAACAAAACTTACTACCTTGACAGTAGGGATTGTCAACTTGTGTTTATTAGAATCTTATTTGGTTATGTTTGACATCAAATTCATATAAGGTATTAAATTCCATAAAATAGATTCGATATTATAAATAATTGATTAGAGGTAATTTATGGTGACATTTCTTGGGAGTTATCAAGATTAAGGAGACATCCTTAATATTTACAATAGTGCAATTATATCCCTCGAAAAATATTGGACACTATAAAGCCTTCTTCTCTAATCTCTAATGCGTTACCAAGTAAATATATATTCATGCTAATATATAATTATAATTATAATTATAATTATAATTATTTGGGAGATCAACTCATCATCATATTCGAATTGTTTTGATTGCTTCACATCAAATAAATGAAGAAAAATTCTCAGTTAGACGATGAATCAACATGAAAAACAGTCACATGTTTATACTTATACGAATGATTAGCTTGGTATATATATTTTAATGGGTATAAGTATAATATTTTAAAACTTGATGCCGCGTCTGTCATCTTAATATTTTAAAGACAATTCAATATCTACCGTATTAGACTAATCATAATATCCATAGACGTATTCCAACTAAAAAAATAAGATGCTTTAATTATTGCCAGAGGAAAAAGACCTCGCATCTCTTTTCACCGCCCACTCGAAATAAGCTGCTTTCATTGCCCCCGTCTTGCTTCTTTCTCTCTCTCTCAAGTTGCGGATCTTACAGCCATCAAATGGAAATATATATATATATATATAATATTTATGTATTATCGTAACGTGTTATTATGTTAAAACTTTTCAACATCCAATGGGAATCTCATCAAATGCTTTGATTGTCAGTATATATCTAGACTTCAATGAATTAGTTGGACATGGACTGCCACCTATTTTTGGTTGACGAAGCCAGTTGTTCATTTCTGGATAACTGATGAGTGCTGCCGTGGATGTAGATGGCTTTCCTTTCTTTACTTTGCTTGGTGGTGTAGGAAATATCACAATGACCTTTTCAAGTGGCTACATACAAACATCCAACAGTTGGAATCAAGGACATTTATAGGTTATAGTTCCTTTTGTTTTTTGTTTTAATGTGGATTTGGAATAGGTTGTTTTGAGTTCTTATTTACTTACTTAATTATTTTTATGCATAATTTTTTTTTTTTTTTGGCTGCATGCTTGTTATGTACTATTTTCTAGCACAAGATTTACTAACTACCTACTAGAAAAGAACACATATCATGGGTTCTGAAGAAGAAAACACATAATATTAGCTTTTGTAATTTTCCCTTTAATTACTTATATGCTTTTTTTATTTAATTTTACAAACAACCTTGTACTTCTTTCCAAATGTTCGACCCAACAAAGAAAAACCATTTCTGTATAATGATTTAAATCTGTTACATAGCATAGCACAAATATGTACCAAAATAGGCAGTCAACGAGATTATTTTCACCCAATTCGAATCTTTCCCTATCATTATCATTGTGGGTTTGAAATATATTATTAAATGATATATGCAGTCAGCAAAATATATTCAAAAATTAAAATCATCTAGCTTAAGGAACTCAACAAGAAGTGGAAAAACATGTCACCATTACGACAAGCTTATTTATGATCGACCCTATAACAACCTTAAAACTATTTTTGCTTGCACGATTGAACAAAACGACTTTCAGTTCATAAATTCACACCTTTTAGGTATAGCTGCTCGTATGGTATGATGTGCCGTATAACGTTCAAGTTTGAATTCTTTTTATGCAGTAACATGGTATCTAAGATGGTGTTATATTGTCAAACTGTCAAGAGGGCTTTTTACGAAACTCCTGAGATAGAGTTTCTTAAACGAAATCAGTCTGTTTGCCTCCTTGCGTATACATGGAGTTTTGTGGTTCATACATATGAATATGATTTAAATGGCTAGTATTTGGGATTAGTGGACTAGACACGTGTCTAACTTATTAAAAGATTTATCGATCCAACAAATGTGACTAATTCAATCAATTAAAGAAAACAAATTGTATTTTTAATTCTTAATATTTATCTATTATTCTATTTGAGTTTTTTTTTTATTCGAATTCTTAACATTTTTAAAACTTTCTAAAAATAGAATTTTCATTAATTACATTAAAATTTCTATACATCTTAAGTATGCATTAACTCCCAATTAGCCTTACACTAGTTAATCAAGGTGACTAAAGTACACACAAATTTTTTCAATCCCTTTCTTAATTTTATTAACTATTTTTATTTTTATTATATTATATTATTATATTTATTTAATATTATTTTTTATTATATTATGTAAATAAATATATTTAATATTATCATTTTTTTCAAGTTAATTATTATAGAAAAATTTGAAGTTAATAAGTATTACGGATTAATGGGAAACTTAATCTATTTGATGGAAATTCTTTTTTTTTTTTTTGTAAAGTTTTGAAAATGTTGAAAACTCAATAAAAAATAACAACTAAATAAAAAGTGGGTAAATATTACGAATTAAAAACATACTTTTTCCTAAATTAAATAGCTAATTTGGTTTAACTTAAATGGTGAAAGGTGAATCAACTAAGTCCCCAGCTTCTGAAACACATGCCATAGTGATCTATTTATTTTCCTTTTGTGTAGTCAATTACAATTGTACTGGACTTATAACAGCATAAGGTTTATAACATGAATATGTCAAACTTATACCTCTTTTGATATAATGTATTATACTACGCTCCCAGCAATTTATACCTTAATATGACTAAGGTTTAATTTATATGTAAAATCACGTGTGTGTCCACTTTGTCTCTATTATTGATGTTGGCATCTCACCATCTACCATTCCACACATAACTACAATACAATAACCTGTAGGGTAGAGAGCTATTCGATCTAAAATTATCAAATGCTTAGCTAGATATCGTGTATATTCAACTTTATGTTGATGTTGTGAGTATTTTCTTTTCTTGTAAGCAGAATTTACAAAGTTACTATTTAAAAAAAAAAAAACTCATCATTACCATTTCTTCAATTAGACATAATAATAATAATAATAATAATAACTTGTGAATTCATGTATATATCCGCCATCAAAAGCAACATAATATGTGCACATAATTAAAGACACATCAGTCTCAAACTGCTCCGTGTATTGAAATGAAAATGTCCCCTTCATTGAGCTTTTATTTCATCATTTTCTTGCGAAATTGAAAATAAAATCATGCATAGTATATATGAGATGACAAATAAACACTATGTCCGTGAAAATCAAAAGATTTAAAAGACATCTTATCCACATTGAAAGAGAGGAAAATGATTCGATTCCTTCTCTTCACATTTGTTTTCCTAATTAAAAACGAAAATCCACCCAATGGGCGATAATCATTATTTTTATTATTTTTCTTTTTTTGTTTCCAATAATACTTTTTTCACCTTTTTTTTGTTTTTCCTTCTTAATAAAGTGGTGCACCAATTAATCTTGGTGTTGGTATTGCGACGAGTCGGGTCGCCCTTGGCGCAGTAAGTCCGAACACATCACCCATATCCATCTCACTCGGCTTCATGCCATCTGGCAATTCCCACGTGAAGCAATGTAGAAGGTGCGCAACCGCCAAGTCAAGCGCGTAAAGACCCAATTGCATTCCAGGGCACGACCTCCGACCCGACCCGAATGGAATAAACTCGAAATTGCTCCCCTTATAGTCAGGCATGCCGAGTCTCAAAAATCTGGAAGGCTTGAAACTTTCGGGATCCTCCCACGCGCTTGGGTCTCTTCCAATGGCCCACGCGTTAACCATGACACGTGACTTTGCAGGGATGAAGTAGCCCGACACGACGGCGTCCTCTGAGGTCTCGTGGAGGAGGAGAGGGATTGGAGGGTGGAGGCGGAGCGTTTCTTTCAACGTGCAACGGAGGTACGTGAGCTTCTCGAGATCGGATTCCTCCACACGCTTGTCGAGACCGACCACGTCAGCAAGTTCTTGCTGGACCTTCCGGAGGTCCTCTGGGCTTCTCATGAGCTCTGCCATGGCCCACTCTATGGCTGATGCCACCGTCTCTGTGCCACCAAACATCACGTCCTGCGAAATTGAATACAAAAAAGGACCATACTCAATACTTCTACAGTTTAAAATATTGACGGTGCAAGAATATTTGTCAAAAGGTTAATTAAAGAACCTTTTTCACATTTTTATATATCGAATTTTTCTTTCACAAGACATGCAATTATCATTAAAAAATATAGGACTTTTGCCATTTAACAAGTACTATAAAAGTATACGTTAATATATTTGATAAAAACATTAGGCGGCCATTACGTATCCGTATTATGATGGGTATTTTAAAAAATAATAATAAATGATATATGAACTTGTTTAAAAAATGCAGTACTTAATTAGCTGATGTTAAAAGAAGAGTGATATGCAACACTGCATAAATATTGAAAATAACTTTTCTTCGAATATAACTATTTTATTTATTTTTAAATTTATTAAACGAATATATTCTCCATATCATGTATGATTGCAGAAAAACCATTGCACTTTTTGAGCAAGATTAGTGTCTATGAAGGTGATCTTCTGCTTTGAAAATTTTTAAACCATCACAAGTGTCACTATTAATAATATATTATCGATGTGCTTTGTATTTCTATTTCAAGATCACCTCAAAACTGCGCATTTGTTTGAATTAATTTAAAATTGCAAAAAGAAATGTAAAATTATTATCAAAATTTATAGGTATAAAGAAGAAAAGATGGAGAGAACTGATTTGTATCTGGTCAGGAATGGTATTAATTTTTTGTAGAGAAAAAAAAAAAAAAAAAACTGCCTGCATCCACATACCTTACCCAAAACCACCAAGGCCACATATTTTATGAGAAACAAACAATTACTTATTTATTAATTTTATTAGCTAAAAAGTAAACCAGTGGCGACCGCGGGTTCACGTGAAAAATGAAGAAAAAGGCCAAAAACAAGAAGAGGCAGTGTCCGTCTAAAACATCTTAGAAATTCATTTCCCCACACCCTTGTTATATCGGCAAAATGATAGTTTTTGATCTCGTGCTCGTCAAAGATTACACTTCTTAGTTACTATTTTGTCCAGTGTCGGGGTTTAGAGTTCTTTTCCAATATTATTATTGTTTTGGATGTCCTACTTTATTTTTGTTTATCATTCCTCGCGTATTTGCGGATTTACTCGATGCTCGCGTACAGGGGAATCTTAAAGCTGTCTACTTACCATAATAATTGCCTTGATGTTGTCCCTTGTCAGCCTGATGGCGTTTTGTAGATCCGCCGACTCATTTACTTTCGCTTCCTCGCTGAAGAATGCCAACAGTTCGTCCACCATATCCTCATCACCATCATCTACGACTCCATTCTTACTATCCCTCTTCTTTATGTGATCATCGATTATGGTGTCGATAAACCGATCCAGCGACTTGCGTGCCTTAACAACCCTATCATTGAGACCTTGCGGATCAACCCATGTCAGGGAAGGTATGAAATCGGCTATATTGAAAGCTCCAAAGAGTTTGGAGAATTCTTGCAATATGCCAATGAATTCATCCTGGCCCTCGGACGAACTCGACCCGAACGCCGCTCGAAATATAATGTTCCGGGTTAGGGCGAATATCAACTCGCCGATATTTACCGCCATCCCGGACGAGGCAGCCACGGTTCGGATGGTGGCGTCCACTTCATCACGGACCGATTGCCAAGACTCGGCCCGTTTTCGACTGAAAAGTTTCATGACGCATAGTTTCCTCATTTGGCGCCAGAATGGGCCGTAATGGGCAAAAGCCATGTCGGCCCGGTCGTAGGTTAGGTAGCTTATGGCGATGGTGGCGGGCCGGTTTGAAAAAATATTGTCGTGCACTTGGAGGACTTGTCGGGCGATGTCAGGGGACGACACCGCCACCATGTTGAGGTACCCCATCTTGAGGCGGAAGATCCCGCCGTGTTTCTTGGCAAGTTTAGCAAGCCCTCGGTGCGTTAACTGGTCCATCATTAGCATGTTGCCAATGATGGGCAGGCCTTTCGGGCCGGGCGGGTATGGCGGCTTACGGCGGACTAAGAGGCCTAATAAGAGAATTAATGGGATTATCGAGATGATTGCCATAGTATATGGTTGATCAAGTGGAAGAGACTGTAGTAAGGAATTATAATCCATGGTTTTACAATTTTTTTTTTCCCGAAATGTTTGGTTCCTAGTACTGTAATAAGTTTAGGTTGTGTTTAGGTTTAGGGCATAGGAGAGATATGGAGGGATGCAACTCAGGATGTTGCTAGATTGGAGAAGATGTGGTGGTTTCTTATATACAAGTTTTTAGAAGTTGCTTGTCAGTAAGCTCAAACGGGAAAATAATAATAATAATAATTATTTTTATTATATACGGTTTACGTATTTGTTTTTTCCCGACATCTCCCATAAGTATCATGTACCCTTTTTCCTTCAATGAGTGAGCAAACGGTAGGACCCCTGCGTTATTTTCACATTTGTTGTCTTATACAGTATGAAGAGCACAAGGTGATTTCTTTCTAAAAATAATATGATCACAGAAAAAAAAAATATTTACATATTTAATATAGTGCAATACATACATACATACACATACATCCATACATGTATATATACATCCTTCTAACTTAAAAAAAAAAAAGAAAAGAAAAGAAAAGGATTTATTGTGTCATAATTGTAAAACTAGGTTTCTCAGATCACATTACACCAACAATTATCATTCTAATGTTGTTACTTTAATGTAGGTTGGGGCGGCAGCTAACATATTTTGGTCCTTCATCCGATAGCACCTCTATTTTTGCTATGTAATTACCATAATAAGTCGCCATCTTGATACATATAAGGATCTATAACCGTTTCTCTATTAATAAATAAAAGTTATATAATATTGTAATTTCTAAATCTAAGTTTTTTTAATAGTTTTTGTTTTATTGTTTGTCATACCCATATAAGAACTTTTTTAAATAAGAGTCTTGGTTTTATTTGGCGATTATACAAGAATAATATTTTCTAGGTTAATATAACCTATCTTTGTGTGTGATATGTGCCCGTTTGTAGATTTGATATTTAATACCCCATTCATTTCGGATTTATTTTATCATTACTATATGATATAAGTTTCTATATCCTAACGTGTTTCAATGAATCAAATTCATATTTCGTTGAGAACAAAAAAAAGAATCCCATTGTTCATCTTAAAAGTGAATTACCACTCCAAATTGTTGTTGAATGCTTCCGAAAAAAAAAAAAAAAAAGCCCGGGGGAGGTGGTTTAGTTTTAAGTCCTCTTTCAGTGGATTAGGATAAATAATGTGCATGTGCAAATGTAAAAATTCGAGGATCAAAGTATAATTTTATCCTTCCTTTTAATTAGGCGACAACCTTATTGTCAGTCGGTTGAGGAACATAGAAATGTTTGTAAATTGTAACAATTTCTAGAATAGTTACTTTTCTTAAAACACCCATAAGATATTGTTTTTCACCTTATTTTTTTTCATAGAATTGGGTCGGCAGTTAAAATCCACCTAACTAATTAATATCATCCGGACAAAGTGTATTGCAAGTTATTCACGAGTATGTCGAAATCCATTCAAGTGAATTACTAAAACTCTTATAATTGTGATAACATATGATTGGGTTGTTAAAATTTTAAACAACTCGTCTAAATTCGAAGTTCTCTATACTCGTATCATCGCATTAACACAAGTCCTCGAGGTCTATGGCCATGCATATAGGAGATACCAACTAGGAGACTTAAATGCTGCAAAAACATAAATATAAAAGTTTTAAATATGAAAAATGATATTGGAATTTATACACAAAACAATAAAACCACATGTGGTTCTCCTTTTCAACATAAAAAAATTCAATAGCATGTATTCTTTACCTTCTGGTAAAAAGTTAAAAGTTAAAAAATAAAAAATCTAAAAATTGAAGATTTAGATCACCCATTTAAAACTTATAAAAAATTCAATAGTATATTGCACATTCAAAACATTGATGAGTTAATTGAATTTTTGGTAGGCATATAAATAACTTGTTGTGTACTCATTCAATTAATTATGTTTTTGATTACTCAGGCTGTATGTAAGATCGCATTCGTTCTCTTATTCCCCTAGACTACATAAGGTATGATTATAACAAAAGGAACATACTTGTGTGATATAGAAAGCACCATTACCATTACATACAAATATAATTAATAAATGACAGACATTTGATTTTGATAATATGCAATCAATTAGAAATTCAATGCATTTACGTCAATTTCACCATGCAAAGCCGAAGTAATTTGGATTGGATTCCACGTTTCGTTCAGGACAAAAATTGCATCATTCGCTACAAAGAAAGTGACCAAGAAACATGGCAATTTTATGGCGCCATTTCGTTTTCTTTGGCAAATTAAACTTCTTTTCGCTTAGAAAATAAGAAATGAAGAGAATGAGATATTTTTGTCCGTCAAATTGGGAATTCAAAATCGAATTGGACGTCAAGTGATGAAATGAACCTTTCGTTTTAGTCGCATTTTTATTTTATTTGATTTCTTTTTAGGCGATGATTCAAAAGAGTTTAAAAGTAAGAATACTTCCTCATCCCGCTTCTTATAAGAATCAAACTTGAATTACCTAAACAATTTAGACGAATATTTTCAACATTAGTGATATATCTAGTTGACTTTATATCAATAAAATAGAATAAATATTACTCTCTGATAAAATTATTATTATATTTGCTTGGTTAATTATATGATGCGGACATCTTGGCAGACACAAGTTGACACATGGGTGGATACACGGTCATGTATCGCGTCAGATTTTCACACGGTCATCTAGAGGCATGGCCGTGTATACGAAAGGGAATAGACGTGCGTATTATTATTTATTTCCACGTGTACATTTATATTTCTCCCTTTTAGATATTTTACGGGGAAGTATATATATACCTTTGTCAGAACATTTTAGGATTACGTTTTATTATATCATTGAAACACACTTCGAGAGACGGTTTTCTCTTAATCTTCAATTGTGCGCAATTGAGTTAATTCCCGAATAGACTCTGATTTGTGTTTGTTTATTCTTGAGTTCCAATCCTAGAATTGGTCTCGGTTTTACGCTTTCCTCGCTGCATCAGTTGGTATCAGAGCAAGGCAATTTCCTGCGGAGATGTCGGCTAACGATGGTGTCGATGGTGGTCGCGTTCTTGACCTTGATCGAGATGCGGAAGTCCAAGGAGTCAATCAATGGGCTCGAAGGGCAGTGGTTGAAACCATGGAGCAGAGGCTAGGGCGTGTAAAACAACGACTGGAGGATCTGGTGGCGCGGTTCGACGCCATAGTGATGGACCACAACGGACACAGGGGCGTTGTTGGGAATCGACCGGGGGTAGCAGTTGCTCGCGGCGGCCCTATCAATGAATTTGTTGCTGGAAATCAATGGAACCGGAGAATTGATGAAAGCTCTTCTGAGGAGGAGGAAGGATTTATGCAGAGGAGGGAACAACCACCGAGAAGGGGTGGTATTGGTGGTGGTAGATACCGTGGAGTGGATGACCGGAATAATCAGGCGTATGGTGGCAGGTATCGACGAAACCACCAAGGGTTCGACCATGCTGAAGGCGGAGACTTTCGTCTTAAGGTAGATATTCCTTCTTTTAATGGCAATTTCAATATAGAGGAATTTTTGGATTGGTTGGTGGAGGTCGATAGGTTCTTTGATTATATGGAGGTTCCTGAAGATAGAAGGGTAAGAATGGTTGCTTGTAGACTGAAAGGCGAGGCGTCTGCATGGTGGGATCGGTTGCAGAACCGTAGACAAAGGGAAGGGCGGCAACCTATTAGAACATGGTACTGCATGAGAAATCTATTGCAGAGAGACTTCTTGCAACCTGACTACGAGCAAATTCTTTTCCAACAGTACCAATGGTGTCGACAAGGACAAAGAACGGTGCATGAGTACACCGCTGAATTCATAAGATTAGCGGAGAGGAATGATCTGAGGGAGATTGAGGGTCAACAGGTGGCACGGTTTGTAGACGGGTTGAAGCCTCAAGTTAGAGATATGATAGGAGTGATGGTGTTCAGAACCGTGAATGAAGCCAAGAACTTGGCCCTCCGGGCTGAAATGATGATACAAGAGCAGAGCGTAAGGTTGGGAGGAGGTAAAAGAAATTATACTTACGATAATCCCGGTAGCAGTAGTAGGGTGATTGGTGAAAGACCTAGAGGAGCTATTGAAAAACCAATGGGAAGCATGGAAAGAAAAGAAGACAAGGCTGAAGGAAAGAGACCACTGGAGAGTAAAGAAGTCCCAAGGCAAAACAATCCATATGCCAAACCAATATTGGGAAAATGCTATAGATGTAATCATCCGGGACATCGATCGAATGAATGCCCGAATCGACGAACTGTAAACATTGTCGAAAGGGAAGAGGAGGAGGAAGTGTGTTGTGAGCCCGACGGTAACGAAGATTACTATGAAGAGGTTGATGATGTGGTGGAGCCTGACTATGTAATTAGAAGGATGATGTTAGCACCGAAACAAGAGGGTAGTTCACAGCGACACCAGTTTTTTCGCACTAGGTGCACGATTGGTGGGAGAGTGTTTGACCTAATTGTCGACAGTGGGAGCTGTGAGAACATCATCGGAAAGGAGGTCGTGAAGAAACTCCAACTATCGATAGAGAAACATCCGAGTCCTTACACCATCGGATGGATTAAAGCGGCAGAGCGAATAGAGGTGAAAGAGAGATGTCGAGTTCCTTTTTCGATAGGTAAATATCGGGATGAGGTATACTGCGACATCGTCGATATGGACGCGTGTCATTTGTTGTTCGGACGGCCCTGGCAATTTGATGTAGATGCCCAACATGCCGGGAAGGAGAACAAATATAGGTTGGAGAAGGAGGGAGTGAAGTATACGCTACTGCCATTAACGGATAAGCGACCCAAAACCCAGAAGGTGGAAGGAAAATCTTTTATGGCGATCACTCAATCGGAAAGGGAAATGACCGAGGACATTAAGGAGTCACGCTTGATGCATGTTCTCGTAGTGAAGAATGCGGGAGAGGACATGAGTAACGCAGAGACTCTGGAGGAAGTGAAGGGATTACTAGAGGAATTTAAAGAAGTAGTTCTGGAAGACTTACCAGAGGGACTACCTCCATTACAAGACATCCAGCATCACATCGACTTGGTGCCTGGAGCTAGTCTTCTTAACCTCCCTCACTACCGGATGAGTCCCAAAGAAACGGAGGTCTTATAGGAGAAGGTCCAGGACTTACTCGACAAAGGATTCATTCGAGATAGCATGAGTCCATGTACCGTATCAGCACTACTAATGCCTAAGAAGGATGGGAGTTGGAGGATGTGCGTGGACAGCCGGGCGATCAACAAGATCACAATTGGGTATAAATTCCCAATACCTCGCATTGAGGACCTGTTGGATCGGTTGAGTGGGGCAGTAGTATTCTCCAAGGTAGATCTCAGAAGCGAGTATCATCAAATTCGGGTCAGACTTGGGGATGAGTGAAAGACCGCCTTCAAGACGAAAGAGGGGTTGTACGAATGGATGGTTATGCCATTCGGACTCAGCAATGCACCGAGTACATTCATGCGCGTGATGAATCGGGTACTTAAATCATTTATAGGTCGGTTCGTTGTTGTATATTTTGATGATATCCTAATATATAGCAAGACTCGGGAAGAACATCTAGTTCACTTAAAGGATGTTTTGACGGTACTGAAAGAGAATAAGCTCTATGCTAATCTCAAGAAATGTGTATTCATGTCACCGAGGTTGCTGTTCTTAGGATTCATAGTGAGTGGAGAAGGGATCACGGTGGATGAGGATAAGGTGCGAGCCATCAGGGATTGACTTACTCCTAAGACCATCACCGAGTTGAGAAGTTTCTTGGGGTTAGCGGGATTCTACAGGCGTTTCATCCGGCATTTTAGCATGGTGGTGGCTCCCTTGACTGAGTGCTTAAAGAAAGGAAAGTTTCACTAGGACGGAGAAGCTGAGTCCGGATTCGCAGTGTTCAAAGAGAGACTATGTAGTGCACCGGTGCTGGCCTTACCGGACTTCGACAAACTATTTGAAGTTGACTGTGATGCCAGTGGTGTAGGTATTGGGGCGGTACTCTCTCAGGAGAAGAGACTTGTAGCTTTCCATAGTGAGAAACTTTGCGAGGCCAGGAGAAAATGGTCCACGTACGACAAAGAATTTTATTCCGTGGTTAGAGCCTTGAGGATGTGGGAGCACTATTTGGTTGGCAAAGAGTTTATCTTATACTCAGATTGTGTCGCCTTGAAACACCTGAGCAATCAAACCCGCATTTGCAAAGACATGCATGCCAGATAGATACAGTTTTTGCAGAAGTTCTCGTTTCGCTTGATGCATAAATCTGGGGTTCAGAACAAGGTGGCCGACGCATTAAGCCGAAGAGCGGATTTGCTAGTGATTATGAGAGCTGAGGTGGTTGGATTTGAGCAGTTGAAGGAACTGTATGAGACGGATGAAGATTTCGGAGTTACCTGGAGAAAATGCACCAATAAGGAACCCAATGACAGTTATTACATTCTGGAGGGTTATTTGATGAGGGGAAACCAACTGTGCATCCCTGAATCCTCCTTGAGAGAGAAGGTGATCCGAGATCTCCATGGAGGGGGATTAGCCGGCCATTTAGGGCGAGACAAAACACTAGCAGCAATGGCTGCAAGATACTATTGGCCTCAGTTGAGAAGGGACGTAAGTCGGATAGTGCAACGATGCTACACCTGTCAGACATCAAAGGGACACTCTCAGAATACAGGGCTGTATACTCCGTTACTCGTACATGAGAATATCTGGGAAGATCTATCCATGGATTTTGTGTTAGGTTTGCCTCGTACCCAATGAGGTGCTGACACTGTTTTTGTAGTTGTGAACAGGTTTTCCAAGATGGCTCACTTCATCCCATGTAGGAAGACGGCGGATGCTCAGAACGTGGCCAAGCTATTCTTTAAGGAGGTAGTCAGATTACATGGAGTTCCCAAGTCCATCACTTCTTATAGGGACACCCGATTCCTTAGCCATTTCTGGAGGACACATTGGTACATGTTCAACTCGTCTCTTAACTTCAGCAGTACAACCCACCCCCAAACCGATGGGCACCCCGAAGTGACGAATAGGACCCTTGGAAATTTGATAAGAAGCATCTGTGGAGATAAGCCAAAACAATGGGACCTGGAACTGTCTCAAGCAAAGTTCGCCTATAATAACTCCATCCATAGAACTACCGGAAGGTCACCCTTTTCAGTGGTCTATACCAAGGCGCCTTCTTACGCTTTGGACTTAGTTTCCTTACCCAAAGGTGTGGAGACCAATGTGGCGGCAAAGCACCTAGCGGAACAGTACCACATAGTGGCTTCGGAAGTAAAGGAACAAATTGAGAAAGTAAATGAGCAGTATAAGAAAGCCGCCGACAAACATAGGAGGAAGAAGTTGTTCGAGGTGGGAGACCCAGTGATGGTGCTCTTAAGGAAGGAATGCTTTCCCGTAGGAACATATAGCAAGTGGCAGCCGAAACAATATGGGCCCTATAATATTGTCACCAAGATCAATGACAACGCCTATGTGGTTGGACTCCCGGAAAGCATGAAAATCTCCAAGACCTTCAACGTGGCTGATTTGTCCCCATTCTATGCGGATGACGAACCCCTTTATCCAGAAGAGAACTCGGGGTCGAGTTCTTCATTGGTGGGAGAGAATGATGCGGACATTGTAGCGGACACAAGTTGACACACGGGTGGATACACGGTTGTGTATCGCGTCAGATCTTCACAGAAGCTTACACGGGTTCGGGCACGGCCAGGGACACGACCGTGTGTTCTATCAGGATCCTCACAGAAGCATACACGGGTTCAGGCACGGCCAGGGACACGGCCGTGTACTGCGCTCGTCACATGTCCAAAAACATACACGGCCTAGAGGCACGACCGTGTATACGATAGGGAATAGACGTGCGTATTATTATTTATTTCCACGTGTACGTTTATATTTCCCTCTTTTAGATATTTTACGGGGAAATATATATATATATTTTTGTCAGAACATTTTAGGATTACGTTTTATTATATCATTGAAACACACTTTGAGAGACGGTTTTCTCTTAATCTTCAATTATGCACAATTGAGTTAATTCCTGAATAGACTCTGATTTGTCTTTGTTTATTCTTGAGTTCCAATCCTAGAATTGGTCTCGGTTTTATGCTTTACTCGCTGCGTCATTATATAACTATTATTCGAAACTCTAAGCACTATGAAATAACAAATTACATATATCAATAATTTAACTACGAAACCTTGGCCAACGGTCAAATTAATGGCTTAAATAAGGATATATTGGTGACATTAGATATATTTTATTTTACTTAAAAGACTTTCATGGTCTCGCCGTCCGCCGGTCTGTCACCGTTACATAAGCCATTTCATGCCATGACAAGCATTCTGAATACACATTCAAATCTAAACGCGTTGAAATAGTAGACAAAGTCGACCCATCTCGTTGCGGGCGGATTCATACCCAAGAGTCAATCAAGTTGGCATGTAGAGTTATCATAAAACCTGTATATGATGCTATGCGAAATGTATAAATTACTTATTTATTCTTTTAAATAATTGTATAATATTTGAAAAAAGAAAATCACCTCGAATCAATATAATAGCTATTTCATTTTGATGTATAGTTTCAACTTCATCTAATTATAAATTAGATTTTCAATTGCATCAACTAGGTGTTCTCAATATGGCGCCCTATTTCTTGACTATTAAACTATTGAACAATTAAATTGACTTGACTTTTTTAGACATTAATTTGGTGGTTTGACATATATAGGTTATTATTATTTAATAAAAATATCGTAGGTCCCAAATCAGCAATTATGGGGTGAATCAGTTGTTTAAATTTCAAGATCCGGTTTTGCCCTTCTAGAGAATTTCAAGTAAAATGCTTGGATAGGGGTGATTAATAGCAATAAGTGCAAGCAATAAAAATAAATAGAGGGAGACAAAGAGAAAGAAGAAGATTCTATAATTCATATATATTATATACAGAGGTTTTACCTTGTGTATTAGCTTATTTTATTAGTTTTACTAATTCAACTCCTGGACATTTACTATACTTCAGTATTTAAGAATAAGTAAAATAATTTTCTTTATCTTACACAAGTCTCTCTACTCTCATAATCTTAAAAAAAATTTCAACAGTTGCAACTTTCATATCTCTCCCTAGTTCTCCACAAACTTTAACTAGTCTAACATGGTAAGCCACCTGGCACACACGCTATTCCTATCAATTTCTCTTACTCGTATTTAGATTAATCACTTGTTTACATTGAAAAACCTCGCCACAATACTCACTCATCGACGACCTTAATTAAAAACTCTATACTTGTTTATATTAATCCTACTTTGTCCGTAGTTGGACTTACCATTTATGGCTTCATAATTTTAATCATAAATCTCTCCTGGTTTAATTAAGGAAAATAATGTTAATGCTCTACGTAGCTGGTTGCAATCGAGAAGAATTATGAAGAATATTCCAAGAGGCTATCAGTAGAGAAAAGGAATTATTTTTGGAAAAATAAGTTTTGGCCGTAAATGATATGAAAATTGCCTTAAGATAATAATTTTCATTCAGCAAAAATATATAGACAATTCAAGACCTAATACTTAAAAGCAAGTATTCAAGACTTAGTCTTTAAAAGAAGATATTTCCCAAGAAAAATGCTTACTTGTTAGATATTAAAAGATTATGCCAGAATAGTCATCATTAATTAAGAAAATTATATTTGCCGACTCAAAAACAATATTGACAAGACTAAAACTTTTAGATTTGATGCCATAGATGAGTAATATTGTTCTTGAGTGGAAGAAAGTCATGGCAGTTGCTAACAAAGAAAAAAATTAACATAGAAAGGAACAAGACAACAACTAATTTGAAAAAGGAAATTTTATGTCAAAATATAACAGCGGTAATCTCTTCAAAGAAATGAGATTTTGCCTTCTTGTTTAATTAACAAAGCAAGAGAATTATGACAATAATTAATGAAGTCATTTGTTAGTTTTTATCCTAATATATTATCCAAATATACTCTATTGGTAAATAAATTATGTTTTGTAATATGGGATTATTAGATTCTCTTAGGTTCTTCTTGTATCAACTTAACACACATATTAAAAGAGATATGGTTGGGATACCATATTTTGAAGGATTTTTATAATATAAGCCAAATATGATAATAAAAAATTGAATACTCTAGAATGAGATGGATAGATATAAAATGGGTAGAATATGAAGCTCAAACCGTATGCTATCGCATGGATACGAGTTTCTAATTTTCATAATCGAAAACTATCTTATAATATGCAAAAACCTATAACCTATAGATGTTATGGCATAAATGATATCTTATGGAATCTATAAATTTTTTATTATATTTTTATAATATAAAATTTTCAAGGTATATTATCCAAGCAACCTAATTTATATAATATATATATATATATATAACTAGTACATATGGAAAAATAATAATAATAATCCAAGATTACCATAGGGTGAGAAATTGGGTGGCGATAAAAAGAAAATGAGAATGAGAGGTGGCAAAGAAAATGAGATTCGAAGGAATAGGGTTAATAATAATACTTTAAGAAGAAATTAAGAGGCAGCGTAGGAATGAAGGATGCATTATACTTTGGAGTTTTCAATTTTTACAATGGGCAAATGGACTTAAGCCCTAAGTATGTGCTAAGTATTATATTTTGTTATACTCAATGTTATTCGTTAAGAATTTTTATAATGTGGATAAAAAATTTCTTAAAACATGTATTATCTATACCTTAAAGTACATGTTTTAAGATTGATACATGATATAAAGATATTATATCTTGTATCCTATCTTGAGTGAATAAATTAAAAAAATAAAAATAAAACCTATTTTATGGTTTTTAATATCTATTTAATTACCTATTTACCTCTACTCTCACTAAGACTTGTTTTATAATTATAGAATATAGTCTTACGCCAAGGCCATATCTTAGACTACATCCTACTTTACAAGTATATATTTAAAAAATTTAAGATCAAAAACTTATTATTAATTTTTAATAGCCATTATGAAAAGTATGGACAGTCTTATAGATTTCTAAGTCCACCTTTATCTAATATTGGTGGATAGAAAGTATAGAGATCTGTGGGAATAAATGGCATCTTTTTATCATAAATATGGAATGGGGTAAAGTTCCATATGTGTGCCCAGTTTTGTATTTAAAAAGAAAATCAGGACTTGTTTTGACTATTGAATTATACTAAATCCCGTTTTCTCGTGTCCTATTAGATCCCTAGCTCATTGTGTCATATTCCATTTAGACCGATGTCCCTATGCAACCACTGTTCCTTCTCTTTTAGAAAAGGGTTATCGCTACAATAACAAAGGTTCTTTTGATAGTCTAGAATATTTAGTTTAAATTTATTCATACCTACTAGCGAAAATCAAGTAAAATTGTTTTCATTATAATGTTTCCTCCGGATCACTGTTATATTTTTATTTTGCAGTGTCATTATTGGTATATTGCCAAGATTCAATGTTTTTATAAGTATCTTTTGGTTCCTAATATAATATAATATAAAATAAGGAAACTAGTATTATAAGGATAAAGAGAATAATACAATATAATTTTTTTATATTATATTTAGTGTGCTAAGTACAATATTTCATTTCTTTTGGGGTAATGTGTTGTATGTTGTATCTTATGTAAAAGTATAGCATAGAATAGTGATACGAGGATAAAGATAAATAGAAATAAGGATTGAGTGGACAATTGTTGAGTTTAATTAGAAATGAGAGGAATTGATGTGGTTTCAATATTTGGTGATTGTTCGATGCAAATGAGAGGTGGGGCTGCAAATGAGCTGAATTAAACTAAGCTTTTTAAGGCTCGAACTCAACTTATTATTAAAATTATCGAGCTCGAGTTGAGTTAAGTTGAACTTTTATCAAGCTTGAAAATTATAGACTCAAATTTAAGTTTGTTAAGGAATTTGAAACTTAAGTTTCACTCGTTTAGATTAACAAGTCCAAGCTTATTTATCTAAATGAATTCAAACTCGAGCTCGTTTAAATAAACAAGCTTATTCACGAACTTACTTATTAATAATGCAAATGATTGTTAATAATATAGATAAAAATTTACTTATAAACCTATTATCAAGCTAACTTATTAATAATATAAATAAGAGTCTACTTATCATTTTATTTGCAAATCTGCATACGAAACTATTTATAAATCGGTTTATTAATAATATAAACAAGTTTACTTGTAAGTTTATAAGCCGACTCATTAACAATATAAATAAACCTGTTTTTAAGTCGGGTCATGAGTCTAAATAGAAGCTCGTGCTTGATTCATTTAAATAAACGTATTTTAAGTAAAGCTCGGCTTGTTAACTAATTTAGTTTAAGTTGAGCCGAGTTCATTATACTTTAATATTTAGGAACGCGTGCAATAATTTTCTTTATCTTATGCAAGTCTCCCTACTCTCGTAATGTTGAAAAGAATTTTTCATTATCTTATGCGATATTCAAGTTTCTTTCAAGTTCTCCACGAATTTGCATGGTCTAACATGGCAAGCCCCACCTCACACACGCAACTGGCTAATTGAAAACTTCACACTACAAAGCAAGCTTTCGAAAACTCACGAGGATTTCATAGTTTGAGTCATAAATCTCTCGTAGTTTAATTCAGAAAAACAATGTTAATGCTCTACATAGCCGACTGCAATTGAGAAGAATTATGAAGACTATTCCAAAATGCTATCAGTAGAGAAAAGGAATTGATTTTAGAAAAATAAGTTTTGGCCGGAAATAATATGAAAATTATCTTAAGATTGTACTTTTCATTCGGCAAAAATATATAGACAATTCCAAACCTAATACTTAAACAAGTTATTCAAGAGTCAATCATCAAAAAAAAAAAAAAAAGATCTTTCCTTAAGAAAAATGCGTACTTTAATAGAAATAAAAAGAATATGCCAGACTTGTCGTCATTAAGAAAATTATTATATATGCTGGCTCAAAAATAATTTTGACAAGATCAAAACTTCTAGATGTGCTGCTAAAGATGAGTTATATTGTTCTTCAGTGGAAGAAGTCATGGCAGTTGCTAACAATGAAAAATTTAACTTAGAAAGGAACGAGACAACAACTAATTTGAAAGAGTAAATTTAATATCAAAATATGACTACGGTTAATCTCTAGAAAGAAATGAGATTTTACTTTGTTGTTTAATTAAGAATACAAGGGGAAAATTGTGACGATAATTAATGAAATCATTGATTAGTTTTTTATCCTAGTATATTATTCAGATATACTCCATTGGTAAAGGAGTTTTTTTTTTTTTTTGGGTGGTAATCTAGGAGTTGGGACTATCAGATTCTCTTGGATTCTTCCTGTCACAGCTTAACACATACATTGAAATAAATATGGGAAGGATATCACAAATATGCCTCTCCGCTATGTCAAAATAACAAATGTTAGAAAAAAGAACTTAATGGAGATATTAAATTGAACTTAAATTAAAAGTATGAGTACTAAATTACAAAAAATAAAAATTAAGATACTAAAATGTCCCAAATTCGAAAGTACAGGCATTTAGATAGTTTTCTTTCTTCTTTTTTTTCCTTTAAATAATATCCCTCTGAATTTTCACGCTCGAATTTCCTTGAGGAACTTTTAGAAATAGTTCATTGAAATCGAAAACAAGATATATTGCAGATTGATATCCTTAGGGACATGAGAGAATGAATTTAGAGGTAGAAGGAGTACCTTATCATAATATGAAGAAATTTATGTTGGTTTAAAGTTGGATTTAAATCATCAAATGGTCATCGAATTTTCTTAGTTCATAACAAATGCGATCTCATAGGCCATGTCAACTTTGATGGCTTCAAAGTTCGAACATGTTGTCATCAAACTGATGAGTTTGATAAATATGGGACACTGTATCCACACAACTAATACAATTTTAGGGGAAACGATTTGAAGTAGATACAATCTGCATTCAAATTCAAGAGATTTGCCAGTGGGCAAATAGTTACACAGAAGTGCAATGTTAGTGCATGTTGTGCCTACAACATATTATCTAGATTCTAGAGCATTCAAGTGAACAACAAAACGAGAGGCATGTCTATTAGTATTTGCTTTCTTTCATTCTATACATTCTAGTTTCGTGATGTTCCATTCTTTTATATTCCAAGTAGATTAGTCTTTATATTGTTAAAACTTCTCTCGGTGAAAACAACTACATCGACCTCGTGGATTCAGTGGCCACAATCTAAATTCAACGGACGTTCTACGACATTGAATTACAATTTATAGCTAGAGCTTTAGAAGTAGAATATACCTCAATCCACTCTAACCCATGATTAAATGGGCCAACTTGCTGCGGTTCACTTAATAAAAGGGTTTGAAGCTGTCTCATTATAGTTTAGTTTCGATCATTATTGTTAACCCCAAAACTAAAAGCCAAAGGACATGATCAGTTTGTCTATTGAATATTTCTACCCATGGTAAAAACATGTGAAGCTTAGAATCTACTACTATAATCTACAAATCATATATTATCTTCCTAATCCTCAAATATGATCATGTGTCTCCATATTTCAAAATCATTTATACTACAAATCATTAGGAACTAACTATTGCTGTGGCTCATAATCATATCGGGCTCTACATTGTCCTACCCTCATACTAAAGGCAATATCCAAGAAAATCATATGTTTATTCTCTCTAAAATTTATTATTCCAAACATGAGTGAGCTACTTGCTAATTGTGTAACAAGTAGCATACACAAGGCCAATTAATTATCTTGTTTTGACATATCAATCTCGGATCCATAGATTCCTAGAATCAAGATCAATTTTGGATCATTAGGTTCCTCCAAGAACAAAAACTGAATCGTCTCATACTAATTTCACCATTCTTGCTAGCCATTGGTAAATTGGTACACTAACACCATCTACAATAGCATTCAATATCAGTATTATGTCCCAATGACAAATTCTCTCTAAAATGTCTATCCTATATTAGAGTAGTTAGTCATATCAACAACTCACCTATCACTACAAGAATTTTGATATTGAGTAACGTTTGCAAATTTTGGAAACATTACTAATTTATATATAATTTAGTAACATTTATTAAACGTTATAAAAAATATATAATTTAGTAACGTTTATAAATACATATAAAAGAATATATATATATATATATATATAATTTGATTTATAATATTTTTTAAAAAATTAACTGTAATTAATTTTATAAATATTTTCTACTTACTATATAAAAATTAAATAACCTTAAAATTAAAACAAAAAAAAAATAAACTACAATTTATTCCTCCCTATCCATGCCACCATTCCCTTTTTACAATTTATTCAATTCCCATGTCTTGTTTGTTTTTTCCCTTATTCTTTTTTTTTTCTTGCATCTGTGTCTTTAGGAGAAATTATTGTCTCTCTCTCCCATTACGCCAGACACCATTGCCCCTACTCTCTCTCCCATCACCTTAGAGCACCACCATTGCTCGTACTTCGTCTCTGTCACATCACCCCATAAACACTACCCATCATTCCTCTCCATCCCCTAAGCAGAGCACCCATCATGGCCAGAATATCCACCCATCGCCCCTCTCCATCGGCCAAAGGGAACACCCATCGCCCCCAAAAATTTACTCATTTGGGAAGCTCTTCCTTGCCATTCCTTGATCACCAGCAAAGCATTGCTCAAAGGGATGATTTAGAGCCTTAGTGCACCTTAATTTTACCTTTTTCATGTTTTTACCTTTCAATTTTTGCTGAGTAATTTTAGGGTTTTCAACAACCTTTCATGCTTATATTTCTTTTTAAGTCCTTTTAGATTAATGAATAATCCACTGAGTCTTTATAGTAGTCGCACATTTCACTGATAATGTAAGTGCTTTATAGAATGTCATAATGTATCCTTTCCTTACAATTTATAGATGCAAGTTATGTATGTCCTCCATTTACCATCATTGGAAGACTTGGAGATTCTATTTTGGATTTATAATACATAGGTCCACATGCATCTTCAATTCACTTGCTATCTATAACGTTTGATTTGATTACAGAAAAACCCTATTTCTTTGATGGACTTTATTTCATAACAAAACTGTAAGATGTATGTAGCTCTAAACAATGATTATCCTACCCTTTTTTCTTATGATTATGTTGGATGCATGTGCACAAGTCAGAATAGAGATTATATTTTGACATATAGCTATTTTGTTTTTTATCTCTGATCCATACCTTTTATTGATGCAAGAAGGAACATTTGATAACCATCCATTTACAACTTTTTGCAATTAGGGAAGACTTAACCATTGCATGTACTTGAGCATCAGCATTTTGGTTTTAATCATAACAAAGTATTAGAGCTCTAACACTTTGCTGATTGCTTTGGTGCTCATTGCTTGACAAATTTTGTGAGAATATGATTAGTGCCTTAAACTGTAGTGAACATTATAAAAAGAAGAGCATGAAGCCATTCACAGACGGAAACTCCTTTTAGAGAAAACATTGCACATCATTGTGTAAGACAATTATTGGGTGAACTTTGTCATCTAGCTCCATTTTGCTATTGTCATTTGTTTGATATTGATCTAATATAATAGGATACCTTGTACATCAAGTTAGTAGAATACACATAACATATTGATACTGAGCCTTGTTATTTCAGAACATTCCTTGTTCTCTTAATATATTATATAGCATACAATTACCAGAAGAAAGAAACTTATTGTGGAGTTATTTCAGAAATGGCACATACGATGATTGATTTGGGTTGTAAATTGTGTCTCAATCTGCAGATACAATGTATATCTTGGAATAGGTCAACTTGAGTTCTCACACTTTATATAAGTAGAGAAATGAATAAAATGTCAAATGTTGTTTCAATTCATGCCATATTCTCTAAATTGTAAATGTAAAATTGTTAGTGTGGTGCTACTTGATATTGATGGTGGCAATACACATGTATAGGTCTTACACTATTGCATCTGAGTAATATGCTAGTATTACCTTTTTTTTTTTATTCATGCCATCATTGAAGAATGATGGTTAATAAAGACTTGTTCCATTTTGTTTCTCATTTTCTATCTCTTTTATTCATGCCATCATTGAAGATTGAGTTTATTCATGCCATCATTTTCTATCTCTTTTAGTTTCCTTTCTCATTATGACAGATAGGAAGTTATAATGCAATGAAATGATAGTAAAAAGGAAATGCAGATGAAGAAATAGACAATATGTAGAGTTATATGGAAATCCTCTTGATGGTTGAAGCTAGCTTTCTGATCTAGGTTTACTTTGCTTTATGACTAAAAAGCTATCCTTGTCAAACCTCCTAGCAAGCAAGCTAATCTAGGATTATTTTGTTGTGTCCTACATGCTTGAACTTGGCTTAACATGTGTAATTTAATATGGTCCACATGTCATAATTGCTTGAACATTGAATGGTTGAGATGTCCTTAGGATTTCTTCAATTCAATCTCATTCATTCTGTTCACTATCCTATATGGAATGGGTGTAGTTCCTCATTAGATGATTTTGCGACTTCTAGGATATTGTCATTTCAAATTCATGGCCTAGCAAAACAGAGCAACATAGTGAAGCCCTTCCATTGTTGAGCATCATAGAGCAAGGACCTTCCATTATAGAGCATAATAAAGCAATCATATAGGACATCATCGAGCCTTGCATCTCTACTCTAGTTGAAACCAGTACACGTTGCCTCCAAATGTAGTTGCCTCAAGTAAGTTAATATGTCTTAAATAATGTCTTCATCATCTAGCATTAGCTTGATGTCATCTTTAGTCTTCCCAAGGTTTATATACAAGAAAAAAATTTATTAACTGTAGTTTAATATGTAGAGGTAGAGTTAAGAGAATACAATTTTTGCCTCAACTATGTTTGCTAAAAGAAGATATTAAAAGGATAATTACAGGTATATCATAATCCTATACAACATTGCCTTTATTATATAGATGATATGTTTCCCTTTTCGCTCTACTGTATTTAATACTATTATTTTAAATTCATGGCCTAGCACCGTTCAATTGGAAGCCATAGCTTGATTGATGAAACATATTCCTCTTATATTTGGATTCATGTAGATCAGGAGAAGTTCCATCATCTAACAGAACAAAGAAATCACCTGAAGATCGTTGAGCCTCGCATCTCCACTCCACCTGAAACTAGTACACGTTGCCTCCTTTTGAAGCCGCCTTAGGTAAGTTAATATGTCTTCAATAATGTCTTGGTTGTCCACTTAACTATATTAGGATAACTCAAGATCTCTACTTTTGATATCAAGATAAACTTTTCATTTACGATAAGGTGATTTAAAAGTTAAACACGTTAGAGGCACTTGTGGCTTTGTATTTGTTGGTTGGTACTCTTATTATCTTATAGGATAAGACTTCGATTATAGCACATGAAGAGGACCACTTAGTTGAATAAGTAGAAAAAAATGACAAGTTACCTAATATCATGGTAGATTTTAGATGTACAAGGGCATAATTTCACAGTTTAAGCATACCATAAATATTAGTTATATATTAGGATGAAAAGTGTTATTGCTGAAACTCAATCATAACATGTAATTCATGTGTATTACTATGATCATTTATCAAACTATATTGTTTAAGATGAAAAGTCGTTTGATTCAGCTTCATGCAATGTGATGTGGAACGGTATGGGTTGTTAGTCTATTTTACATTTCTTTTGACATATCTTTTGATCTCAACTTCCTAATGACATGACATGTGTAGATACCTATTGTTGCATCCATTGATGGGTTGCTCTCTCTATCGTTGATGAAATGGTAATCATATTTAATTATCAGCTAAGGCTGTTTTGTTTGTCAATGGAATAATGTGCCAATTCTTGTTTGTAGGGTTTCCTCTTCACTATTTGGTCCTGGACACTACGTTAATGAGTTAATTTAGGTTGGCAGCATCTCTTGTAGCAGAGGAAGAAGGGAGATTTGCTAATGCAGTGTCAACATCTAGAGCGGTGGAGGATTGCTCTTAATGAAGCAAGTAGATCCAAAGGTTTTAAGGTTACACCAAATGGGTATGGCAGTGATTCCATTGTATATTGTACTCTACTTGCTATCTAATTTATATGAACTTTCTATTATTTGGCATTTCCTCAATTTTTAAGCAAGGGATGGTAATTTCTTTCACTTTTGAAAGAGAGGATTGAAAGGCTTTCAATTTCTGCTATTGTTAATTAGAAAGTTTAATGTTTGATAGGTATTAAGCTAAAGTCAACATAGACATTCAAAACTATCTATCTTGATTTTTCAAGTCATAGCAAGGATGAAATATGTGCCAATTATAATCCATTTGTAGTGAACTAGTACATAAAGGCAATCATATGTAAATTTAGATGGCTCTTTATTTCTTTTTATGATCTTTATCATTAAAGAATCTTATAATATAATTTTTTTGTTCATTGTTCTTATGCATAGAACAAGGAAAAAAAAAAAAGAAGCTTTCTTATCTAGTATTTTTAAGCATTCACTAGTAAAAAATGTCAAGTAGCATTCACTTGACATTTAAGAAGTAATGATATTTGCAGTTGATGGAATCTTCTATTTTCCATGTATAGTACTATATCTCTCTTTTTTCATAAGATTAGTTTTTTTACTAGATTTTTATCTTCTTGTAGTTAAATAGTATATTTCAAGTTTTGCAAAGGTTTCTTCTAGACTTCTCACCTAATTCAAGTGAATTATTAAACATTACAATCGTATTTAATGCATTCTTATATTAGTAAAGTTATCTTACACCTTTTATACATTTATGTGATAGGATCTCCAAGCAATGGGGAGTTTATTATGCCTTCTAGAATTCCCCCTAATCGTCACGATGATAGTGAAAGTAGCGAAGAGGATAGCTTGTGAAAGGAAGTTTATTTTGGTTCTAATCTTTTTGGAGAGAGTGATGAAAGTGGGGAAGAAAGTAATTTGTGAAGGATGTTTTTTTTTGTTAGTGACTTTTTGATAGATGATAATTAGACTAAGCAATAGAATAGCTAGTTTATGAATTACAGTTTATTGTATGGTCACTTTTTGGAAGTTGATTATCAATTTGGGCAACAGTAGGCTATTAATAGAGAGTTTATTTTACTACTAAGTTCTGTAAAGTTTGGATAATATTGTTTGGGATATGTTAATGTCTACTTTTGTAAAGTGTAGTTGATGATGGAAGTGGACAATTATAAGCATATATGCAAATGTCCACTTTTTTCACCTTTATTATTTTATTGCATATATTTTATTACAGGTTTAAGTTGTTAGATTTATAAATAGGCTTATTATATCATTATAACAATCATTTTTTGTAACGATTAAATGTTACAAAAAAGATTTTAATCACATTTAAATGTTACTAAATATTAGTTATTTGCGGCATTTAAACTTTACAAAAAAATGCTTATTAATAACATTTAAACCTTTTTTGTGACGTTTAAATGTTGCCAATTTTTTACGTTTTTGTGACATTTAAATGTTACTAAAAAAATGAATTTTGGCAAACAATTTTAGCGTCAAATTATATACTTTTAGTAACATTTAAATGTTACTAAATTTTCTCTTATTGATGACGTTTAAACATTACTATTATCAATTTATTGGTAACGTTTACCTTTTAAACGTCACCAAATACTTTTCATAACAAACTTTTAGTAATGTCTATTTGTAATGTTTATTAAACGTTATTAAATGTCTTTTGTAATGTTATTTAATTTTGGGTGACGTTTATTAAACGTCACGAAACGTCAAAATTCTTGTAGTGTACATACATGTGGTAGTTCAATACCTAATTCATCTACTACTTCATACCAAATGCTAAATATTAATAGGCAATAAACATTCAATCCATGACTCCCACATGTAATTGGTTACGACCTTTAAATAAGTAAAAACAACAAACAACAATTAATGAGTGAATAGTCACTAGATATTCCATTTAGACCTACACATACAAATAGCAAACAATAGAAACCCATGTACTAAGATTTAGCTCACTAACTTGCGAATTATCTACCTTTGATAAAACTCCTATAATTTATGCATTATGTAATCATTTAGTATCCTAACCACACTAAGAGGACATGTTCTTAATTTTAAAATATTAAAATAATCCAATCTAGTTAGACACAAATAAAAATAGATTGAATGTCTTCATGCAACAAAGTGGTCAATCACTTTCCAAATTTGATAGACTATTTTTCCTAACTACTTAATTTGGTTGATTAAGTCACCAATATGGTTAGTCAATTTTGAGATGTAGTCAATTGTTTCTTGACTCAATTAGTAACTTTTACTCCCCTTCTTACTTCTTGGATTTTTCTTGTTATGGACTTAAGTAAGGGAACTTGAGTCAAATTTTCAACCCTAAAATCTCTCCTCAAATCCTTATTGGCCTTACTATAATAAAAATAAAACTTACCCTTAACTTTAGAGGACTATTTTGGGGTATTTCAATTATTATAAATATTGATTATATCCATAGTTTGATTTTTTTATTGTGTGTATATATATATACATTGGAAAAAAAAAACATTTTACACTAAATTTGCATAAAATACAAAGAAAAATGCTAACAAGGATCAAAAGATCTTTATATATATATATATATATATATATATATATTATATATATATATATATTTCCTAAATGTATACAATTCCATAAAAATATAAAAATTTTCTTCTTCAAACCCACCTCAAGTAAGTATACAATCAGGTGAGTCATTATGGGCTATTGAACCCATTTGATAAAAACCCATATATATATATATATTTCCTAAATGTATACAGTTCCATAAAAATATAAAAATTTTATTCTTCAAACCCACCTCGAGTAAGTATACAATCAGGTGAGTCATTATGGGCTATTGAACCCATTTGATAAAAACCCAATTTTATTGGATATTGAGATAAAATTCAAAATCCTATAAGATTTAGAGTTAGATTTTAGAATTATTAAAAAAAATTAATGAGGATCCAAACCCATTAAAATAAATATATTAAGAATAATATTTACTCTTAAACTATGCGTAATATATACTCTATATTGGTTATATACTATATAATATATTCAATTTTTAAATTTCATTTGAGCAAAGTATAACCTATGTCCTACCTAATCACTCATAATCCTATTATCTCTTTTATCTTGAATGTCTGATAAAAACTTTAACCTTATAGAGGTAAATGTTAGATATAAGAGAAAAAATCACCTCATATGAGCAGACTTCAATGATAAGAATATAAGGATGACAATAAGCCAAACTCTACAAAGATAGATTAGGATTTTAAAAGACCATCTTAAACTCATATTGATTGCATCCTTATCCTTGAGGCATCAGCCAACGAAATCCAGGCTCGTGGCATTAATAGCTACCTACTACGAGGCGAACTATCAGCTGGCGTACCCAGTCGTTAGGGGTTTTGCCTGGTATAAGCAGGTAATGTCAATATAATTACCACTAGGGTCCACCCCAAGTTTCATCTCTCCATTCTCGTCAGAACTGAAGATGAAAGATTTTGATGCCTGACCCTAGAACTCCCTTTCAGGGCTAGATGGCAAACCAAAAAATAAAAAAACTGGTTGTCCGTCAAGTCTTTTTTGGGACAAATCTTGTCTTTTCTAGGCAGTCGCTATTTTCACCTACCACGGCAATGTAAATATACATAAGAACTAGGCCAAAAAAAAAAAAAAAGATAAACCATCGAGATATACTCGAAAGATATATGGAATATACATATATCTCGAATTTTTAAAATATTGCTCTTCTGTAATTTTAAAAATAATGACAACTTAAAAATTCCTTGAATGTAGTAGGTAAGAGTCTGAATGGCCCTATCGGTCATCTAGCTCCCAGTGGATATACATTCGAGCGAGATCCAATGAGTTTGAAATTTATCTTGATCTATGAGTTGAAGCTGTAGTTATATTTATTTATTTATTTTTGGATCAACCCACCATTTGATTTGACCCATATAACCACTTAAATGCTAAACCGATGGAGAAAAGCTTCGAATTTTACGACTCTAACTATAAAAATAATGAAAAGAATGTATATATATATATATAACCATTATATACTATATGTATTTGTGGAGAATTTTTTGTATGTGAATATTTTCAGGGGCGTAAATAAGGTACTTTATAAACTGAAAATCTTTTAATAATTTTAAAAGGGTTCTACGAGTGTAATTTAAATTAAGTTATATAACATGTGAACAATGAGAACATAGGAAGAAAATAAACCTTTTATCCTCAAATTCTATAGCCACCTTAATGACATAAATGATTGAACCTAAAACATCTGTCCTCACTATCTAAGCTAAGATGTAGTTGCGTGTATTATCATCATAATAACGTCACTAGCGTTTTATAAACTTATCAACGTCAATTCGGAGCTCTCTCTCAGGTGACGAAATCAACAACACACCAGCTGTTATTTATCCTCACCAGAACCCGTGGAATAGAACACATTACTTTATCTAAATGATGTAAAAATCATCTCGTAATCTTTTATTGAAAAAAATAATTAAAGTTAATTTTAAAAAAAAGGCATTGAATTATGAAATGTGTCAAATTTCATTCGTAATAATGGATAAGTTTAATTACAAATGTATAATGAAAAAAATTCTAACTAACAGGATGGAAAAGTTTTTTCTATCCAAATTGAAAATATCAAAAATTCAAATAAAATAACTAAAATATAAAACACTCAAATGAAGACTATTACAAGGTATAAGGAAGACTCAACTAGGGAAGTTAAAAGATAATAGCATAAAAATAAAACCGGCCAAATGTAGATGGTCATTATATATTTTTCCTTTTTTTGATTAAATGTTTAATCACCTTTCGTTATTCTAAAAAGAAAAAAAAAAAGATGTACTTATAATACAAATATTTGTTTTAACAATGAGTAGCCGAGGAGCATTTGCTGAGAACCACATAATACAAATTTTTTTTTTGTTTGATAATAATTTCAAAATACATATGATCATAATAATTAATGTATTTGCCAAAAAAGCAATCGAGTCTTCCTTTATATAGAATTTTGATTCTATGTTTTACTCCCAGTTCTACATTTGGATGTATCTTTCAAAAGTGAAATCACAATTTTCTAAGATTAAGATTCCACTTTTGAGTAAGATTTCAATTTTTGAACTTCATAAAGGGAACCGAACCATTTCGTATTATTTCATTCCATTGAATCCTTCATGTATTATAATTGTCTCAATGTTCATGTAATGGACTAGATTCTTTTGGGACCGTACCTATTAATTATTATTTACTTTTTTATTGATATTTTCAAAACTTTTCAAGTTCAACTATTGAATCCAATTCAATTAATTGTCCATATCTTACTGTTTTAACTCTAATATCATTGTTAGAGCTAGAACTTGTAAAAGCAATTGATGGAGTGATTTTTAGCTTAATCTAATGGATTAGGTGAAACAATTAAGGATTTAGAGTTAATTAACCTAAAATTAGCAATAAAAATAGTGTTATCTAAGTTGGAAAATAGCTATGAGTTGGATTAATCCCATGTGCATGAACTTAAATAGGTTTTTAGCAAATAAAAGTGGAATCTTTAAGAGTTCCATCTACCTAATTAAGAAATGAAAACCTAGGTTAAATCTAAGTGTAAAACAAGTCACTATGAATGAAAACCAAGTACTAACTTAAATGGGTTTTGCCGGTTTTTTGTTGTAATAATAATAATTTTTTGTCGATGTAAAGTTCGCAAAACCCGAATATCGTCTACAAATGCTATGAAAGATCAAAATTTTGAAGCTCGAAACAAATATATATATATTTTTAATTCTCTATTGTTTCTTATCATTATTATATTGAATTTTTTTTTAATAATACTTTTGCAAAATTTACACGTACATTCCTTAGGAAGGGAAAACTGCCACTTGATTTTTATATATTATTAACCAGGCGCAAGAACCTCCTGAGCATGTCCACGTTGCTACTTATATAACATCAACATGGGAACCACTTCGTCAGGAGTAACAAAAGCCTTCAGTAGTTGATCTGCTAAGGCAAGATGTCTTTGTAACGGTTGTTAGAAAGCAGACATTTGTTTGGCTTACTCCAGAAAGTTATGCCTGAATAGAATAGAAAAACTTTAAAAATGATTATTATTAAAAATAAATTAGAAGTTTTTATTTTGATATTTACTTTACATAATTTTTTATTGATTATAGTATTAAGTTAGAAATATAAATAAAAGTATTAATTTGCCATTATAAAAAATAAAAAATTCCAACTTTTTTTAGATAATATCGATTTTCAATTAAGTGGAAATAGAAAAATCTTAAGAATTAAATTTTCTCTTTATTTTTTTAAAATAAACATGATAATAGAAAGTTGAAAGAAAATAACTATTTTTTTTTTCATTACCTTTAAGTAAACGGATCGTTATAGTAAAAAAAAAAAGATAAGGCTTAGGTATTAAAATGGACCTAAAAAAAGTGAAGGTTTGATATTTTTATTATCATTTTATTATCTGATAATGACCATTATAATAAACATAATATTTTGTGTCAATTTGAAAAGCTGAGACACAAAATAGAATAGTTTTAAGTTGTACAGTAAAAAATGAGGGAATGAAGAACAGGAATTGCATTCATAAAATGTGGAAATAATTTCTCTTATGTTAGCATTTATCCTCCAACCACATCCTGCTAAAAAACAATAGTAGACTTATAGCTGAAACTATCCTCATTATTATATTAACAATTGATTATCATAAGAGTTAAATTGCAACAAACTAAAGCCTGTATCCATCCTCAGTTCATAATTTTTCGTCCTATTTCAACGTTAGCTATCTATAGAGAGACCGTTAATAAGTTCATCATCAATTGTAAGCACCTCTTCGCTGCTGCCATACGTGACTTCATTATTGTGACCATTTATGCACCAACCACCAACTTCCAATGAACATGGGAAACTTAAAACTGGCCTTGGCGGTTAGCCATCCCTTTCCAAGGTCCAATGTGGTAAGTAGGTAACTAGCGGAAGCTAAGAACTACCCACAGCAGCATCTATCATATATTTCATATCAGAAGTACAGGCATTATGCTTCAAATGTTTTCTATGAGTGGGACTGGTAATGAGTAAGGCTATACGTGGATTGATTTGAGATAATATAGAGTAAAGTTTGGTTAATCTTGACTTAGTTGAGATTATTTAAGCTTGATTTATTTTAAAAAAATTAATTAATATAATATTAATATCCAAACTCAATTGAAATCTTTACCAACCTTTAAGTTTGGACTCAATTAATCTTATAAGTCAATTGAACTAAATCATGAAGTTCAAGCTTAATTCAGTAAACCACTTGAGTAGTTGAAGCTTGACTTAACTGTTATGGGATCAAAGTCAAATAAATAGTGAATTAAACTCAAGCAGCTAATGTATAGGTTTAACTCATTTACATACTTATTGATGTGAGATTAGAAAAGTTGAACAATCTTAGTAAGGCCGCATATTAATACGATAGAGGTAATGGAAAGCCAACTACATATATGCCTAAGACTTCCTTGAGAGATCTTTAAGTGAAACTAATAGCAAGGCCTTTATATAATATAAGGTTCAACCCACTAAGTTACCTTAAATGCACTATTTATTCAGCTAAAGTAAAAACCTTAGACTTAATAAAGATTTAGAGCTTAATATAAAAGCCATGCTTTTCTCTCTCCTCATTCACTCTCTAGTCACAAGTAGATAGAAACCCTAATTCGTTGCTCTCTCTCTCTTGTGTTTAAATGTGTATTATCTCTACTAGGGTTTTGGTGGCTAAATATATGTTGTTGTGTTTGTTGCTAGGTCAAATGAGGCTTTTTGCAAGTAAGGCTAACTCCTTCTAAGGCAACTTGTTTTGGGGATTTTAAGCTAGAAGCCCCCTTTCATTTCTCCATATTCTATTTATACTCTATGATGAATAATTGTTCAGAGTTGTTTACATTTGCTACACTTTCTCTAATCTTCCCACCTAAAATCTATTATGCTAATTGTGATATTCTTCTAATTGCTCTTCTTGTGCAACTATGAATCGATGAATATTTATAGAGAGGAATTGATAGAAATAAAAATCCGACAAGACCTATCATTAGGGCAAGAACCAAAGGAATTCAAATCTTGGTGTTGAAGACCCATTTTGAGCAGATCGACCCTGGATTTATTTATATATTAACCTCTTTTCTATTATTCTTGTATTGTGTTTTTCAACAGGCACACTTATCATATTTTATAGGGCAATAGACAAACTCCCTCAGACTCAGCTTGTGGGTTATCCATTGACCGACCTAAACCGGTGATAAGCTGAGCCGATGGATCCTATAGAAGACCGGCATCATGAAGACCATTTATTTTATATATTTCTTCTTTTATTGAACTATTTTGGTTGTATTTTGGTTTTGGGACACTTTTATTTCTTTGTAACTTTCATTTAGGGTTAGCCACCTTAAAAGTGGCAAACTTGTAATTTTGAGCACTTTTTAACCCTAGGAGTAGCAAGTATAAATACTTGCTTAAGAGAGGGTTTAAGGAGGTAAATTTTTCAGAACAAACACTTCACATTTCATGAGAGGGCTTAGGGTTTTCCTAATTCCAAATTCTCTTATCAATTTCAATCCCAAGAAATTGAAATTGTGGATAGTGCAACAAGGAGAAATCGTGAGTAATATCGATTCATCTTTGTTGTTGTTCATTTCTTCTCTAGTGAGTCATATCTAGGGTTGATTTGGATGTTCTTGGACTTGTTTTAATTCCAAATTCGTGATTAATAGCTTGTTATAGGATTGATTATAATGATATATGATATCATTCTCTTTATTGTGGCGTGAATTGGATAGTTGAAGTAAAGGTTGGAATTTGCGGTTTAGCCATTTGATTTCTTGATTTGATTCACGTGGGTTTCAATTCTAATTGTTATTATTTGATAAAGATTACTTGTTTGGATTGATAATAGCAATTAGAGCTCTTTGGATTTCATTCCATTGCCTTAGGATTTCCACATTTTTCCTAGTCAAGTGAACCGGTTTTGTGTTTTGTGAATTAAGGTGTTTTCCTTGATTCTTTTGATTGTGCTTAAGCTTGGAATTAGGAACATCATATTTTGGTATCAGAGCACAAGTTGAGAGAAGGGATTAAGTGTTGGTTAATTTCGTGATTAGGGTTCTTCGTATTTGAACCGAAATTGTGTGTTGTGGATTTAAGTTGCAAAATTGTCTTGATTGAGAATCTAATTTGTTGCTTGTTGAAGTTGGATTGGAGGGATTGTTGTAGCTTCTTGAGACTAATTATTTTCGTGGAAAGGAAGAAGAATAGAAGTGTTGTTAATTCAACATTTTGTGAAATTTAAAAAAAAAAAATTGCCTTTTTCTTGTCATGACTAGCTTGTTGCGTGGAGGAGGTTGTGAAGCTTGTTGTTGTGTGAATCTTTGTGCAATTCGGAGTTGGAGCATTTGTAATTTCCAGATTTGAAGTGTGTGGGAGGATAAGCATTCATTTGAAATTCAAATACCTTCTTTAATTTTGAAAGCAATTCATTGAGTAGCATTAAATAAGTGTTATTTGAATTTGAATTGTTTTTTACCATTTGTGGAGAAGGTTGCATTTAGTGGAGTGATTTCAAATTTGAATTTTGTTGCTGCCATTGCTTTGGTTTATGGTGGGAATTTGTGGAAGTTGTGTGGAGCAATGTGCTGCACATTGAGGCTAAAGTGTGAAAGTGTATTACAAGGTTAACAAACCGTAAAGGGGAAGAGTGGTGTTTCAATTGTGAAGTAAAATTATGTAGTGTGTGCATTTTTGGACATTGGAGGAATCATAATTATTATTTTCATATTTGAAATCAAAATTGAAAGTGTACATTAAGAGGTCAATTTGAAATCTCAAATACACATTAAGTCATAATTAATTGTGTATCATTTGAATTTGAAAAGCCTCTTACCATTTGTGGAGTTGTGCACTTATTGAACAAGCTGCCTTATCTTATGTTGAAGTTGCGGTTTTGGTTGTATTTTGTGGAAGTGAATTATGCCATGGCTAGAGGAGTGTATTTGGAGTTAAATTCTTGTTAATTTAGTAGAGTTTGTGTACATTTGACATTGGTTATTGTATGTGTTGTCAAGGACTTTGTTAGTAGTGGCATAAAGCATCTTGAACCGTGAGCATAAGGGGACTTTTGTGGTGGTGGATGGTGTGTTGTGTGAGTATTTTCCTTGCTGCCCATTGTGTATTTAAGTGGTGAGAAATCAAGGCAAGAATAAGGAAAGTGAGTAGTAGAATTTAAAATTCAAACAAGTCATTAAAGTGTGAAAGTAATTAAACTAGTTACTTAAACACTTGTAGTTGAATTTAATTTTATTTACTTGAAAGTAGTTGAGTGTACTTCACTTGTAGCTTGGTTGTGTGCTTGAACCATAGAAGTGTGAAGATAATTATTGTGTTGTTGGGTTTGAACACAATCATGTCTAGTGAAATGTTTCATTATGCCAATGTATTGCTCCGGACATTGACTACATTTACTACTAAGGATGACGAACAAAGGGAAAACTTGTTCCATACTTCTTGTAGGGTACAAGGAAATTTATGTGTCCTTATAGTTGATGGTGGTAGTTGTACCAATGTGGTAGCAGCATCAATGGTATCGAAACTAAAACTTGCTATTACTCCACATCCTGAACCGTATACATTGCATTGGCTTAATGATCAGGGGCGTTTGCATGTAACCCAAAGAGCTAGGGTACCGTTCAGTGTAGGGGATAAATACTTTGATGAGATTGAGTGTGATATTGTGCCTATGTGTACATCCCATATATTTCTTGGCAGGCCTTGGTTATATGACAGGAGGGTTTTACATGATGGCTTCAGGAATACTTATGTATTCCAAAAGGAGGGAAAACGAATTATTCTGAATCCGATGTCGCCTTTAGAGGTTCAAAGGGTTCGGCAACAAATCAGTAGACCATCAGTGGGCCATGAGCAGTCGAACAAACCTTTAGAGCACAAAATTTGTCAGACACAGATGTACCAACCTTCAGAGGATCCTGATGATCATAGTTAGATGAGCAGACCAACAGAGAGCCAGACTGTTCAGAGACAGTTATGTTCACCTTCAGAGGTTTTAGAGGGTAATGAGCAGTTGGGCCAACCATTAGAAGACCATGAGGATCAGCAACATACAGATGAGTTAGAAAAAGAGGAAACAGTTTCAGTGGAACAGGTTGATACAGGGGTAACTTTAGTGGATAATGGGTCATTATTTGTGTTGCAGAAGAGATACATCCTGGAAATGGAGGAGATAAGACAATCACCACCTGTAGTATTTCAGATATTGGGATTTTGCAGAGATATTTCTTCAGGTGACTTGCTAGGAGGAAACAAAGTCTCTACTGCATTTAATCTACTAGATTTGAGGACAAATCTTTTTGAGGCCTGAGGAGATGATAGGAATAAAAATCCGATAAGACCTATCATTAGGGCAAGAACCAAAGGAATTCAAATCTTGGTGTTGAGGGCCCATTTTGAGCAGATCGACCCCGGAATTATTTATATATTAATCTCTTTTCTATTATTCTTGTATTGTGTTTTCCAACAGGCACAATTATCATATTTTATAGGGTAATGGACAAACTCCCTCAGACTCAGCTTGTGGGTTATCCATTGACCGACCCGAACCGGTGATGAGCTGAGCCAATGGATCCTATAGAAGATCGGCATCATGAAGACCATTTATTTTATATATTTCTTCTTTTATTGAACTATTTTGGTTGTATTTTGGTTTTGAGACACTTTTATTTCTTTGTAACTTTCATTTAGGGTTAGCTACCTTAAAAGTGGCAAACTTGTAATTTTGAGCACTTTTTAACCCTAGGAGTAGCAAGTATAAATACTTGCTTAAGAGAGGGTTTGAGGAGGCTAATTTTGCAGAACAAACACTTCACATTTCGTGAGAGGGCTTAGGGTTTTCCTAATTCCAAATTCTCTTATTAATTTCAATCCCAAGAAATTGAAATTGTTGCGAGTGTAACAAGGAGAAATCGTGAGTAATATCGATTCATCTTTGTTGTTGTTCATTTCTTCTCTAGTGAGTCATATCTAGGGTTGATTTGGATGTTCTTGGACTTGTTTTAATTCCAAATTCGTGATCAATAGCTTGTTATAGGATTGATTATAATGATATATGATATCATTATCTTTATTGTGGCGTGAATTGGATAGTTGAAGGAAGGGTTGGAATTTGCAGTTTAGCCATTTGATTTCTTGATTTGATTCATGTGGGTTTCAATTCTAATTGTTATTATTTGATGAAGATTACTTGTTTGGATTGATAATAGCAATTAGAGCTCTTTGGATTTCATTCAATTGCCTTAGGATTTCTGCATTTTTCCTAGTCAAGTGAACCGGTTTTGTGTTTTGTGAATTAAGGTGTTTTCCTTGATTCTTTTGATTGTGCTTAAGCTTGGAATTAGGCACATCAGGAATGATCAATGATAACCATTGGAATACTTTTATTATTAACCATTCACATTAATTTGCATTATTGCCAAAGTGAGATGAGCTTTAGGAGCGTGAAACATCTAAGAATTCATTCTCTTAATATGTTGATGAAGAGTGAAATGATGGTTTGATTAGTAGAGGAGATAACTTTTCCTCTTCAAAATAAGAATAGCCCCACTCCAATTGATAGACCCATTGTGATACCCCATGAGTTTAACATGGTTGTAATATTCAGTGTGAATGAAATCCTACATGAATAAATAATGGTATATAAAGCCTAATAATGAATAGTATGTCAACTATAGTTGGAAACTTTTGAGCAAGTGGTTCAAAAAGGCCCATTAATATTTATTGGCTTAGCTATTAAGTCTGGGGTCCTACAAATGATATTACAAATAGTATCATAACTAACCTCCTACTCATTGGTGCTTGATTTAAGACGTTTAAAAAAGGAGGAAATTTTGAGCACAATTGTAAGGTCTCAAAATAAGGACATCGTATGTTTCGCTCACCTAGGGCATTAAGGGTGACCATGGGTGAGATTGTTATGATACCCCATATGTTTAAGGGAGTTATGATACTTCATATGAATGAAGTTCTATACGGATTGTGAAAGATATTAATTAGTGGTGTATAAAGCTAAGTAATGAATAATATGATAATACTAGCTAGGAATTTTTTTGGTTAAATGGTTGAAAAAAAAAAACCATTAGTATTTATTGGATTAATTATTGACTACTTTTGATAGAAGATGTTACACCAATTGATCATATAACTAAAATGGAAATTGTCACACAAGATAGGTCAAGTCTTAACTATAAAAGGTAGGGCGGAGGGTTCCCTTAACTTTAATTTATGAAAAAACAAATCAACTTATTTAATTTTCACTAAAAAATTATTTATTTTTGTAGCTTTGCTCAACCCAAAAGTTAAAATTTACAACTCACCTTCTTAAGCAAACTTGTGGTCCACCATTGTAAAGGACCCTGACTTTACTTTCTTTCTTTACATCCAAAACTTTTCAAATCATTCTAAATTGTACTTAATTATGTAGACCATGTGACAAGAGGTGAGTGAGAAACTTTGTTGTAAAGTATACCTACCGGTACTATGTTCAATTGGATAGGTTTTGAGTAGGTATTAAATTCACATAATAAGTTTTAGATAAAAAATTTTCGAAACTTGCTCTCATAATATAAGATATAGAGACGAGGTCTCCCTACACTATATTCACTTAGAAACCTAAACTCTAAGGTATATAGAATATAGATTCATATATACCTTGTACTGTCCTTTAAAAAATTATTAAATAATATTAATGAATAAATAAAAAATGATAATATTATATTTTTTTAGGCTGATAAATGATTTAGTTAAAAGGAAAAAAAAAAAGAAAAACCAAAACTCATAAGTTAATAACCTTAAGTGGCTAAACTTGATACCCCCTTTCTCATTTTTAATTCTAATCCTTATTCTTCCTCATTTTGTTCTTCAACTTTATATTTTTTTTATTCTTCTCCTTTAATCTTTCTTATTTGTTAAGTAGTATGATCGCATAAATTTAAAATATTGAATATAAGAAAAATCACCTTTTTAATTTCATAGATTTTACTACATGTTTCTATAAGTTTCACGTATTAAAAATTTATAATATTACGTATAAATTACATTTAAATATCACATAAATGTAAGTTTATATAAAGAAAGGCAAAACTTAGAGGTAATACAAGGTATACTATATTTTGTAAAGTTCCAAAATGATTATATGATGATTCTAAAGTAATATAAGTAGATTCTAGTTCCAAAATTTAAAAGCTTATTCCTTCAAAAATAGGATATAAACAAAACTTTATACTGTACAAATCTTATATCCTCTTACTCTTAGGTTCAATCTATCCAAAGATCCAAATAATTAATTTTGTATACATGCATAAATAGCAAGTGACCGTAGGTTGCTTGTCATAGGCCAACTTCCCGTATCTACTATTTGTTACTTAACCATACAAAAACTACTGTTTTTTGGAAACTAATAAACCAGGAGGTCACCCTAGTTCTTTTTCTTACGTTTATCCCAAGTAATTTGTTGCGTCATTCTTATCTTTTATGATATAGGCCGCCGGAAAACTGTAAGCCCATGATAAGTGTAATTTGCATAAGAAAATTTGTTTTGATGCAGAGGGTGTATTAGTTTGGCGGAAATTTTCTATATTTATTGTAATTATAAAATATTATTATTTTAGTTTTAAGAGATTAATTGTAGATACAATCATATTATAGCAGTATGTTACAATTATAATTGAAATTTCTAAAATTTTGCTTATGACAAATATCAAGCCAAGTTAAAAAAAAAAAAAAACATTTTCAGTGAAAGTGTGAAACCAACACCTTTAACTTGTCTTCTATAATTTGAATGGTATGACTAAAACATGAAATTTAGGAAAAATCAATCAATTACTGATAAAAATAACTTAATCACACCGAACTCTTGCAATCTAATGTTAGGAATACTAATCTATCTTCAGGAGACTTGTTTGGCGGGACAAAAAGTAGTGTGAATTATTAGACCATAATTTGGAAAAATGGAAATGGAAAACATGTGGCTGGCTGAATAAATAAATACCCCACCTAATGAGATGTCCATCTTCATCATGTTGCGTGGATAAAATTTCTCATATTTTCCTTCACTACAATCGGTGAAGTGAAACACCAGCTGCTACGAGGGACGAAGTCTTTCGTTTTCTCAAGGAACAAGAGAAAAGAGAAATCATTAGTGTTTGGTCTACCTTTCCATCTTTACTTTCAGAGTTGATTAAATCCATTGAAAGCGGTTTATACCAAACTCCTTTGATCGATCATGTCTTTTCGTCAGATTAATTTGTCTTTTCTCTTCCCCAGTAACCTGACCTGATGCCATATACGTGTCTCCAATGTACAATTCTGCAAGGAGTAAATGACAAAATGGAAATTTTTATATCATTTGAATTTTGTCAATTTAATCTTAAATTGTTTTTTTTTTAAAATGTAATTTAGTACTAAAATTTTCTGTAAAGCACCGAATTCATCTATACATTACATTACATTTTTTATTTTTTTAATTATGTTTCTCTATTAAGAATCCTCACTGTTTAAAAAATAAAAATCTTTGCCCATGCTTTATTGTGTTGCAAATTCGAGTTTAAGTTAGGATACGTGGTATGAAGAGTAAGAGGTCACTCATCGGTTTCATTTTGGCTTTAGGGTTTTTTTTTTTTTTTTTTTTTTGAGAATGTAGAGAAAGAGTGCTATTATATTTTAGTGTTTTAAGAAGGGCTTCTTGATTTGGTATGGGTTGTGTATACATGATTGGGAAAAAGAATTAATTGTTCGGGTAAAAAGAATTAAAGAAGAAGAAGATTGGGTTTTGTTCGAATATGTGTAGAGCCTAATAATAGCCATTATATTTTAGCCTAACGTGTTTTTGTAGGAACAAAGTCCTAAACAGAGTTCGATAACTATTTATTTTGTGTTTAATGATTGTACATTGTACAAGTGTTTATAATTTCAACATTTTGAATCGGTGGAAGAGAAATACAAGACACTACCCATATTGTCTCTCATGTCCTGACAAGTTCTGGCAACTTAGGTGTCAATAATTGCCATGGAGCAAGCCTTTCATACAGCGGGGCAGATATTTTAAACATGGGGTCTCTACCTGCCGTGTCCACTGAAATGCTTGCTAACAATAGAGATTGGAACAAAGCAAAGAGGCAGGGATAAGAAGTATATGGGACATCAAGCTCTAAAGATGATTACTTTAATAATTTCAATGCATTGGATGGAAGTATGGCTAGTCCGAATGCACACAAGGTGCATTGAAGTGTTTGCCAACGTTAGAGATTGGCATAGAGAAAAGACGCTGGATGAGAAGCACATGGGACACCAAGCTCCAAAAATGATTATTTTAATAATTTCAACGTGTTAGATGAAAGTACGGCTAATCCAATTGCATACAAAGTGGAACGTCTCATAAGCAAAAGATTAACCTACAAAAGCATCACGAATTTAGATAAAGAAGAATGCCATGGTCCATGACGTTAAAAGTAGAGTAAATGATTAATTTAGATTTAAAATATAATTAGTGGTATCAATAGAATAATTTATTATAAAAATGTGAAAACTTTAAAGGTAAATTTAGCTTTTCGTAAATAAACTAATCAAAAGTTGATACTATTTTCCTAATAATAGCTATGACGGACTAAAACTAATTGAAAAAGTTGTCCTCGTAATCATAAGGAGACCATAGCAGAGCTAGATGAAGGCTTTCCTGATGGTGGATGGGCTTGGAACAAGTCTTAGGTAAGAAAGAGTAGAAAGCTCACTCACCATTTAGAAATGAGGCAAAAGTAAGAGTGAGAGCAATTTGTTCATTTTTTTTTTCTCTTGATTCAAACTTAACCATACGGTTCAGTTAAATTTTTTTCAAACCTAAAAAAAAAAATGGTTCAATCCAGTTTAGTTCTTAGTTTGAACTATTTTTATATATATTATTAATTTCTTTCTATATACAAGTTAATAAGTTATAAAAAATTATACTTGATTTTAAAAAATAATTAATTATCATTTCTATAATATCATTCACTATCTTCAATATCTATTTAATATATTTAAGGATATTTTTTTTATATTTGTGAAGGTAATTATAGTTTCTATATTAGTTAATAACAAAAATACAAAATAAAAAAAAGAAAATTATTTAATAAAAACCAAATAAGAAAAGGAATTAAATAAGTAATATGAAATCCCCTCTTTTAGTCATATATTTTCGATAGTTTCACTGCCATTTTCTTTTCTTTATTTTTCATGGTTCGATTCAATTCATAATTTTTTTAATATATAAAGGGGTATAAAAAAAAGCAGTCCAATTTGGTTCATAATTTTATCGAAACTAAAAAAACAATTCAAACCTAATTTATAGTTTGATCTGATCTGATTTGTTGTTTAGTTAGTTTTTTTTGCTAATCCTTAAACAAAAGTATCAAACAAAGGATGGTCGAGTATCCCATGAAATCACCAAAGGGTTAAAATCTCTCATCTCATGACAAGTGGTACATTAATCAATTTAAATGATACGTAACAAGTATGTAATTCTACACCTCTATTGATATTGTCTTATTATTTTTATTCTCTTTTCAACATCTTATAAGCCGTGTACAAGAGATAAAATTTTGTATCCTCTCTTTTTTTTTTTTTTTTTTTACCTTTCAATTTATATTAATAAAAAGTTATGAGGTAGCTAACTCACTCGAGTGAGGGGGTTTTTTCCATAAGCTGAATGAAGTCACAATGATTTGTTAATGCATAAACTTAAAGTAATTATATCAATAAAATAAATAGGGTGGCACCTCCTCCTTGCTTAATTGTAATTAATTAAAGAATTAATCTTTGTGATGGAAGTAATTTATGAAATATCAATATAATTTAAATTATATACAAAATAAAGTGAAAAAAAAAAAAGAATGAGTTATCGGCTCATGAGTTATGGATAGGGATGTTAATGGGTCGGATTTGGGATGGGTCAATTGAAACCCGCGCCTGACCCAGCAAGGAAGGAAAGTCCCAAAACCCGACTCGACCCAACATGAGATTTTTACAATAAACCCAAAGTCGCCTTGCTTGGAAAAATTAGTATCCAAACCCGACCCGACCCAACCCTAAAATGGATTTAATCTTTTTTTTAATTGTTTCTACTTATTTTCATATGTCATTTCTTCAATTTATTATTAATCTACGTGTAATTGAAAAGATTAAGAGATGAACATAATATACATTGTATTAATTAATGTGAAATCATAAGAGACTAAGTAAAAAAAAATATAAAAAAAAATTAATTTGAAAAATAATAAAATCAAACATATAAATTATAAATTTTAATTTTAATTTATTATTAAAAAAATAAACGGTTCGGATTAGGTTTCTCATCGGGTTTTTTTCTAAATCTTATAACCCAACTTTAAACTTTATAGAATTGTTATCGGATGGATCAAACGAATACTCTATTATAACCTGCTCCAATTACATCTCTAGTTACGGATCCATGATTCCGAACCGACTATCACGCTAGTACTCGTCGGTTCCAAAGACCGGCACCAAATCAAGGCCCCGAAGTGGCTCATTAAGCATTTGTTTGCACATTGGCAGATGTGTAGCCCCGCGGTTCCGGCCGGATCGGATGGGCTGTCGTCCTGTGTCTAACACTTCTTGGGCATTCAAGAAAAGAGCATATCTGCATCGTAATATACTCCTCATACACTCCATCGTCGTCATCTTTTCAATATTTCACTGTACAAAGGGCAACTTGATTGAAGCACTAGCAAATGAATAAACTATGCAAGTGATTATTGCTTAGCTTTATACCAAACTTATGCGTAAATGAATTTAAATTATCTCATATCTGAGCTTATTTGATATTTGATATCTTTTGATTTTATTATCGTCAATCGGAATTACTCGAGTATCTTATCATTTAATTTTAATATCAACTTGAATTCAAACTTGATGATTATCCAATCAAAGGTAAGCTCGAGCTCGACCTTTGATGCACCAATCATCGTGTCCATGGGTAACGCTGGGCAACTAAATAGGGAGTGGATAATTGCTGAACAATTAAGCTTTATTTTATTTTATTATTGTTATTTGGTGTAAATGATGGACGGCATAGTATGATTTCCCCCCCCCCCCCCCCCCCCCCCATTTTGTGAGTTTTGACATTTTAAAATTAATTTATAAATTATTTTTTAAATAAGACAATTTCAATAGCGCTTTTTCTATAACTTTCTGATTTTTGTTCAAAAAATCAGAGGTTTTTTATGCTAATTTGCTATATTTTTTTGCTACTTTAGTTTTTTTTTTTTTAAATCAAAACGACATATTCCAAAATTTTCAAAACTTCGTGTCAAAATTTCCAAATTTTTATTAAAATAAGAAATATATTGATAATATTTAAACTTTTCCTCTCTAAAATTTAGTAATTATAGGGAGTACTCTTTTCTAATTCAAAAAGTTAGGACAGAATGTATGTTTCTAATTTCATCTTTATATAAAATAATTATTAAAATAAATCACTTAAAGGAGGTTTGAAAATAAATATATATTAAAATTTTTTATGTTAAATTATAATTTATAAAAAAAAAATATTTTTAAACCTTCTATTGATGACTTATATCAATAGATCCCCGTGCATAGGATAATGATGAGAAGTGTTGACATATGGCTGTTGAGAGTACGTGTCCTTCAAACTTTAACTGCACCTGTAATATTAGTAATCATGAAGAATGAAGAATGGATACTATCAAGAATGTAATCCATATATGTCATATTCTTGTTACCATACGATAATTTGACCAAATTCTTGTGTTCTCGTTGGAATTATGGCGTTATCTAGTTGGGGCAATAAAAGAAATCGAGAAAATATCCAACCAAGAAAATCAATGAATAACATAAGGATTTTTGTGGCAAAAAAATAAATAAAAATTTTCCATAAAAACGACATCAATCGATAAATGTTACATATATGAGCATTTTCAAAAACTAAAAGGTTTTTATACCATACAAAGTTGCTCTCAAAAGACTTAAATGATTGTGTCTTTTAAATTGCATAAATAATAAAGAAATATATATATATATATATAACCCTAGAGTTAGATCATAAATTAATCAAATAAAAATAATATATTTTTTAATATATATGAAATGTAATCCTAAGCTTAGGTAGTAAATAAATCGAATCGAGACTATATTTCTAAGTTTGAGTTAGAGTTCAAGCTTGAGTTGAACTCGATCAAGCTTAAACATTTATAATCGAACTTAATTTAATTAAACCTTTTAGACTTAATTTTTTAAAATATTTATATATATTAATTAAAAATATTACTAATATTTAGACTCGCTTCAAACTTAATTAATATTTAAATTCAACTCAAAATTTATTAGACTCAAAAGTTAATTGAGTTAAATACCATGAAACTCGAGCACGACTAAATAAACTATTTAAATAGTTCAAACTCAAGTTTTAGCTATATTATTATATCAAACTCATTATATGTATGGTTTTTTCTTGACCTTGACTATTTTTATGGAAAAATATGTTCTTATTACTTACATCTCATTTTTCAAATCTTGCAATTATTGTGAATTTCTTCCACTAGTTTCTCGCTATAATTCAAACATATAAATTTCCAAATGAGTTGTTACAATTATTACTTATATCATGCGAGTATATATATATATATATATATATATATTATGAGCTTATTTCTTATCTAAGTTTCTCTTTATTATTTTCTACTTAGTTTTTCTTTAATCTCACATGAGATTTTCCTCAATTAGAGTCTTGAGTTTTAATCCACTATTGCATATTTATCTACATTTCTCTTTAACATTTTCTGTTTAGTTTTTCTTTGATCCTATATTGGATTTTCCTCTTCAACCATTGAATATCCTATGATTAATATCACTATCATTGTGCAAGAAATATATGTGGTGTTGGCGCATTGAATTCTTATCTCTTTTGGTTTGATTTATAATACTATACTATATATTATATATAATCATGTTTCCATATTTTAAATAATTGAAATATAGTGGAGAAAAGATAATATACTATGCTTTTACTATCATCATACTCTTGAGATCTAGTAATATGAATACTAATTTTCTAATGAAATAAATCAAATTCAATTAGAAAAAATAAAATACAAAAAAATTCATTGATGCATGGAAACTTATCCCCACTTTTTCTCTTGTTGAGTTGTCTAGTATTTTGGATACTTAATAAAGATAAGAATATAGATTTTTTTTTATTTTTTTAATATATATCAATTATATACTTAATCAAAACTCTATATATAAAATTATGGCTTCTCGGGCCAGCATTACGATAGCTAATTGGTGATTGACCAGCCGTATCCACTTTTGAGATAATTTACTTTTTAGCAACCTATACTTTTTATTGATGTTAATGGCGATTTTTAATGCTTACTTATGAATTCAATATACAAGAAGCTTCCACTTTTGGTCATAAGTCCTGAGAGCACTTCATTGCCCAATTACAGCGACTTGTAAAATTCACAGCCCTAAAACAGTCATCGTTGCACTTGTCACTAGTTGTATATACACGCCAAGACTTGCTTTTTAAGCTATCTGTATATTTTGTGCAGACGACGTCGTATATGGTACGCGTCGATCCTACGTTATACTGACATCAAATATTACTGGCTTTCCTCAGTCATATGAATCATGTTATTTTTTTTTTTAAGTAATATCGAATTGAACGTCTAAATATCTAGAAGCCAGCGACTGGTCACTGTTCATCCAAGTAAATAATACTGAAAAAGAAGTATAGACTGCGTATTAGGTAAACACTGCCATATATATATATATATATCATTCAACACTGTTGTAATATTTATATATCCTAGCAAATATTTTTGTTGTATTAGGATTACATAATCTTAAATTAGGGTTCACGTAATAAAGTCTAATGTAATAAGGTTATTCAAATACTTTGAAAGAAGATAAAACCCTTTCTTACCTCTCTACAAGAAGAGAGAGATGAAAAACATTGCAGTTACTATTGTCTTTTTTTTTTTTTTAAAACGAAGCACACATATATATGATATTATGATTTTAATTGTAGAGACATCATGAAAACTTTTTCTTAGTGTTGATCCGAAATAAAAGGGCTCTTTTCTTCAGCAAGGTTTGAAGAAGGGAAAGCAACTACATACATACATGAAAAATATGTTCAGTTCAGATTATGTGATCAACAAAAAGTCTAGGAGAATCTTTTAAAGCATATAATTTGGTCTGGCATCTGGAATACATCTGAACTGATACAATATTCCTACAGATGACAGCCACAAAGCATAGCATAATTATCGCAGAGATAAGACATCTAGGGTAGCTACTCTATTTTCGGTTATAAATATAATTTATATATTAGAAAGACTTTTTAAGATATAGTATTAAAAATTAACACAAATATATACACATGTATACGTAATGTGCATATTTAGGGGCTGGCTGCTCATTTTCTTTGTTAGTTTGTGGCTATAATAACAGAACTAAATAGTTGAAACAACACATACTATGGAATCTTTTTCTTAGTAAATCCAAAATAAAAGGGTTCTTCTCTTTCCCCCCATGTTCAGCAAGCTTTAAGGGAAAGTGATGCGGGCATCGTAGCTGACACGGATTGATCGGGCGTGTCTCTTACAAGGCACGATCATGTAATGTGTCGGGAAGCTCCCAGAAATATACACGGCCTCATGCACGACTAGAAGGCACGGCCGTGTGTTGTATCAGGAAAATTCACAGAAACTTACACGACCTCATGCACGGCTTGAAGGCACGACCATGTGTTGTGTCAGAAAAATCCACAGAAACCTACACGGCCTGATACACAGCCATGTATAATCCAGACAATAAACGTGTATATGTATATTTATTCCCGCATGTACATATTTATTTCCTTGTTAATTATTTCCCTAAGGACTATAAATAGCCTTTAGGCCATTCTAGGGTTAGCTTTGATTCTTTCGTCAATATACATTTTTAGAGAAGATTGTTCTCTGCTTCCTCGATTGTGCACAGTCGATATTTTCAAGGAATAAACTCAGAACTATTCTTTGTTCGTTCGTGAGGTCCAATCCTAGAATTGGTCTCGTGTTGTTTACGCTTTCCTCGCTGCGTCAGTTAGTATCAGAGCAAGGCAATTTCCTGTGGAGATGTCGGCTAACGACGATGTTGACAGCGGTCGCATTCTCGACCTAGATCGGGATGCGGAAGTCCTACGTTATGGGCAACCAGTGCGAAGGGCGGTAGAGGAGACCATGGGTCAGAAAATCCAACGAAAGGAACAACATCGTGAAGCCCTGATCTATCGCTCCAATACCAACAGTAGCAGGTAGGTTTATTGGAGACGACCGGAAGGCGATCCAAGGATCAGTTCTGTTATTTATGATACGGATGATGAAGATGAGATTTTTAAAGATTTGGCTAGGAGAAGAGGCCATGGTAGCATGAGATGGTACAACAGATGTAATTACAGGTATAAAAATGAAATCTTTTCTCAATTTAAATATGTTGTATCTGAGTTTGATGGTACTGGGAGTCTGAATAAGTTTTGGGTTTGGGTTGAGGACGTTGAAAGATTCTTTGACCATATGAGGATTTTTGAGGGAATGAAGATAGAGTTAGTTGAGAGTCGTTTGTGGGGTGATGCATTGTATTGGTGGGAATGACTTCGGGGAGTAAGGCGCCTTGAGGGTAAAGATCCAGTGAGGACATGATGCAATGCTTGCTAGAACGAGAGTTCTTTCCCCTAGATTACGAATAAATCCTTTCTCAGAAAATTCCACAGACACCTAAGGCAGTAAACTTAATTCCAGAAGTGCTTAAGGAGGAGATGGTCAAACAAGAGGAAAACTCAACCCTTAACGATCATAGTACTTTGATTGATGATGGTGGGCGCAGTGGAAAAGCAGTTGAAGCCTATAAAAATTTTGTTAGTGAGGAAGCCATTGTAGAGGAGCCTTTGTTGAATAACGAGCAAGTGATGATGGTTACTGAAGAGTCGAAGACGGGAGATAATCCGAGCAGATTCATTGCACCAACGAAGGAGATTAAGGATGTAGAGTTCAATGCTTTGCCCAAAATTTTATATTCTAACCCAAAGGAAGCGCTAGGGATAATAAGTGCAATTGTTCTATTGCTTCCTATCAACAGAGAAGGTGATTATCCCATTAACACTCAAATCCATCCGGATTGTGCACAAATGAATTTAACAGAAAATTCAATGACAAGTGTTACCCTGGGTGAGGTGGATGATGTAGTGCAACTCACGATCAAGTGAAGAGATAAATGGGATAAATCAAGATGATCCAAAGAGAGGGAACGACATGGAAAGCATATTCACAAGAAGAGAACTCGGGGTCGAGCTCTTCATTGGTGGGTGAGAATGATGCGGGCATCGTAGCTGACACGGGTTGATCGGGCGTGTCTCTTACAAGGCACGGACGTGTAATGTGTCGGGAAGCTCCCAGAAATATACACGGCCTCATGCACGACCAGAAGGCACAACCGTGTGTTGTGTCAGGAAAATCCACAGAAGCCTACACAACCTGATACACGGCCAGAAGGCACGGCCGTGTGTTATATCAAGAGTACCCACAGAAGCCTATACGACCTGATACACGGCCGTGTATAATCCAGACGACGGACGTGGATATGTATATTTATTCCCGCATGTACATATTTATTTCCTTGTTAATTATTTCCCTAAGGACTATAAATAGCCTTTAGGCCATTCTAGGGTTAGCTTTGATTCTTTCATCAATATGCATTTTTAGAGAAGATTGTTATCTGCTTTCTCGATTGTGCGCAGTCGATATTTTCAAGGAATAAACTCAAAATTATTCTTTGTTTATTCGTGAGGTCTAATCCTAGAATTGGTCTCGTGTTGTTTACGCTTTCCTCGTTACGTCAGAAAGGAACTACATACATACATATATATAGAAATGATGTTAAGTTCAAGTCATGTGACCAACAAAAGAATGTCTTGGAGAATCCTTTTCAGCATGTAATATTAATTGTATGGCATCTGCAATACGTTTGAGCTGATACAACGGTTCTTCCAGATGACAGCCACAAACAAAACATAGCATAATTATCGCAGATATTGACTCTTAGGGTAGGGTAGCTGCTCTATTTTCATATTTGATTAACTTTTCAGATATAGTATTAAAAATCGCCACAAAGTTATATTCTATTATATATATGAAACATCTATTCACATGTATGTATAATATTGCATCCAGCACTTTTAAACCAATTATTAATAAACCACTGTTAATTTTCTATCCCCTATTTTCGAGTTTTTACTTTCCAAAACATAGCTTTTAGGTAAAATTATTATATCTGTTCGTCAAATTTTTTTCATGTATTGATATTAGAAACTGTGAAACTAATAAGAGTTGATATGAAACTCTGTTCTATACACCTCAAACACGTCTAAATTTTCATATCTAAAACATTATTGTTATTTTTCTAAAGTCTAGTATTGTTTTTTTAAGAATGAAAATTGAGAAGATGCCTTTTTTTTTAAAAAAAAAAAAACATTCATATGATCAATAATTGGGTAAAAAGATTTAAATACTAAATCACAAAATTATATCCTTGTTAGTGGGATGAGAAAATAGGACTATTACAATTTCAAGTAACTGATACAATTCTCAATTACTTCATGCAATGGTCACAAATGACCTCACAATCCACAGCCCTTTGCCAAACGAATCTCCCTTAATACATTAATTAATGTAACTTGAGTCAACCCAGAATCATTTTTCTCTTTAAATTTGCGTAATGCTCTCGTCATTGTTGATAAATCAATCGATCGATTGCTTGATTATAGAATTGGTGTTGAAATGTGGGATCCAATAGGATCTATCTTATTAAGAGATGTTGTTCATACCCATGTGCATAGGACATGTCACACGGCCATTGATGACCTAGTCTCCTACGAATTCTGTCCACCTATGGCAGGAAAACGCTTCAATGATATCGGGGGCATACAACGAATGCTGTACGTTACACTGTCCTTATTGGGAAAAGACTTTAATAATGATAATTGGACGCTACATGAGTCAACTAGTAATGATAAATATCGACAAATTTTTAATATATAATAATATTTATAAAAGATAAATATAGTTTTTTTATAAAATATCCATTATTATTACCATATATTTGAATATCAATAATATTTGCCAACTCTGCCGTAAAAGTTCATAACGTTTAAAAGCATACCGCCGAAAGAAAGGATGTAGATATTGATTGAAAATGTAGGGAAATATGTCATCTCAGCAAGTCGGGTTTATCTTTGTCATAGATGATGAAAGGGAAGGACGGACTCAAATTTCAAACTCAGAATAAGAATGCTTGTGACATTTAAGGCATAAACGACAGAAATAAAGAAAAGAAAAAATAATGGTTGATTTACTTTAAAGTAAGAAAAGGTAGAATTGAATCATTATTTAAAATATAACATTTATTAGCGTATTTATGTGAAACTTGATTGAATTTTTTTTAATATATTATTTTCTACATATAGTATTAGTTATTTTTTCTGAATAAAAATTGAGATTTTATTATGTAATAATTATACTCTCATCAAAACTATATTATTAACACCATCCTTACACTAGCAAACCATTGCTCTTAATACCATTGCCACCACCTTCATCATAAACCCCACTTCTACACCCACATGACTATGGATTTGGATTCTCTTAAATTATTTTTTTCTAAATTTTCCTAAATCTATAAATTAATTGTAAAGATAGTTTAGATTTTTCAAATACCTTATCTCATCGTTATAAAGTTATCTAAATTATTACAATCTCAATCATTATTTACATGTGATAAAAAGAAAATTTAAGAAAATTTAGGAAAACTAACTTTAGAGGATCCATTTCCATACCACCATACCATCATCATAATTTCTTTATTTATACCACCTCTAGCACCTTTATAGCATCCACATCATGGTTGCTCCCGCTAAAACCATCACCATCACTATAAACTCGACCTACCACCCTCCATTGCCAACACTACAACCCCTCTCATCACTACTATCAATATTAACATTGTTTTCACTATTGCCATCATCATTGAATTGCCTCACCACCAACCACAATCAAACTACTACTTGTCACCACCACCAAACCATGACCATAGTCGATGTGACCACCAACATTATCACCCTTGCATCACCACTATTGCCACCATTATCCCTACACTATCATTGTCATCTTATCATCACCATACCATTACTATCTTTGCTCTTCCACCTTTGCCACCACCGCTACAATAATGCTAGTAACACCTCCACTACTATGCCACCACTACATATACTGTCTTACATTACAACCCCACCCTTACACCAATACCACCACCCATCAACACTAACGCTAACACCACAACATGACCATCACCACTACAATTATGTTGGTTTTTGGTAGTTGTTTGATGGTTGGCAATGCTAAAGGTAATATTGCATGGTGGTGGTTTGGAGGGAATGTAGTGATAATGGTAATACAATAATGATGGTTGTGTTAGTGGTGTAATGAGGACAATGGCAGTGTTCTTAGAGGATTGTAATGGTAGTGCTGGTATTGGAATGGAAGAGGTGATGTAATGGTTGTGATACAAGATGGTGAAAAAAGATAGTAGTGGTAGTGATGGCATTTTTCATCCAAAAAGATTATATGCTAGTTTTTTATTTTTAAATTAAATGCCTGCAATCTTTCCTTAAAGAGAATTAAAGTGTATCCATATTAAAGGGAGAAAGAAAATTACTATTTGATCAGTTTGAACATCCATGACGGGCATTTTAAAAAAGGAAGGAAAAGGGTTTGGAGCTAAGAAGTCCATACATTGCCAACATTTAAACTGTTTTAAACAAATAAATAAATAAATAAATAAGATTGAAAACCATCAAAATAGGTCTAACAAGTAAAAACCCTAAATCTTAGCCATATGATTCATTCTAAAATTCAGCGAGAATTCTATAGATACAACCTATCACAATATAACATGCTTCGACCTAGCCATAGCATGATTTTGACATCTGTAAAATTTGTGCTTAATCAACATATGTTGCAATACAGGAAAATTACGTTAAAAGTTCTTTATATTCTTGATAAAACCCAACTAAGCCTCCCATGTTTTAAGTGAGGCATTAAGATCATCTATATTTATGTTAAAATTCGATAAGTCCCATATGTTTAAAATGCAAAATGAGGAAAGTGTCAACACTTGTATGAGCTTTGTCGTGGTTTACCTTTCCAAACAAATTAGTGAATAATGAATACACGTCTCTTATTGATACTTGACCTAGAAAGAAACCAGATATTGCTCCTTGATATCATAACTGGGTTAATTTGTGTATCTAGCACCAGGACATTACTTTTCATGTATATATGAATAAGTTTATTAATTATGGCAGGATTTGTTTTTTTTTTTTTTGAACTCTAACTTATAATAAAATACTATAGTCTACCATGCGTGACTTATTTGATGATCGAGTATATAACTATTCTCTAGACTTGAAGTTGTTGTGCACTCAAAGCACGGACCATCATGCCTTGCCGGCTTGCCCTCTCCATTCATTCCGAATTAAAGCTCCCAATAATGTGATACTTTCTAGTATTATCTTAATTAACACAGCGAGGAAAGCGTTACGAAATGAATCCGAATATGAATTGGTTTCACACAACAAAGATTAGCTCTTTGATGAAAATTCTAGTTGCGCACAACCGATAAACGGATATAATCCTCTCTCGAAGTGTATTTCAAGAATATGAATAAAACGTAACCCTAACATGTCTGACTAAAGAGTATATATACTTCCCCGTAAAATATCTAAAAAGGGAAAATCTAAGCGTACACGTGGAAATAAATAATGATATACACATCTATAACCTATCGCATACACGGCCGTGCCTCTAGGTGACGCAGTGAGGAAAGCGAGAACGAAACAAATCCGAATATGGATTAGTTTCACAACAACAAAGAAAGATTCTTTGATACAAACTCCGATTGCGCACAACCAATAAAGGAGATAATTCTCTCTCGAGTGTATTCGAAATATGATTCAAAACGTAACCCTACATATCTAACAAAAGAGTATTTATACTTCCCCGTAAAATACCTAAAAGGGGAAAGTCTAAGCGTATACGTGAAAATAAATAATGAAATACACGTCTATAACCTGTCGCATATACGGCCGTGCCTCTAGGCCGTGTATGTTTCTGGGCATGTGTCAAGCGTAATACGCGGCCTCATACACGGCCGTGCCTCTAGACCGTGTATGATTCTGTGAATGCTCCTGACCGAATACACGGCCGTGTCCCTGGCCGTGCTTCCTAACCGTGTATGATTCTATGAGAATCCTGATAGAGCACATGACCGTGTCTCTAGCCGTGCCTGTACCCGTATGTCCACCTGTGTCTTCCACGATGTCCGCATCATTCTCTCCCACCTGCAAAGAACTCGACCCGAGTTCTCTTCTTGTGAATATGCTTTCCATGTCGTTCCCACTCTTTAAATCGTCTTGATTTATCCCATTTATCTCGTCGCTTGATCGTGAGTCGCATTACATCATCCACCACACTCAAAGTAACACTTGTCACCGAACCTTTTATTAAATTCCTTCGCGTCCAATCCAAATGGATTTGAACGTTAATGGGAGAATCATCTTCTATGTCGATAGGGAGTAATAGAACAGTTGTACTTATTACCTCTAGTGCTTCCTCTGGGTTGGAATATAAGTTTTTGGGCAAAGCAATAAACTCTACATCCTTAATCTCCTCCGTTGGTGCAATGAATCGGCTCAGAGTATCCTCAATCTCCGACTCTTCAGTAACCATCATCACCTGCTTGTCATTCAACAATGGTGAGTCCTCAATAGCTTCTTCACCAACACAATTTTCATAGGCTTCAACTGCTTTTCCACTGCCTCCACCATCATCAATCAATGTACTATGATCGTCAAGGGTTGAGTTTTCCTCTTGTTTGACCATCTCCTCCTTAAGCACTTCCGGAATTAAGTTTATCGGCTTAGGTGTTTGTGGAATTTTCTGAGGAAGGATTCGCTCGTAATCAAGGGGAAAGAACTTTTGTTCTAACAAGTATTGCATCATAAACCAAGTTCTCACCAGATCTTTACCCTCAAGGCGTCTTACTCCTCGAAGTCGTTCCCACCAATACAATGCATCACCCTACAAACGACTCTCCACTAACTCTATCTTCATTCCCTCTGGAATCCTCATATGGTCAAAGAACCTTTCTATGTTCTCTACCCAAACCCAAAACTTATTCAGACTCTCGGTACCATCAAACTCCGATACAACATATTTAAATTGAAAAAAGATTTCATCTTTATACCTGTAATCACATCTGTTGTACCGTCTTATGTTACCATGGCCTCTTCTCTTAGGCAGATTATTAAAAATCTCGTCTTCATCATCCGCATCATAAGTGACAGAACTGTTCCTTGGATCGCCTTCCGGTCGTCTCCAATAGACCTGCCTGCTACTGTTGGTATTGGATCGATAGATCAGGGCCTCACGACGCTATTCCTCTCGCCGGATTTTCTGATCCATGGTCTCCTCTACCGCCCTTCGTATTGGTTGCCCGTAACGTAGGACTTCCGTACCTCGAACACCGTCAAGAAAACGACCATAGTCATCACCGTTGTTAGCCGACATCTTCGCAGGAACTTACCTTGCTCTGATACCAACTGACGCAACGAGGAAAGCGAGAATGAAACGAATCCGAATATGAATTGGTTTCACAACAACAAAGAAATATTCTTTGATGCAAACTCCGGTTGCGCACAACCGATAAAGGAGATAATTCTCTCTCGAGTATATTCGAAATATGATTCAAAACATAACCCTAACATATCTGACAAAAGGGTATATATACTTCCCCGTAAAATATCTAAAAGGGGAAAATCTAAGCGTACACGTGGAAATAAATAATACAATACACGTCTATAATCTGTCGCATACACGGTCGTGCCTCTAGGCCGTGTATGTTTCTAGGCATGTGTCGAGCGTAATACATGGCCTCATACACGGCCGTGCCTCTAGACCGTGTATGATTCTGTGAATGCTCCTGACCGAATACACGGCCGTGTCCCTGGCCATGCTTCTTAACCGTGTATGATTCTGTGAGAATCCTGATAGAGCACACGGCCGTGTCTCTGGCCGTGCCTATACCCGTGTGTCCACCTGTGTCTTCCATGATGTCCGCATCACTAGGCTGTGTATATTTCTGAATATGTGACGAGCGCAGTACACGGTCGCATACACGGCCGTGCCTCTAGGCTGTGTATGTTTCTGTGAGGATCCTGCTAAAACACACGGCCGTGTTTCTGGCCGTGCCTGTACCCGTGTGTCAACCTGTGTCCTCCATGATGTTCGCATCATTAATGTAGGATGATTTTGACTCTTTTACAACCCTAGTTCAAATATCTAAATCCGATTTATATTTACAGGTTACAAATTAATACAGTTAAATTTTAATTAGTTGCTTTATATTCTTCTAGATAAATATTAACTTTTAGTATTCAATTGGACTTTTGTGAAAAGTGCCAGCATTTCGATATTTAATAGCTTAAACTAGTAGGATATAATGCTTAACTACTTCTCTAATCTATTATACATTTCTTGTGTTTTCATGCATTTACTTTGGATGAATGAAAGGATTTTGAAACTGTAAATAGAAATTTTTTAGCTGCTTTTGCTACTTAACCCGACTACTCAATAAAAAGTACATTGGAAGTTTCTTATACTCTTACATCAGCTCAAATTCCATGAGTATTTTGTTTTGAAAGAGTCATTTAAAATCATTTATATTTTCGTCATTGTGTCAATAAGTTATGGCAAATAAAATTTAATAAATGCTTTGTTTCAAGTTAATCATTTAAGCCTTTTATGTTTATGTTATTATGTCAAATGAATCACTTCATTAGAAATTACCTTGCAGGCTATAAATATGCTGATATAGGAAGTACAATTATTATTAAAAATTCTCAAAATGTAGAAATAGATTGCTTAAAAATATTATTTTGAGCAAATGTATTTCACCTCTTAATTAATTATAAACTAACTAACTTATTGTTAATTAATTATATACATATTGCTTGGAACAGATATTAAAGAAATATTTGAAATTGGAAAAACGAAAAGGAAAAAAAGGGAGGTGAAAATAGAAGTTATTATTGGACGGTTCATAGCGTTGTCCTCCTGGAGAGAAGGGTAAAAGGTGATTTTTTCCCCCCCTTTTTACCAACCAAATGGTATTGAAGAAGAACGATATGACAATTTAGTTGAATTTCTGGAGAAGACGAGTATGGGATTACCCGAAAAATTGTATGTTCAAAGCCGGTTGGACGGGATAAGTTTCCACTTAGCAAGAGCTCCAATTACGGGTGGGGTTAATAGATTATGTTTATATTTTATTTTGTGTCAGATACGTATCAATATAAATTGTATTTTATCTCTATAACTGTGTATTTAATCGTATTATACTTGTTCTCGTGTTATATATTGCGTCTTGCCAACTCTAACTCCAGTGCTTGTACCAATTGCACTCACTCATTTGCGTACATTGCGATTATTTAGATATGGCCCACGATAACAATGGTCCACAAGCTTCCGCGTTTTGGCAGCAAAGCGAGGATGACTATTGACTCGGCTCCATCGCCACTGAAGATCCAATATGGGAAAGATATTTCACGATGAATCGAGAGGTCCACTGACTCCACAAGTTGGCCAACTTCTTGCACTTCTTAGATCCAACTTCTGTAAGGTCGTCGTCATTCGTCAAAAGAGGATAATGTAAATAATATATTTAAGCTAGTGGTTACAAAAGTTGACCTTCACGCCCACAAGGAAACACTCATATAAGGTGATAATAGGAATCTAAACAAATTAAATATACTCGTAAATTATTCAAGTTCAATTTGATATTTACTTTGTATTTGAACTATCGAAATAGTTTATCAAGTAGATCCTCCAGCTTCATATTAATGGCTTTATGAGCTTAGGAACTTAATCGTGT